>OZ038513.1:13131104-13218604 GCA_964036315.1 Acanthosepion esculentum
ACATTTCAATTGAGCACTGTTGAGTGATAAGCTAGTTTTATAAACAACAGCCACCTGCACTAATGCAAAGCTCTTCAGTAAAATGAATGGAGCACTTTGGCTGATTGGCATTTGTTTACATTTGTAAAAGTAATACGCTAGATTTAGTTGTGTAGCTCTACCGAGTGAAGATAGCTCTGGCTGACACCAAATTAGTTGTGTTTCAATCCTAGCTTGAGGCATTCGGAAGTCTAGTCGCACCGAGGAGCTGTGATACAGCGAAACAGTACTGTCTGTGAATGACATATATATATATATATATATATATATATATATATATAATTATTTATTTGAATATTACAACATAAATATGTTATAAAATCACGACAAAAGTAGCCATTTTGTTTCAACACTTCTAGTGTCTTATCAAGTGACGATGTAGAATATAGAATCTATATTCTACATCGTCACTTGATAAGACACTAGAAGTGTTGAAACAAAATGGCTACTTTTGTCGTGATTTTATAACATATTTATGTTGTAATATTCAAATAAATAATTATATCTGCTCTACTCTGTATTGAGCACTCTTTAAAGAATAGTAATTGTTGGTTATTGCATTTCACTCCGTATATACCAATCCTAAACTTGGGTATATATATATATATATGTTCAAACACATATATATTCGGAAGTTTTTATTAATATGATGATATTGTACATACAGAATCGTACGCACATACTTGAAATACTCTCATTTGTACACGATAAGGATGAAGACTTTTAGTTCCCAGGCAACGTAAGGTTTTACATGAAATAATTCTTACTTATAGATTACTTGGGGTGCATATTTTTTTCTTATATTTCTTAAAGTGTTTTCAAGACTACAGCAGCTATCTATGCAGATTGCGTAAATGTAATTGTTTCTAGGATTTGGAAATGTGATTTAGTGACGAGAAAATAGGATTTGAGAGTAGGAGAATCGATGTTGTAGGCCGTTTGTTACCGGGCTTTCAGATTGAAGTAGGCTTTAGATCGCTGGTTTGGATAGATAACGTTCATTTTCATAAGTTGTCGAAGAAAGAAAATAAAGAGAAGCAGAGGAAAAGTTCGGGAGAACGGAGAAACACATTTTATTAATTACTGAGCAACGTATCTAAAGATATTTTCAAAGATTTTATTTTTATACGACTGTCTTAAAAGTTAAAAGTTCACCTTTATTGATAATAGGTTTTGCACTTCTATTGACAATAAGAAGAGAGAATATTTGGTCGTTAGCTAAAAGGACAGCCCAAAATGCGAGCTACGAATCGGGGACGTCAGATAAATACATTTAACTATCTGGGAAGTGTTTTAACAGACCACGGCGAATATGACAGAAATACGAATTGAAATAGCCAATAATGTCTTCCAAAAGCTAAAAGTAGTATTAAAAAACAGGAAAATTGACTAAGAAACAAAGAAAAGTATAAATATGTGATATTAGTCATATAACAGTAAACACTGGACAGTTTCTTAACAGATGAGGAGGAAACTTGATGCAACAGAGATGTGGTTCTACAAATGTGGTTTTGCAATGTATTTATAGATTCTTGATGAAATATAAAGAAGAATCCGCAATATTATATGTCCTGACCTGGAATCTCGGCTTTTCTACTATTCTAAAGTAGCTTCCCTCTGCCTTTTCTATAAATATTTTCATGGTAATTGTTCTGATAAGTTTTCCGCTTTGGTACCTAGGGTTTATGAATTTAAGCGCAGTGCTAGATTGGTGGCAAAGTCTCATCATTTTACAGTTGAAATATCTAGATGTAACCGTAAGTTCTATGCTAATAGTTTCTTCAATCGCACTTCTCACTTGTGGAAATCTCTTCAGACCTCTTACTTTCCAAAATGTAAATGCAATTCAATCGTTATCTTCTGTCTTAATTCCTGTTTCTTTAATAATGTTTTTTTTCATAATCTCTTACACTGTGAAATCCTTGCGTTGTAGTGTCTTCATTGCCATGCTTGATTTTAAAAATGTGTTTCAACCTTGGCCTATATTTTTTGTACGTTCATGAATGATTCAAGAATACGTTTTTTAAATTCTCATGCATCTTCTAAATCATGTTAAACGTACTACAGCTTGACTGCATGCACAATAAAGGGCTAATGGAATTTCAAATACACTTCTAAGGTTTCTCTAACATCACCGCAATACATCAGATTAAAAGAATATTGGAAAACTATACTCGCGAAAATCTTCCCATGTATTAGGACGTTTGGAAAACACTTACGTATTTCATTGCTATTAAGTATGAGTCAACTCAGCCTAGAATTATATTCTCATTATATTCCTCGTACGTTTTCGCTTGAGAACCAAACAGAACGTCCCACCATCTGAGGCTATCAATCGAGCAGGAATTCCAATCATTTATTTTTGCATCACATTCTTACAGGCGATGAAAAATGAGTTTTGCATGTCAACAGAAAACAAAAAAAAGGCAGTGGTCATCACAAAACGAGAAACCAGTGACAACATTAAACCAGGACTCCAACCACAGAAGTCCTTGATTTGTGTTTGGTGGATTATGAAAGGTGTCGTCCATTATGAGCTACTGGAAAATGTAAGGACCATCACTGCAAACGTTTGTTGCAAGTAATTTGATCGGTAAACAAAGCATCGTCGAAAATGTCCTGCTATGGTAAACAGAAAAGTTGTTATTACTCAGCATGGCAATGCGAGGGTACGCCCTGTAAAACAAAGTCCCAACAAAGTGTTAGGATGGAAGGTTCTCTCACTCACCAGATTTAGCATAAATGTCAGAACATTCATAAACAAAGGAGTTCAAATCAGCCTTTCAAACTTTTATTCGAGGAAAGTTTTTTATAAACCTGAAGTCGAATATTTCTCCGGTTGGCCTGCAGTCCTTGAAAATAAAGGTGATTAAATTTTTAATATATAATATTAAATAAGTTTAATTTACATTTGTTTTTATATAATTTCTGGTATGACTTAATTAACATCCAAATATTATTAATATTATAAACAGAGAAATCATTACTAATACATACAATCCTAACATATTTCCTAAGAATTCCTTCGTTTAAAACTACATCCGGCAGCAAGGTCTTTGATCAGGAGGTTTTGAGGAGCGTAGAACCACCTTTTAATTGCTGGTGTTCCCAGGTCCGCCCTGACCCGGGGTGGTAGCACATTTTAGGTTCCCAGCTATGGGCAAATAGTTAACCACCCAAACTGTGGTCAAAATACTATGAAGGTGTAAAAATTGGTTTTAATATCAGCAGTACGTTTTTGAAAGAGGAATTGCCAGCGGCACATTTTGGAAGGGGAAATATTACCATCAATGGAAGTCTTGTTGGCATTAAATAATCTATTGAGGTTGATACACCGTAAAAAAACAAAAACAAACCTTCGTCTAATTTTAATATTGAAATATCAGGGGTGTGGGTAGGGTAACGGTTATCGGTACGAAAAGTAAAAGGCAACAGAAAACCACTCCACTATTTTTCCCAAGAAGTCATGGTAATTCATAGATAATAAATAGAGAACCATGATTGCCTATATCCCGAAGGGACATGCCCTTCACATCCGCACAAATGCCAGTGAGAAAATGATGAACCCATCTTTTCTAACTTTCACACAGATATGGTTTAAATAGTAGAGTAAACTAGGCTATCTAGCCTTGAGTGGTAACCAGTCCAAGGTAAGAAAAACATTAAATTTCAAATCCTGAACATAACTTCGCATGGAAGATCCGGAAAACATTTAAATTTTTTTTTAGGTGTGTGTGTGTGTCGGGGGAGGGAGTGGAGAAGATGGTCTTAAATTTGAATCTGATGCGCAATCAAAAGGGGGTTTATAGTTTAGTATAGCTAACAATCAGAATTTTGAATCGGATCATCGCCAGCGCACAGAATTTAAAAAGCTGTGTCAGATTTAAGAATAAAATTGCTGTCATCTGCGGCATCCATAATTCATGAATTAAGGAGACCCTCACTTAAAAAAAGAAGCAAAAATGGAACAATCGGTGACTCGAGCGACTTACTGGAGATAGATGAGGCACTTAGAACTCAAGCTATGACTTAAAAGAACACGGAAGACATAAGAACAGATTTATTCAGAAAATTCTCATGAGAAGAACTGGACAGAAAAAGAATTCCTGAAAGGAGACGCGTCGAATCAGAAGCAGCCAGTCTCAAAGACAAGCTACTTGTTATTTACTAAACTTAACTTAGTTTGGCATAAGGCCATAATTAAGAAGCGTCGAGTGAGAACTGGACTCTTTACACCACATTGAAGCGTTCTTTAGTATTTATTAAGTTTAGCTTACTTTTTATACAATGTCAGAAGTATGGCGCACTGGGTAAGGCTCGAACACATTACATAGCCCGAGGGTCAGTCAGTTATGTGCCATGCGTGATACACGCGCAGGCGATCATGTATCTTTCGATACATGACTGACGAGGCAGATCTTTTCCAGCAGTAGGTTGCCATTTCTTTTTGCGGTAGACCAGTTGCCATCCAAGGCTATAGAACCTGGTCTGTCCTGCTATTTACCCATAGCTGGAGGAAGAAAGGTGGATTCATACCTTTCCCAAGGGTATTAGCATGTAAGTGAATGTAATGGATTCGACTGGAATTCCTCAATCCGCTATCCATTACGCCACCGTGCCTCCTCGAGGGTAAGTAAAAAGTCCGAGGCTAAGTAAAAAATTACCCGCATTTTCGCTATAACATATTTTGAGGTTTGTCACATTGCCTTCTGTTCATACGTGCTTATAGTTGGTATGATTGTGGTCACGTGATCAAAGTTTGAGCTTGATCGCGCCAGTTTTTCTTGCTGCTGTTACAGTGTAAACATGGCCGCTCCGCTAGAAGTTCGCATCAAGTAGGAACAAAGAGCAGTGTCAACTCGGGCTGTTCACCCTCCACAATGCTTTGTTTGGAATCTGAATTGTCCATCTGCTAAACTGGTTGCCCACCAAGGATAAAGAGTCCAGTATGTACTGCTGTTTGGTGTTGGTTTATGAATTGCATAAAGGAAATCGTATCTAACCGTACCGCCATATTACTAAAACATTTTAGTTTTATTTCGATACATTATTTTTCATTCGACCTTACACAATGTCCGTTTATCTTGATTAAATAGAGTTTAGAAAATGAAAAACAAAATTTAACAGAATCGAATGAGTTTTATAGTGACAAAAATATGACTAAAGGGAATAAGGGAAAAATGGCTGAAATGAAGGAAAAGAAAAAAAAAACGAATACATTTTATAAAATCTATCTATCTATCTATCTATCTATCTATCTATCTATCTATCTATCTATCTGCTGCCTGTCTATTTCAGTCTGTTCATCTATCTATCTATCTATCTATCTATCTATCTATCTATCTATCTATCTATCTATCAAGTCAGATGGTGATGTTTTCTTGTTCTTACTGAGCATTAACCATCATAAAACGACGTCATTTTTTAAGTCAATTTTCTTGCCTGAGGAATGAGTAATATCATGTTCAGCCTATAGATAATCTGGAAGTTGATTCATTGACTGGCAAAATGTCTGATATACTCAAGAGCATAAAAGTATAATAATTTACAAATTATATTTTGGACAGTGTAACACCAGTCATCTTGCTATCACAGATATTCACAATTCAATTTAAAGCCTATTGCTAACCAAAGGATGAAATGCAATTAAAAGCCAATCTTAATGAATATATACAGGGTACAATGGATAAATTGTCGCTTAAATTGCGCACCAATGAAAATAACACTGACATCTCATTTTAACAGATATATTTACCAAAATTACACAAAAATATCTTGAAATACTAAAGAGTAAATTGATTTAATAAAATAACCACTGGCTTTAATCATGGCCTACAGACGACTTCGGAATCTTCTGCAACTCTTCTGAACGGTCTCCTTGTTTAAGTTGGTGAATGTTGCTATAATCCTTGCCTTCATTTCATCTTTTTGTGTTACAAGGATTTTTGTTTGTCTCTTGCTCAACTGCGCTCCACACATAATAATCAAGGGGGTTGCAGTCTGGGGAGTTAGGTGGTCAGATGTAAGAGGTGAGGTGATCGCAGAAATTATCTGACAGCCATAACCTGGTTCTCCTGTTTGTGTGGCATGGTGCAGAGTCCTCTTGCCAGATATAGGGTCTTCCATCAGCCACCGTCTTGATCTAGGACAGCACTACCTCCTCAAGGCACTTGATGTAGGCCTCCATGTTGAGTTTGAGGCCATTATCAAAAATTCAGGAGTTCTTTTCTTAGAACGATCAGAGTGGGTTTTCCGAGCTGTCGTACTTTCGTAATCACCATTATACTCATCTAACTCTTTCCGAATTCTCTACACTGTCCTCAGATTGACACCAAAATACTCTGAAATATTCGTATTGAAGCTTCCGGCACAAATGCCAAGCAGTACAGCGTGTCCTTTCCAAATTTCTTACGGAGAGGTCTCATGGTGCTCTTTTTCTCACAGATGGTGCCGAACTGATCCTACAAAGTAAAGTGATGACAAAAGATAGTGCTGTATATTTTTTATGGTGTTTTATTTAAGTGATAATTTAGGTGGCGGGAACCAAATTTTTGGCTGCAGCATTCGTCAGTGCCTGATATTGAATATTGTTTTTTTGAACCGGGACAAATTTTAAATCGAGCGGACATTAATGCTCTTTAATTAATTTCAACTCAATTTTTTATTTATTTATTTGATGTTTTGAAGGCTGATGTCGCCCAAGTGTTCATTTAGTATTAATATATTAAGAATGGCGATGAACGGAAACAGGCCGGTCTATATTGGATTCGTAGGTCATGACATTTTCGATTATTCGTCGTCTGAGTAAATTATATACATTTTTATTCAAAAGGGATTTTCCATGTCAAAAGTATGATCACGAAGGTTCAGCTGTTATATAAAGCTCATTAAGTGCGTTTAATTTTAATTTAACGAATGGAATAAATGAGCATGAAAAGGACTTAGAATTAAACAAGACATCCAATGTATTTGTATGAAACCAGAGCATTCGTGATCTCAATTTTTACCTGAAAATTAATTAAAAAAAAAAATGAATTTAATTTACTGAAACGAAGATACATTAAAGTTGTCATTAGTTACGAAACCCCTGAGATTAATGAATATGAATTACTATATGATTATTCTAATTCCCCAAAATTCTATCACTTGTATATCCTTGCTTGACCCAGCAAATGCTCTGCGATGGAGCGGCTACGGGGAAGGAAGCCGTTGCTCTTGGGGCACAACACGTTGGGTTTTGAATACTTGAATGAGTATCACTACGAAATTTGTGAGTAGCGACGCTATATCGAGTTTAGTCAGTTTCTTCTTCGTCACCGAGGCCCATTGGTCCAGTGGTATGACGCTTGCGTTGTATGTTAACGGTCCGGGTTCGATTCTCGGTAGTGGATGCGGACTGATGATGAGTCACAAATAGGGGGGAAACGTCCGTCCAGTGCTTTCTGCATTCTGTTGAGGATTCTTCTAGACTCGATAAATTACTATAATGATTATTCTAATCCCGCCTAAATTTCTATATGTATATCCTTGCTTGACCCAGCTAATGCGATGGAGCGGCTACGGGGAAGGAAGACGTTGCTCTTGGGGCACAACCCACTGGGGTTTGAATTCTTGGATGAGTATCACCACAGAATTTGTAAGTAGTGACGCTATATCGAGTCTTGTCAGTTTCTTCTTCGTCCCAGTGGTATGACGCTTGCGTTGTATGGTAACGGTCCGGATTCTCGGTAGTGGATGCGCACAGCTGATGAGTCCCAAAATAGGACGAGACTTCTGTCCAGTGTTTTCTGCATTCTGTCGAGGATTCTTTTAGACTCGATGAATTACTATATATATATATATATATATATATATATATATATATATATATATATATATATATATATATATATATATATATATATATATATATATATATATATATGAGAGAAAGAACAGATGGAGTAAAATTCCACTGCTCGTAGCATTTACTTTCAAAAAAGTGCTCAATACAAAGCAGAGTTACATATTTTTATTATAAAAGATTATAATAAAAACATATCGAAATCGTTATACCGACAAGTCTAATTTAATTCTGATCTTATGCCCACCCCCTTTAACTTTCAGAAAAGAGGTAACAATTTGTGTTTAAATTTCCTTAAAAATCATTTAATCACTAGTTACTTACCATCGCCTGAAGAAGAACAATCAAAGTATTGAAACATGAAAGCCTATGTGTAGCGGTTTCAGTATGTTTTTATTATAGAAGAAATATATTGAATTGGCGCTTGTTTTTATGTAGGGTAGGTATGCATAATTTTTATATTCAGGAAGCTTCTTGAAAGGGCCTGTAGATAAAATTAAAAATGTGGAACATCTATATATATATATATATATATATATATATATATATATATATATATATATATATATATATATATGTATATCTATATATTAATAATACTAAAAAGACGACAATACATAGCAATATTTAAGCTGAATAAAAAAATGAGGTAATTGCCCGGAGAGGGTGGACCATTATATACTAATAAATTATGGCTATAAAAAAAGGTAATACGTAATTATTTTTTTAATAATTTTAACTATATTTTAAGGTAAAAGATAAACTGTGTCGGCAATTTACAGGTAATTTTGATGATTTTTGTCAGCAAATTTGATTATTTGTAATGTTTCATGTAGAAACACGGTTCATTTAAAGATTTATAACTTCTAGATTATTTTTAACATTTTCCATTTTACTGTAGGTGTTTTATTAACTTCATTTAAGTTCCAAAAATATTTAGAAAGGGACGTCCTATTTCTATGCATGTTTTTGGTGAAAGATAATATATGTTGGTACTACCTAGTTTTAATTTATTGGTACTCATGATATAAAATTTTTTAACTGTTGGATTTTCTATAGTAGAAATAGTGCTTAGGTAAACAAGGGAGTCAATTTGAAACTTATTTTGTAATAGACATTCGTTAGAATTTCTACAATTACACTTGTTGGTATTATCAGCGTTTGCTGCTTTGTAATGGCAATTATTAGTTGGGTTTTTGTATTGATTTAAAATTTTATTATTATGTTTTTTAATAATTTTTTCAATATTATCTGTACAGCTACAGCTTAGTTTTATTGTATTTCTATTAAAAAATCTTACTAAGAAGATTATTTCAGGGGAAATGTTTCTCAATTAAATTGAGAAACTTTTGCCCTAACTTAGTACTAACCATTTGGTTAAATGGTGGTGTGTACCAAATGATATTTCTCTTTCTATTTTTATTCCTACTATCGCTGTTATTAAATTATTTGGCACTTATAGCCATCATTTTTTAAGGCAGTGTTATAAAATTTACTATGCATGTAAAAGACATCTTCACTGGAAGAGTTACTACTAATTCTATATTCTATGGAAGAGGATATGCGTTTGATTACAGATGGAAGGTGGTTAAAATTTAGGTAGATATATATTGGATTGGCGTTTGTTTTCATGTAGGGTTGGTATGCATAATTTTTATATCCAGGAAGCTTCTTGGAGGGGCTTGTAGATAAAATTAAAAATGTGGAACATGTATATTATTTTTAATTCTGACCTAATGTCCACCCACTTTAACTTTCGGAAAAGAGGTAACACTTTGTTTTAAAATTTCCTTAAAATCATTTAATCACCAGTTATTTAGCATCGCCTGAAGAAGTACACTCATAGCATTGAAACATGAAAGCTTTTTTGTAGCGATTTCAAAATGTTTTTGTTATAATCTTTTATAATAAAAATATAATAATAATATATAGCTCTACTTTGTATTGAGCACTTAAAAAAAAATAAATGCTATGAACTGTGGGTTTTTACTCCATTTGTTCTTTCTCTCATTTTGGGAATATATTCAGACAAGCGAACGTAGCGTTCTGACTTCAAGACAAGACAGACTGGGACTGAGTCAGATGAAACTGTGGACCAGCCTATTTTATTGTCTAGGAAAAAATCCCAGCATGCACTTATGTGCTTGTGTCTATAAATTGGAGAGGGGAAGTGTTTTGCACTCATTTCTAATGCATTAATCATTTTAGCATTCCCAGTAGAATATAATTGAAAGGAAATCAGCTTTCAAGGGCTATTGTTCGTCATATTGACTGTATGGTGCAAGATATCAGTCATCAAGAATCTTATCACTATTATATAGATTTTTAAAATTATAAGTAATATATACGTTACTTACAGCTGAACTAGTGAAAACAGGACTACATTTACTGAGCAGTACTACTAATAAGAAATATCCCTAGACATGGTCTGTGGAAAGAGAACAGTCTAATCCCGTAGATTAAATAAAGGGCTCAGTTCGGAATACACCTTTTGAAGGTCGGGGAGGGGGCACAATAGACCACATGTAAATAATGTAAAATAAGAAAAAATTGTTAAGTTTAATGGTGGCAAACTCTTAAATTTGACTACAATTTATCCATATTTAATAATTGTCGGGCTTAATTCATTTCATTCTATGTTGTCATTGTTTACGTTAAGATACGTTTTGTGAGTATATATAGAACCAACTTCTGCAGTGCTGAGTCTTTTCTTGTTGCGAACTGCCCGGATATACTGGCTCTCTGTGAGACCAACCTTGTTTCATCTATCCCCTCCTCTGACCTCTCGACCCTCGGCTACCTTCCACTCCTTAGAAAAGACTCCCAAACCCATATGCATGGCCTTGGTGTTTATGTCAAGGACCATCTCCCGCTGGCAAGAGAGCTGTCTCTTGAATCTCCAGACCATTCGTATATGTCTCTGCGGCTATCCCTTCTCAATACTGTAAGATACCTCTTCTTCCTTTATCGCTCTCCATCCTCCCAAGACTGTGGTGTACTCGAATGCATTTCTGACAGCATTGACAAGGCTCTTTCTCTCTCTGTCCATTTGCTCACATATTCGTGTATGGCGATTTTAACAATGGCTTAATAACGCTACTACTGATCTTGCAGGCATACAAACTCTTAATTTTTCAATTTCTCAATCCCTTACGCAAATAGTTGACTTCCCTACACGTTTTCCCTACAATCTGAATTGTAAGGCTTCTCTTCTTGATCTATGTTTTACCTCCATCCCCGAGTCCTGTAGCACCACGTAGTTCTGCCCTTTTGGCAACTCCGATCATGCTGTAGTGTCTGTCAGCATCTCCTTCAACTCCACCCCATGCAAAGAATCTCCTACCACTAGAACATCGTTCTGCTATCAGCGAGCAGAATGGGACTCGTTCCGGGATTTCATTCGCAACGTCCCCTGGGACGTTGTCTTCACGCTCCCTGTTCAAGAATGTGCATCCGAGGTCTCCTCCTGGGTTAAAGCTGGAATCGAGGCTTTCATCTCCTCAAGGAAATATAAGGTCAAATCGCGCTCCTCCCCCTGGTTCTCCGCTGCTTGCTCAGCTGCCATTGCCCATAGGAATCACTTTTTCCACCTTTATCGTAGCGACATGTGTGATTGCAATAGACGTCTCTTTGTCTCTTCCCGTAACGAGTGTAAGCGTGTCCTCAATGAAGCAAAGTCACTATTTGCGGCTCGAATGAAAGAACGTATTGCATCTCGCAAATTCGGCTCCAAGGATTATTGGTGTCTCTGCAAGAGTGTACCTAACAATAGCAAACCCTCTATACCTCCTTTGTTCAACCAGTTTGAGGTTCTGACCTCTTCTGCCGACAAGGCTGAATGCTTTGTTCGGAAATTCTCATTCAATTCAACGCTCGACTCTTCCGGTGTACCCGCGCCTGATTTCCCACTTCGAACCGAGGCTCAATTGAGCGACTTGCACATAACCCCGTCATCGGTTCTGGGCATCATCTCTAAATTAAACCCCCACAAGGATAGTGGTGGAGATGGGATACCAGCCATTGTCCTGAAGAAATGTATGCCTGAACTGGCCCCTGCCATCTCCAAATTATATAACTACTGCTTCAATGAATCTTGTCGTCATCCGTTGTTCCTATCTTTAAGAACTCTGGTGACCCTTCTGACCCTTCTAATTACCGTCCTATCAGTCTCCTACCACTCTTCGGTAAAGTCTTTGAAGCTTTAATCAACGCCGAATTGGTTATGCACCTTACATCCCATAATCTGCTCTCCGACAAGCAATATGGTTTCCGCTTTGCCCGTTCTACAGCTGATGTGCTTACGGCCATAACTGAAATTGTTTACCAAGCCCTTCATAATAACGGAGAAGCTCGTGCCGTGGCTCTTGATATCTCCAAAGAGTTTGATAGGGTTTGGCATGCCGGCCTTCTTCGCAAGCTTCAGGGTTATGGAATTACAGGTCGATTGTTCGACTTAATACAATCATTCCTGTCGAACCGTACATTGAACGTCGTTCTCAACGGATTCAACGCAGGTGTTCCTCAAGGCTCCATCCTAGGCCCTACTCTGTTCCTTATCTTCATTAACGATCTTCCTGATGTCATAGGTTCCCAAGTAGGCATCTATGCGGACGACACTACTATTTACTCCTGCCTCAAAAACAAATCTAGTGTCGCCGACAAAACTATCCTGGCCGTTTGTCGTGAAAAGGACCTCCAATCGGTTGTGGACTGGAGCAGGAATTGGCTGGTTAACTTTAATGCCTCAAAAACAAAACTGCTCTCTATTACTCACCAGAGAGAACCATCCCTGCTTCCCATTAGAATGTCCGACGCTCAACTCCACAAGAGCACCTGTTTGCGACTGCTCGGTCTCACATTGTCCGCTGACCTGAGATGGAACGAATACATTGAGTCAGTAGCTTCGTCCACCGCTAGGAAAGTTGGCTCCCTATGCCGCGCCAGGAAATTTTTCAAAATCCTTCAAATCTACAAATCAACCATTCGCCCTTGCATGGAGTATTCCTGCCATATATGGTCTGGAGCCCCTTCTAATTGTCTCAAGGTCCTTGATAAAATGCAAAGACGGATATGCAATGTAATTGGCCCTGATCTGTCATCTCGTCTGCAGCCGCTCTCTCACAGACGTGCCGTTGCCTCCCTCTGTCTTTTTTTACAAATATTTTCACGGTAACTGCTCCGATGAGCTGCTTTCGCTGGTTCCCAGACTTCATGAATTTAAGCGCTCAACTAGCCTGGCATCTCGCTCTCATCCTTTCACTGTCGAAACTGTTAAATGTAGCCGTCTCTTCTCCAATATCTTCATGTCTCGCACTTCTCGCCTGTGGAACTCCCTCCCCATTTCTTGTCTTCCTGATAGCTATAATCTCCAACAATTCAAATGTAACGTCAATCGACGTCTCCAGATGCCTTGATCTATCCCCTAACCGTCTCTTTATCCTTTCCTCTATCACTCCTCTTTGCTCTCGCTCCAACTCTTTGTGACCCCTTGCGTGCTAGTGGCTTCCCGCCTTGCTTGGGGTTGAATGCTTAAAAAAAAATGATCGATCGAGAAAAATCGTTGAAGATTGTGTGTTTAAAAACAGTAAATTAGACTTTGCTAACCGGACGCTTCTCTGTCTCTGAATAGTATAGCACGTCAGGTCAAATGACCGTTTCCGTATAGGAAAAGAGGTTCGATTGGTGGAGGACGCATATTAAAAGCTTTTCTAATTAAATAATGTCATAATGTCATTTTTTAATGGTGTTTTTGTTTGACAAAAACAAATTGTTGATTTAAATTCTCCAATGAGTCCTGCTTTTAAAGAATATAAATATCCAGACGGTGGAATTTTAATTTTTTTCATTAAATTAAGTTGGGATAACAGATGTAAAAAAAAAATTTCCAAGATATTCTAAAAGCAAAAATTTTGAAAAATAATTTACTTCATTTGTGAATATGTCTTGAAAATTTAACTAAAATCCGGTAATTATTTGATTTTTGTCAGAATATATAAAACAATGTGATTTTTACCACTAAATTTTCCATACTAATTTGACGCAAGAAAAACAAGATTTTTGACCAAAATTTCGAAAGTTCTAGAAAGAACTAAAATTGTAATAAAATAATAAAAAATACTTTGTTTTTTTTTTCTTAATAATAACATAAACATTTTCACGATAAAATTTTGTTTTCATCAGGTTTGGGCCTTTTTTCATTATGGTATGCTTTTTTTTAAAGAATTGTTGGAGGATTCATATATATATATATATATATATATATATATATATATATATATATATATATATATATATATATATATATTGTATAATAAATACAAACAAGGACGTTCTAAGAACACTGCTTGATGTAAAAGATAAAAATATATACTAACAGAACCAATATAATGAATATAAGAAAAAACTGTTCAGATATGCCTTTCCGCAACTTAAATTTACATGTAGACATCTAGATAATTATGTGGCTATATATATATATATATATATATATATATATATATATATATATATGTACACACACACATATACATATACATATATATATAAGTTTTGTCTATTTATTTTAAGTAAAATCCTTTCATATTGTCGGATAAGCTTTTAGTATTATCACTGAAACACGAAAGAAAAACACCATGTTGATACATGTTTTTATTGTTAATCCTGTCTAAGATTTCGGCTTACATAAGCCATCATCAGAGATTAAAACAGGGGTGGGCAAACCTTTTAGTACAAGGGCCGCATTCTAAAAATTTATAGTTTTACTGAGCCGCATAGTATATATAAACCAAAATAATTGATATTTAAAATTGGCAAAATAAAGGGCTTTTAAAGGAAAAATACAGTTTTAATAAATAAAATTTTAAAGTACCATGTAAGTAGAAAAACTTATTTATTTGAAAGATAATGTAACTGTTTGAAGAAATAAGAAAGAATTTTTATTACTATTATAAAATAGAAACTATCAAAGAAGCATAATTATTTATTTTATAACATCACAACTGACCATCAGAAGGATAAAAATACTAATGGGAATGATGCACTTGACTGCAATCATCTACCAGTTTATCAAAATCAGGTGTCATATTGCTTGTGCTTATCCTCAACACCGACTGAAGATTAGAGTCTCTTAGAAGGGATCTGTTCTTCGACTTGTTGATTTTCATGATGGAGAAAGTCTGCTCACATATGTAAGTTGATGCAAATAAAACAAACATTTTTTTTGAGAAATTTTTCAAGTTTCTGAACGTTTTCATGATGCAGGGATGCATAGAACTCAATTAACGATTTATTTTCAAACAGCTTCTTTAGAGAGTTGTCGGCTTGCAGATCAATTAGTTCTAGCTGCAACTCTTCAGTAACTGTTTCTGTGTCACGGGAAAAAGGTGAGCTGAGCAAATCGAACTGCTCTTCAATTGCTTTGAAATCAGCGAATCTTCTTATAAATTCTTTTCTGAGGGCCATCAACTGGAAACTATACTTTTCCGATAATGCTTGTGCAATAGCTTGTGTCTTCAAGTGAGGAAAATGAACAAATGTTTGTTGTTTAATTTGATTGCCAAAGAATTCAAGTTTTGATTGAAAGACTTACTTCCACATACAATTCATGAGCAAATTCACCTTTTCCTTGTAGTTTTGTGTTTAACTCATTTAACTTCTGCATAATGTCCACAGCAAATGCAAAATCACAAACCCATTCGTCACTGTCCATTTTTGTTAAAAAGTCACAGGATATTATTTTTATATTACAAAACATGACAATCTCTGCTTTAACATCCCACACACCCTCTTTAATTCATTTCCCATACTTAACCAGCGGACATTAGTGTGCTACAGTACATCAGTAAATCTGCTTCGATATTTTCCAAGAAACTTCGGAATTGCCTGTGTTTTAGTCCCCTCGCTCTTATTAAATTAACTACACGCACCACCGGACCTACCACATGCTTGAGTATTAAAGAGGTCTTGCAGAGACTTTCTTGGTGTATGATACAGTGAGAAGATAACGCACTGTGCGATGGAAAGTCCTCTTTAATTTTATCATTCATTAAGGTCACAAGTCCACAATGTTTGCCTATGAGTGAATGAGCGCCATCAGTTGTAATACTTGCCAGTTTATCCAGGTTTAGTTTAGACCTGATTAGACAGTTAATTACACTGTTATACAAATCTTTTCCAGTCACAGTATCTTTAAGAGACTCCATAGATAACAACTCAAATGTAATTTCAAAATTTTCGTCAATTCCTCTGATGTAAATAAGTAACTGGGCAGTATCCTGAATATCATTACTCTCATCCAAAGCAATAGCAAACCACTGAAATTTACTACTGGCTGTTAACAGCTGTTCTTGAATATTTGATGCAATTGCATCTATGCGACGAACAACAGTTCTTCGTGACAGAGTTATAGCTTCTACTTTTGGTATAACTTCAGGACACACACCACTGACAGCATCAACCTTGCAATCTTTAATAAATTCTGCTTCTGCAAATGACTTATTCTGTTTTGCAATTTTATTGGCCAGTATAAACCTAACTTTTGTCGCGTTCCTTTGCAAAGTTGAAGTTTTTTGAAACATAGTTTGCTGTTGCTTCGAACATTTTACAAAATCATTTGCCTTCTTTTGCAGTTCTTGCTTTGACAAATTATGTCCAAAGGAGGCGTGTTTGCTTTGAAAGTGTCCTTTTAAATTGTATTCCTTAAACACAGCCACTGTTTGTGGACAAATCAAACATGCAGCTTTACCTCCAGTGTCAGTAAAAAAATACTTTTCAGTCCACTCTTTGTTAAACACACGGCATTCGTTTTCAATTTTTCGCTTTTTAGATGGCTTCGAAGAACTCATTTTGGACAGAGTTTATAAAATAAAATAGTAAAATTTATGTTAAAATACAAAAGATTTATTACGTCAAATTAGTAAAAGTTGCGTCGTTGGCGCGGTAACAAGTTGCCAAATTAACCACTTTTATGTATGCCGGCACAGAATTGGTTATCCAGTTCGTCAAACACTTATAAATAAGCAAACTAGACAAACACAAAGTTATTCAAAAAATAGACATATAAAACAAAAAAAGAGACATAGAGATAAGAATATTTAAATAAATGCTTACATTCGATTTTATAATGTAAATAACAAATATGTACTTGGTTATTTATTTTTTTAAATTTTTTGTCATGTCACGCTACTTAATTTTATGTGTTGCGTAATCGGATATCCGGTGTTTTTGAGTCAAAGTAGAAGTGAGAAGTCGAGAAGATAATTTTTGATTTTTCTGAGAAGAAATATTTTTTAGTAGAAAATTTATTTTATTCAGTTTTACTATAAATAAAGGAATAAAATACATCTTAAAATCTTCGAATTATAACTTTTGAAACTTATATAATGATATTTTTTTAAAGTCAAATTAAGAAATTATTGTTAAATATATTAAAATCACTAATTTAGTTAAAAATAGGTAACTTTAAAACTAATTTAACAAAAATGTATTAAGACTTAAAATCTTTTTCTGACAATTTATAATATATATACGAAAAAAAAATCATTATATATTTGAATCGGATATTTTTATAAAGCTTAAAATATATCAAAAATATCTGAAATTATCATAAAAAAGAGCAATAATCGGTAACTTTAATGCTACTATTTCAATGATATATGCAATTTTTATGAATGTTTTCGAACGATTATTTTATATATTTATGTAAAAAGTATATAAAAGAAATTATGGATAAAAATTATATCAAAAATATCTGAAATTATCATAAAAAAGAGCAATAATCGGTAACTTTAATGCTACTATTTCAATGATATATGCAATTTTTATGAATGTTTTCGAACGATTATTTTATATATTTATGTAAAAAGTATATAAAAAAATTATGGATAAAAATTACCCGTTTTTAAATATAATAGGCCGTTAAAATTTTATTATTTGTATTTTTTATTTTATCTCATTCTTCAATATAAATTTACTGGGTTTTTTGTTATTTTACTAACAATTTTAAGTTGTTATTTTTGGCATTTTAGTATTGAATAAAAAATCTGTTTTTGCTTGGCGGGCCGAACGAAATTGTTTGGCGGGCCGCATGTGGCATGAGTTTGCCCACCCCTGGATTAAAAGCACATTACGATAAATTAAATAATAAATATAATTATAATTATTGTAACGTACTTTTAATCTCTGATGATGGCTTATGTAAGCCGAAAGCTTAGACAGGATTAACAATGAAAACATGTATCAACATGGTGTTTTTCTTTCGTGTCAGTGATAATACTAAAAAACTTATCCGACAATATGAAAGGATTTTACTTAAAATAAATAGACAAAACTTGTCTATATTATTTAACGAAACATGCAATAATGAAAAAATGCTGCCTATATACACACAATATATATATATATATATATATATATATATATATATATATATCGATGTCTCCAAAAATATATATATATATATATATATTCATACCCATGTTTTCAATAATATAAATCCCCAGAAAATAAATTTTCTAGGTCAAGCATCTAGACATTCTGTTAGATGGTTTTAAAAAATATTGTCTGGATAAATTTAAACCATTTTGTAAAGTTAAACTATTTGTAATTTCGGTTTGGTGAGACAACTATTTAAAACTTATCTGTCGAAATAAATTATAATTTACAATCGAGTTTTCGATGATGCGTTATGGCTTTCCTTTAATGTATATCATATTGCTCTGTATACTATACATTGAGCTCTTTATGGATATCTTTTTAATATTTTATATTAAAAAAAACTACTTGATATTATCCGTTTCACTTACGGATTTGATATTATCTATCTATCTATCTATCTATCTATCTATCTATCTATCTATCTATCTATCTATCTATCTATCTACATTATATTATTAATGTATATAATAAAATTATGAATTGAAATTTTTAGCAAAAATAATGTTCACTAAAAATACGGCCAAATTAAAAATAGTGCTCAATTCTATTTTCATAGAACGGAAATGTAGGGCAAATTAATATAGTTTCTGCCGAGATGACTTCGTCAGGCAAAAATATTAATGTACATTTGGGCAGTAAGCTTTCTTTTAAGCATCTTTCGATAAATATGACAAACAAGGAACATTTTATTAATTTTTCAGTCACAAATCCCACCGCCGCAACGTATCTTCCTTGTGCCTTTTCTATAAATACTTTTATGGTAATTGTTCTGGTGAAAATTCTTCTAAAATACTTAGACTTTATGGATTTAAGCGTAGTAATAGATTAGCGAAAAGATGTCATAATTTTACAGTTGAAATGGTTAGATGTAACCATAAGTTCTATGCTAACAGTTTCCCGCACTTCTCGCTTGTGGAACTCTCTTCCGGCTTCTTGCTTCCCAGTCAAGTTTGATCTTCAAAAAATTAAATGCAATGTCGATCGTTATCTTCTGTCTTCTTAATTATTATGCTTTTTGTACTCTCTCTTTAATACGGCTTTTCTTATATTCTGCAATACTCAATAATCCGTTGCGTTTTAGTGATTTTTGTTTTGCTTGAGGTAAAATGATTAAAAAAATGTTTACTCAAAAATGCAAGGAATAATTTTGAATATTATTATGGTATAAATGTGTCAATATTCAGTATTTCTGTATGGAAACGGCTAATTTCATCATTACCATTTCATGGTATAAACAAACAATATAGTGTCGAGTACAATTGGACAAAAAAGAAGAATTAAAAATGCTAAAGAAATTGTCTTTAGAAGATATCAAAAAATGATACTTTACCTCAAAGATGCTCTTGTTTCTATGAAGTTTCCGTCAGCTGCCTCTCTGACTTTTCTGTTGTATGAGCGACACTCTAGGTGATATAACAACAAGTCTCTGTCAATTAAATACAGATAAATGCCATATAATCTTCACACTAATTAATCCCAGAAAGATGCACCTGATCTAGCTATTAGGTGCGCTAAGACAATAGGCATCAATAAAGATACATCAAACTGTTAATCTTAATTAAATAAAGCTTGGATGTACTTGTAAAATCTTAATAATTAATCACCACTTGTATGGTTTCAATTGTCGGATTTCTAACATCTTTTCCTTAGAGTTTATTTTTATCTGAAGTTCTGTGATGAGGGGTTATTATTATTTATATTATGTGCACGCAGACTACTGTCCTCATCTTTGTTGTGATAACAAAATAGATGAGGACAATAGTCCGCGTGTGAATAATGTAAGTTTTTTCTTTTACTAATTTCACTAAATGCAAGGCCCAAGAGCCACTCAATGTAGAGAGTTACTGATTGAGGTGTGTGACATGAACGTTAGAAGACGATGCAGGAAGTGAAGATTATGAGCTTATGGAGGATAGATAGCTACTGACCCTAGGCGTGAAGATTGTAGTGGTTGGGGTAACACTTACGCGGGAGTTTGTTCCACAAAGTAGCAGTTTTTAGGAAGAAGCGTTACGAGTGGAACACGCTTCTTGCCAATGGAATATATAGGGAATGAGGGTGATTCAACTCTGTGGATGTAACAAGGTTCGCTGCAAAGGTCTGAGCTGGTAGCTGTAAAGAATGGAGCTCGTTAGAACATTTGCCATCGAAGTAGCAATTAAGTAGGAATACACTCGCGACGTTGTGTCTGTGGGGAAAGGGGCTGCAGGGTAGAAAATAAATCATCACCCACATGACCGCATAAATGATTTTGAATTCTGAAGAACAGTCGAACTCTGAATGAAGTTCATTGATTTGAACGTCTATTTTATGGTAAAATGACCAGCAATACATTTTAGAGTAAAATTGAAGATATGGCATTATTAAAAAAAATAAATCTGAGAATGTTCCTTGGAAGATCGTTAATATATAGCAGAAGTGATAGGAACGAAGAGAGGTCCATTGTGGACGCCTTCATCGGGCTTAACTATATCGGTGCTAGGCCTTGACATCACCAACCGATTGATCGGATCGGACCTCTCTGGTCGTCTAAACCAAGTAAGGGACAAAGACAGGTGTTGCCTGATCCATAACCACTAATATACTCGTGTCATGGACTGCTCAGCCACTAGGTTTCCTTACCCACAGTAAACAGGTTGCCTCATTTGTGGCGGTGGTAGTTGTGGTTCTTACGCCAAATGCATCTCTGCAGATAGACATGCAGTTGGCGTCTTCTCCAGCCTCAGCCGACATTCTAATGTTTTTTCAGTCATAGCAATCCGTATATAATAAATAAAAGTGATATGTGGAAAGGTATGATCACTTTCGTCTTCAAGCGAGATGGCATTATCAGATATTGATAATAGCTGCAGACATTATGGAATATCTTGACCTTCTTCAGATGAATAGTGCTAAAATAGTTTGCTTTTGTCAGGGAATTTTCTGATTTTTTTATGAATGAAAAATAACGTTTTTAGAGAATTTCCTTTGGTATAGTATTCTGCGAAAGTTTCTTTTTAATAGTTCATAGTTTCGTTTCATCTTCATTTTCTTTCCAATACATTTTTATTGTAAAATTATTTCCAGTACATTTTTATAGTAAAACCGCTTCCAATACATTTTTGTAGTAAAATATTTCCAATTCATTTTATAGTAATAAATACTTCCAGTACATTTTTCTAATGAAAGCACTTTCAATACATTTTAATAATAAACTCACTTCCAATACATTATATAGTAAAATCATTTGCAATGTATTTTTATAGTAAAGTTACTTTCCAGCGCAAATTTATAGTAAAATCATTTTCCAGTATATTTTATAGTAAAATTACTTCCAATACATTATATAGTAAAATCATTTGCAATGTATTTTTATAGTAAAGTTACTTTCCAGCGCAAATTTATAGTAAAATAATTTTCCAGTATATTTTATAGTAAAATTACTTCCAATACATTATATAGTAAAATCATTTACAATGCATTTTTATAGTAAAATCAATTCCAATGCATTTTGAAATAAAATCTCTTTCACTTAATTTATATTATGATAAAATTATAGTAAAATCATTTTTCAATATATTTTGTAGTAAAATGACTTCCAATTCATTATATAGTAAAATTATTTACAATGCATTTTTGCTGTAAAATCACTTCCAATAGATTTCTATAGAAAAAACGCTTCCTATTCATTTTATAGTAGAATCACTTTCAATGTATTTTGATAACAAAATTACTTTCAATGCAACTAAAATCACTTCCAATACATTTTTATAGGAACATTAATTTCAGTGCGTTTTATAGTAAAGTCATTTCCAAGCGTGAAGTAAGAACAAAGCTACCCTGACCTTTTCTATTGAGAAGTGTGTTCGATCCTCACTAGGTGCCCTACACAAAATTCGGAATTAAATAACCCAACAAACAGCATGTCGTAATATCAACCAAACTGACCTAGATGCACGCAATAAATTTTAATAGTTCAGTGTTGACATTGGTATTCAAATAATCATCATTTCTACAAACAGAGAAATGAAAAACGACTTCTTGTTCTTGATAAAGAAAGAAATATCTAGAAAATATAAGGTTTGATTTAATAAGTTCTTAGACTTTGCTGTATAAGATAAGACCTGTTAAGGTCATAAATGACCACCGTCTTGTAAGACGCAAAGGATTTTGAATGTTCTAATGCGTTTTACACAGAAACATAGATTTAATCTAAACATGGACGTCTGAAATTGTTTCAACTTAAGCAATGTCATATTAAATAAATAACAAATTCTGTCTGTCCGTCCGTGTGTCTGAAATCTCTTTACCTCGGGCCACACTTGCTCTACATAAACATATTATACCTTGTTGGAATCAGGATGATCCCGGGATTGAAAATCTGCCCTTCATCTGGTGCTTGCACATTCAGGACTTGGATTTGTGGCCGGATGAGGAGGGAACAGTTAAAAATTCAAATTTTAAAACAACTGAAAAAATTTAGTGATTTAAAAGTTTTAAATTTATATTGAGTTTAAAGTAACACAAAAACTTTGTGAATTTAAAAAAATTGTTTTAAATTCAGTTTAAAATATCTCCAAATATTTGTGAAATCAATTTTATTTCTTTAAAAGGAATCGGACTTAAAGTGACGTAAGGTTTTTGAAGTTCAGTGGAGCTTGTGATTTGAAGAACTCAATTTTCGGCCCAAATCGTACTATCGGTTCAAATCTCTCTTTTGGTCAGAATTGGGCTTATAGCCTGAATCAGAGTTGAATGAGGTTTTGAAGTTCCGTTGAGTTTACTGCGGAATTCAAAGTTATTTTTTCAAAATTGTCATTGCTGTTTGCTAAGCTAGACAGAGGTCCCTTTAGTTTTGGGCCGGAGGTCCAAGTAGTCCTCCGCAGTAACTAGCTTAAAACTTCGTGCGGAGTGAGGTTTTAAGCTAGTTATTAATATTTGACTATTTTTTTCATATCTTTTTATATCTTAGGTATTTATGTTGATGACACAACCATCCTGTCTTAGTAGGAAGTCCGAACGACCCGACAAAGTAAAATTGGCAACTGCTCTCGTAAAGGATCTCCGATCAGTGATTAATTGGTGAAAGGAATGGCTTGTACATTTGAACGCCTCCAAAATAAAGCTGCTTTCATTTAATTACCAAAGAGAACCTTTTCTGCCTGCCATCAGCAACTCTTTGCGCCTTCTTGAGCTCAAAATATATTTAGTGGACAACATAAAATTGTGTTCAGATTATTTAGATTTCGGCATTAAATAACCCATAGAGGTGTTGATATGCCGCTAGACAAAACCAACTAAACAACTAATAGTTCAAAAGAGTTTTCATGACCTTGTGGGCAAGGAATTGTTTTTCATCCGGCAACTCCTTTCCTCACAGACGAAACGTCCCTCGATTCTCGCTACTCTTATGGCTATTTTCACGGTAGATGTTCGGGCGAACTACATTCCTTAGTTCCACCAATCCAGACTTTACAGCTAGGACCCACCATGCTACTTACACAGAGTTGACTCATTCTCATTCCTTTGCCGTTCGAACCAGCATGCCTATCTTGGTTATTATACTCACAAAGTTTCGACCATTGTATCTCCTAGCTCTATTCAGGTCTCTGCCTTATTAAATGCTTTGCTATTCGAACCGCATGAACCTGTTGGTATGAAGTCAATATAATAGACAACTAGAACTATAGTTGGGGATAAAACGACTTAAAGAATCAGCACACGTACTAGGCAATGGAAACTTCCTCAGTAGTCCTAGCATAGAGATGAACACCATTTGGATGTCACTGGCTAAATGAAAGAGCACTCTAAAGAAATTCAATATTTATATACTTAGGAACATTAAAAATCGTAATCAGTATTTAATGATTCCGATTGTCAGAAACTACGGCCTCAACTCGACGTGGTATGAAGGAATACAACTTAATAATTGATTCATCAGGAATGTTCTGCCATTCGTCTTGTCGAAGCTCTTTAGACATAAGATGTTAGTGATTACTGAGTGTGAGAGAATATCAGAAAAAGAAAACATTATTAAGGAGAAAGAACAATAAAAGAACAAGAATTAAGAAGACGAAAGATAACACTTAACATTAAACTTAAATTTCTGAAGATCAAAATTTACTGGAAATCAAGAAACCGGAAATGAATTCCACAATCGAGAAGTGTAAGAGAAGAAATTGTTAGAATAGAAATTTCGCTTACATTTCGCAATTTAAACTAAATTGTTGAGACCTTGCCGCCAATCAAGTACTGCGCTTAAATTCATACAATCTAGGTTTGAAAGCTCACCAGAATAATTATCATGAAAGTATTTATAGGAAAGACACAGGGAAGCTACGAGTTTGAAATCTAGATGTCAGGTCAGAACCAATAACATTGCAGATTCTTCTTTATCAAGAATCGCTAAATACATAGAAGAGACAGCATACCAGATGCGACAAAAATATTTAATGCATGAACAAATGGTAAGTGTATAAATGTGTAATATAGATTCTGGCGAGAAAAATCGTCTAGAACAACAGAGTGAACGAACTTTCCTAGCAGTAGACATATCAAGTGACTCAATATAATCTTTCCACTTCAAGTTAGCGGAAAACGTTTGCCAGAAAAGGCACAATGAGCCACTCTCCGAGAAGTTACCAGAAACCATGCTGATGAAAAGCAAAAAGGGTTAGCTAAGACGATTACAAGAGAGCATTTTCGATTTGACCATTATGTATCGGTTTGTCAGTTAGTAGAACCCACTGAATATAAAACTCGGCATGACAGTTTGGGTTAATAGCTGCACTGAAAAATAGGAAAGTTTTACGGAAAGGAAGCAGCAAGAAACTGGTATGAACATACATAACCCAGATTCGGTTACAGAGATAAGACCCGTAACAATTTTATGGAACTTTACAATACACAGAGACAGAACAATTAGAACTAATCGACCAGACATTGTAATCAAAGACCATAAAAACAGAATGTGTTTTCTTATTGACATTGCAAATTGTAATGTATCTTTGAATACCTTCAAAAAACAATTAAAATACAAGGATCTTGAAGTGAACATCTAAAAATAATGTGGCACATGAGGACATCAATAATTGGAGTTGGTTCCCTCGGATGGATTGGGAAAAGTTCCGATAGACTAATTGAAGGGATTCTTGGTAGCCCATGCCTTAAAGAAATACAAAAAAATGTACTTACAAGTACAGCTCACACATTACGAGGAGATTTGTCTATGTGTGATCTTGTTTTTTTTTTACAAAAATGATCAGTGAAAGATGTCATCTCTGACCTTAGGTTACTGGTTGGCAGAATTAAAAGGAAATAATAATAATAATAATAATAATAATAATAATAATAATAATAATAATAATAATAATAATAATTGATAAAATCGATCCGTCTGACTAAGCTATTTTAAATGGGAAATTTCAATTATTTATCTCGAAGAAGATTTACAAACAAAAAGCAATTAATGATTTAATTCGGGAATTAATTTAAAATGCTTTCGACACAAACACGCCAATCCAGCAGTGAAATATATTTGCTTCATGGAAGCAAATTGAACAATGTAATGAATTAAATTATAACTTATTTATATTCATTAACTTATTTATATTCATAAATATTTATTAAACGTTTATTTTAACCAGGAAAATCTTTAACAAGGTTACCTACACAAATAAACAGACAAGCATTGAATCAGAAACGATTCCGTATATTTTTTCAATAGCAATTTCAATGATGTTCTACCTCCCGATAATTCAGACAGCCATATAAAAAACTCTGACGGCAATCAAAACTTGTTCATCAACAGGTTTATTGAAAGCCAAAATGGTGAAAATAGAAAAAGAATTAAATATAAAATTTTGACTAGTTTAGCCAGAATAACAAAGTAAATAAAGACGTAAAAAGAAATAGTGGTGGTCAGTCAAGTTCGACAATGGCATCTATGTACAGGGGTGAACACAGTTTTTAATTCAAGGTAACCCTTCTATTAGACTAGTTGCTACTCAGGGCTAGAGTGTCATGCCTACCCTGATATTTAATTGAGTCGAAAAAAGATGAGCTGATGCCTTTTTTGAATGCATTAGTGAGGAAGTGAACATATTAAGTGCAGTGGCAAAGAAATTGATGAGGTTAAAAAAATACATTTCTGGTATAACATAAATTGTTTTCATCATTAAGTTGCAGATGAATTGCTTATAGCGATATAGAGACACATTACAAGGAGACACATTACAAGGAGACACGTTATAAGGAGACACATTACAAGGAGACACATTACAAGGAGATACGTTATAAGGAGACACATTACAAGGAGACACGTTACAAGGAGACACATTACAAGGAGACATGTTATAAGGAGACACATTACAAGGAGACACATTACAAGGAGACATGTTATAAGAAGACACATTACAAGGAGACACGTTATAAGGAGACACATTATAAGGAGACACGTTATAAGGAGACACATTAAAAGGAGACACATTACAAGGAGACACGTTACAAGGAGACACATTACAAGGAGACACATTACAAGGAGACACGTTATAAGGAGACACATAACAAGGAGACACATTACAAGGAGATACGTTATAAGGAGACACATTACAAGGAGACACGTTACAAGGAGACACATTACAAGGAGACATGTTATAAGGAGACACATTACAAGGAGACACATTACAAGGAGACATGTTATAAGAAGACACATTACAAGGGGACACGTTATAAGGAGACACATTACAAGGAGACACGTTATAAGGAGACACATTAAAAGGAGACACATTACAAGGAGACACGTTATAAGGAGACACATTACAAGGAGACACATTACAAGGAGACACATTACAAGGAGACACATTATATCCGGAATCGCATTGTACACAAATAAATAAAACACTTTTTTGTACCTTGCAGCCACGAATTCTCACTTCGATATGTTCAGTTGCTAGTGACCATTCAGTTACTTTGCTGAGTCTGCGTGAAAGAAAGTGCATCATGTTGGCTGGTCGGCATCTTTTCCCTGTACGTGTTATTAAATGGCGTCCCCTGGATGATTTTATGGTCGTTGGATGCACTGATGGAACTGTATATGTTTGGTAGATTGAAACCAGTAAATTACTTTCAAAATAAACACTCATAACATTTTCCATAATATTCTAGTGTACAGTATGCGATGGATAAATAGCGGTCTAAATAACGCAAAAATGAAAATAACATTGACATCTCATTTTAACAGATATATTTATCAAAATTACACAAAAATATATTGAAATACTGAAGAATAAACTTATTCAATAAAATCGCCATAGGCTTCAACCACGACCTCCAGACGACTTCGGAATCTCCTGCATCTCCTCTGGACGGCCTCGTTTTTAAGTTGGTGAATGCTGCCGTAATCCTTGCTGGTGTTACAAGGAGTTTTTTTTGGTCTCTCGCAAAACTGCACACCACACATAATTATCTAGTGGGTTGCTGTCTGGGGTGTTAGGTGGCCAGCTGTAAGGAGTGATGCGGTCGCAGAAATTGTCTGACAGCCATGCTTGTGTGACATGGTGCAGAGTTGTGTTGCCAGACATAGGGTCTTCCAGCAGTCACCCTCTTGACCCAGGGCAGCACAACCTCCTCCAGGCACTTTATGTATGCTTTCGTGTTGAGTCTGAGACCCGGTGGGAAGATGAATGGAGGTATAACGTCACCCTCGCTGGTGATCGCTCCAAACACCTTCGTAATCAACATTAAACTCATCCAACTCTTACCGAATCCTCTGCACTGTTCTCAGATTGATACCAAAGTACTATTAAATGTTCGTATTGGAGCCTCCGGAGCGAATGCCAAACAGTACAGCAAGTTGTTTCTAAATTTCTGGCGGAGTGAATTGCGTCATGCTGCTCTTTTCGTCACAGACGGTGCCCAACTGACCTCACTATAATGTGCAATCGACAAAATTAAACACGAACAACGCGCATGCGCGAAATTAAAATATAAAATTGCGACAATTTACCCATCGCACACTGTATATACAAGGTCTGATAAAAAGGTATCGAGACTGTTGCTATAGTGATGAAGCTAAAAAAAACAAAGTGAAGCCGCTTGGCACAGCTTGAACTTTAAACTCTTTTGCGCATGCACACTAAGTTAATAACGTTCTCGTTCATTTCCGTTGTTTATAGTAGTACTTGGAAGGAATGAGTGCTGAGTGTGGTGTCGTATCACCACACCCCAGAGTTTCCGCCAATGACCCTGACTAGTGCAGTTTTTGCCAAGAAAAACATTTCCAATGTCCGACAACCACTATATTCCCCATATCTCGCCCCTTTTTCCTCTTTCCAAAAAGCAATTCCCACTTGAAAGGAACAAAGATTTCAAGACGTCGACGAAACCCAGGAGAATGCAACGAGGCAGCTGCTCCCCCTCCCCCCCCAAAGTAGTTCCGAGGATGTTTCCGTTAATGGAAACGACGTTGGATATCGTGTGTGGCTTTGGAAGGGGACTACTTCGAAGGAGTTTAAATGCCGAATATGTGTTGCAATTTTATTTTTATAGCACTAGTCTCGATACTTTTTGATCAGACACCTACTAAAATTAATTTTATTTGTTCATTTTAATGGCAGTTGTCAGATTAACCGTTTCCTTATAAGGTATTCGGTATTCATCAACGGTATAGTTAGCGTTACTGTCGGTTGAAATTTAGATTTTTTTTCTTAAAACAGTTTTAAAGGAAATTAAACTTCATTATTTTCCCTTCTAGTTATACATGCTATCCATTTTTGATTTCGCTGCTCTTTGAAGTGTTCCGGTGATGTGGTTATTATTTGGTAAAGATATTTGGGATTGCGTTGTGGCAGTTTATAGGCTCTGATGAAGGATTGTCTTCACTGAGATCGACAGGATTCATTCACTTGAAGCCATTTTTGTACATTGATCTGTGAAAACGGTTTTATAGTTTAGATAGTTTAGACCAGGGGTCGGCAACCTTTTCCTATGTGCCGACTTAGGGTTTTAAAATCATTCAGTGTGTCAACAGCATACGCATTTTTATACAAGTCAAGGTCAATATACCTATTCTAAAATACATTTTATGCAGTAATATATAGTAGACATACTTTAGTATATATTAAATTGAAACAGCTAAATATCTTCTTTACATTGTAGTAGTTATTGGTTCGGACTTCGTGATGTCATTTGCGGCTGCGTGCCATTGAAAATTGTTTGTCATGCCACACGTGGCATGCGTGCCGTAGGCTGCCGACTCCTGGTTTAGACATTTTTAAACGAGTTTGATGCTATGCATGACATCCACATGAGAGTCTATATCTGATGAGGCTATTTAAGAACATGATCCTAATTTTAAGGTTAATATTTTGGTTTTGCAGCTGCTTACACTGTTGAATCAAATTATCCCTAGCCCAGTTCAATTTCCTCATTTCATTTACTAAATTTATTATAACTGATCTATACACCGACGTACGAATGAAAGTAAAAAATTATCCGCAACCTGAATTTTTTTAGAAACCGGTAATTAATACCCGCTTTTAATTTTAATTTTCATAATTAATACTTACGGTATAGAGTTAGGGTTAGTATTGTGGGATATCACGCTATCCCCACCTTCATTTTGACGCACGCGCGACTTTTTCGCCCCTTCCTCTCACGTTCGGCCGGTTATAGTAGTAAACCGTTGCTCTTAGCCGAAGATGAGGAAGATATTATTTTTCGCGCGCTTTTGCGCTGACGTCACGGCAAATTGGCTTTTCAAAAATTAGTCGCCCAGGGCCGTTTGACCCGGCCGGGCTGGCTCACTTGTTTCTCGCCGGTAACCCCATATATACCGACAGAGACATTTTATTCGGCAAACCTTGCCTAGAGCTCATGGCTCGTCGCTGTATCTTGACACATACGACACGGTCGTCACTTCATGACAGATTTCTCGTCCCGAAGCGAACATTCTTTATCGAGCCGCCCACTTCCAGGAAATTTCGAATCTTTCAACATGAAGAACAGAGCATTTTTCACATTCTTCGAACTCCGTACTTTCTGAACCTGTTACCTAAAAAAGAATTACATACACTCACAATTATAAACTCTCGCAGTGAGTATTTTTTTCCTTGCCGTATGTTTATTATGCATTACAACTGACTTTCTGACTTTCTTCCTGAGGAACTTTTCCCGCCATAGCTATCTTGGATTTAAATTTTGGCGCGGAACCGTATCTACCTTTTTGTCAACTACCATATTTCCAGTATCTTACTGAAGGTCTTCACTGAAGACAATTAAATTTCATTCTCTACAACATTTCCAGTAACCTTACCGAAGACAATCTACTTGGCCTCTTTTTCAACTACATTTCCAATACATTTACTGAAGGTCTTCTCTGAAGACAAAATTAAAATGTTAAACTCTAATAAAAATTTATGTTTGTTCTTAACCTTTCGTTGTTTTGCCTGTCTACTTCTTTTCACTTTGTACGTTTGTACGGTGGAAAGAGCACGTCTTTATATTTTCTTTTTTTTTTTACTTTGTTTGTGGATTCGGTAGTAGGGTGTAATGTCTGGCACAAGGCCTTATTTTCGTAGGCCAGATCTGCACCGCTATCGGGTCCACAACCATATTGACCGGAATGGTTAAGATAGAAATCTATTGTAAATAACATTTTCTAGATACTGATCCAAATTATTTACAATTAAACTACGTTCCTAGTTACGCTTGTTTGAATACAATGTAAATGCTTCTAGAATAGATATTGTAGCGAGTCCTGATCAAAATAAAATATAAAATATATGAACAAAAATAAAAAGAATTAAAATAAGACATTTGGTCTTTCGTTTAAAATACTTATCTCTTTCTCTCTCTCTCTCTAAACTATCATTTACTATACTTCTCTCTAAACTAACAAGGAAGCAATCCTCAAGTAAAAAATAGGAAGAAGAAAAGACTGAACCCGGCCGAAATCGCCAGAAATCTGTTGTAAAAAATGAAAAAGAAATTAACGTCGGGAAATAAAATAATTATGGTCGATTTTGACACATAGAGACTTTTGATGTTAGCCGAAACAAATGTTTCTGCCAGAATCTCGGCGCCAGGTCAAAAGGATATAAGCTGACACATCTGACCTAGAAGCAGAAGGGACGGCAAAAGTCACGACAAAAGACGCTACCACCGAGAAACCAGCCATTCATGACGTGTGAAGAAGTAGTTAAGAGATAATCTGCTAATGATATTTCTGCCCTGCTTAGGACCGAGAAAATCACAGTAGATTGACACTGACTTATTTCTTTTACTACTATCAAATTCTTAAATACCAGACCGAAACGGACAATTCTCCAGACTGCTACCAATATCCGCCTTATAAACGAACATTTAGCTACAACGGTATCACTCTAAAGAAAATAAATAAAAATATTTATATTGTATACTTTTCAACACAGTTCGTTTTTATGACCTATGTTTCCGACAAACAACACAGAGAATATCCAACCCACCACTTATCCACACTGGTGACCTCCCGACGTGAAGAACGCTGTATCCAAAATATAATTGAAAAAAATAATCAGCTGTTTGTTATTGCGAAAAATTCCCAACATATTTCACGTAGAAACGCAAAGTAAATACAGTGTGTCGCTACCAAATATGGACAGGGTACGATGAGTAAATTGTCGCCATTTTATCAATTTTAATTTCGTGCATGCGCGATGTTCGTTTTTGATTTTGTCGATTGCAGAGTATATTAGGGTCAGCTGGGCACCATCTTTGAGAAAGAGAGCATCATAACGCAATTCATTCCGCCAGAAATTTGGAAACGACTGCTTGGCATTCGCACCGGAAGCTCCAATACGAACATTTACCAGTGTTTGGGTGTCAATCTGAGGACAGTGTAGAGAATTCGGAAAGAGTTGGATGATTTTAATGGTGATTGCGAAGGTTTTTGGCGTGATCACCAGTGACTGACGTTATGCTCCCATTCATCTTCCCACAGTCAGGGCTGTCAGACACTTTCTGTAATTACGTCACCCCTTACATCTGGCTACCTAACTCCCCTGACTGCAACCCGCTTGATTATTATGTGTGGGGTGCAGTTTTGCGAGAGACCAAAAAAACTTGTAACACCAAAGATGAAGTGAACGCAAGGAATATGGCAGAATTCACCATCTTAAAAACAAGGCCGTCCAGATGAAATGCAGGAGATACCGAAGTCGTCAGGAGACCGTGGTTGAAGCCAATAGCGATTTTATTGAATAAATTTAATCTTTAATAATTCAAGATATTTTTGTGTAATTTTGGTAAATATATCTGTTAAAATGAGATGTCAATGTTATTTTCATTTTTGTGTTATTCAGACGACACATCATCCATCGAACCCTGTGTTTGTAAGTCCACTATTTGTCCTTGATTTGAATGTCCTGCTGGAACATCTGGTCTGGTGATCCTGCTATTTTATTGGTCTTGACCTGGTATCTCGGCTTCAGTCACCCCCACCCCCGCCGATATGCAGCTTATCTGTACCTTTTCTATAAATACATTGTGCTGATGTGCTTTCCTCTATGGTACGTAGACTTTTTAAATTTAAGCGTAGTACTAGATTGGCGGCACGGTCTCATCATTTTACAGTTGTAACGTCTAGATGTAATTGTAAGTTCTATGCTAACAGTAATTTTATACTGGCGAGTACTTCGACACTTCTCGCTTTTGGAAATCTGTTCCGGCTTCTTGATTAAATGTCTTCTTTAAAGTTCCTTACCCACCGCCATAATGTAGCTTCCCTCTGCCTTTTCGATAAATACATTCATGGTAAATGTTCTGATCAACTCTCCTCTATGGTACGTAGACTTTATGAATTTAAGCGCAGTACTAGATTGGCTGTAAGGTCTCATCATTTTACAGTTGAAACGTCTAGATGTAATTGTAAGTTCTATGCCAACAGTAATTTTATACTGGCGAGTACTTCAACACTTCTCGCTTTTGGATGTATGTTCCGGCTTCTTGATTAAATGTCTTCTTTAAAGTTCCTTTCCCACTGCCATAATATAGCTTCCCTATTCCTTTTTCTATAAATACTTTGATGGTAAATGTTCTGATCAACTCTCCTCTATGGTACGTAGACTTTATGAATTTAAGCGCAGTACTAGATTGGCTGTAAGGTCTCATCATTTTACAGTTGAAACGTCTAGATGTAATTGTAAGTTCTATGCCAACAGTAATTTTATACTGGCGAGTACTTCAACACTTCTCGCTTTTGGATGTCTGTTCCGGCTTCTTGATTAAATGTCTTCTTTAAAGTTCCTTTCCCACTGCCATAATATAGCTTCCCTATTCCTTTTTCTATAAATACTTTCATGGTAAATGTTCTGATCAACTCTCCTCTATGGTACGTAGACTTTATGAATTTAAGCGCAGTACTAGATTGGCTGTAAGGTCTCATCATTTTACAGTTGAAACGTCTAGATGTAATTGTAAGTTTTATGCTAACAGTAATTTTATACTGGCGAGTACTTCAACACTTCTCGCTTTTGGATGTCTGTTCCGGCTTCTTGATTAAATGTCTTCTTTAAAGTTCCTTTCCCACTCCCATAATATAGCTTCCCTATTCCTTTTTCTATAAATACTTTCATGGTAAATGTTCTGATCAACTCTCCTCTACGGTACGTAGACTTTATGAATTTAAGCGCAGTACTAGATTGGCGGCAAGGTCTCATCATTTTACAGTTGAAACGTCTAGATGTAATTGTAAGTTCTATGCTAACAGTAATTTTATACTGGCGAGTACGTCAACACTTCTCGCTTTTGGAAGTCTGTTCCGGCTTCTTGATTAAATGTCTTCTTTAAAGTTCCTTTCCCACCGCCATCATATAGCTTCCCTATTCCTTTTTCTATAAATACTTTGATGGTAAATGTTCTGATCAACTCTCCTCTACGGTACGTAGACTTTATGAATTTAAGCGCAGTACTAGATTGGCGGCAAGGTCTCATCATTTTACAGTTGAAACGTCTAGATGTAATTGTAAGTTCTATGCTAACAGTAATTTTATACTGGCGAGTACTTCAACACTTCTCGCTTTTGGAAATCTGTTCCGGCTTCTTGATTATATGGCTTCTTTAAAGTTCCTTTCCCACCGCCATAATGTAGCTTCACTATTCCTTTTCTATAAATACTTTCATGGTAAATGTTCTGATCAACTCTATGGGACGTAGACTTTATTCATTTAAGCGTAGTACTAGATTGGCCGCAAGATCTCAACATTTTACAGTTGAAACGTTTCGATGTAACCGTAAATTCTATGCTAATCGTTTCTTCTCTCGCGAATCTCGCTTGTCTTTCGGTTCCTTGCTTCTCAGTCAACTTTGATCTTCAAATATTTAAATGCAATGTCAATCGTTATGTACTGTCTTCTTAATCCTTGTTTTGTTATTGCTCTCTCTCCTTAATAGTGTTTTTTTTCCTCGCATTCTCCAACACTCAGCAAGCACTTGATAAAAAACCATCCACCCAGCCATTGTGGTGTAGAACCTAAATTGATCTTGACTAACAAGTGAATTGGACGAAGGAGTTCAGTAGAATACCTTCCACGTTCATCAAACCTTGCACCATTAGACTTTTTTATGGAAATACGTAAAAGAAAAGTTTACATTACAAAACCAGTAAAAGTCAAAGAATTGAGGCAGTCATTGAAATATTACTTGATGTTTATCCTTCCATTGCCTTGTGTTATCAGAAGTCACGAGAGAAAAAAAATCCTGTCTGTAGATTATATTAAATTTTGAAAATGAACTGAATCTTAATAATCTTAATAATCTTTTAAAGTATGCATACATTTTCGGGAGACACCTTTAAGTTTCAGTGTTATAGTCTTAAGAGAATCTATTTTTACGAATTAAACTTCTCCGAGTTCTGGGCCATTTAGATCCAAGACTTCACAGAATTCTTTTATGTGGTCGGATGACCTTACAAAGTGAAGGACTTAATACAAGTATTCGTATATATTAGTTGGTTTCAAAGCTAAGCGAATTGGCTGGCGAAGTCAGTTGTAAAAATCTGCTTCAGAGAATTCGTTTACTACCATTAGCTGACAGCTGATTAGTTAACTACATAGCAAAAAACTCAGCAACTCCCGACTGAAGTTACTTTGAAGTATTTTTTAAAACTTCTTTTATGATTTTTCCTTTTTAACCACTGACGAAATCACTAAAGTTAATCTTTTTTGTTTGCTATAAAACTTAGTTGGTCTTCTTGTCGTTCCAAATGATACTTTATCTTATTTATTTTGTCACACACGAGATAAATATGAATTCCAAAATAATGCTTTACAAAAAAATTATGAATGATTTAAAACAAAAAAATTCAAAATGTTTAAGAATGAGATTTATTTTGGAACAAAACACAAAAAAAATTTATTCGAAAAATACATTGCAAATAATTTATAGATCTTTTCTGTAAATAATTTACTATAGAAATGTACAAATTCTGGATAGAAACGAGACATAATACAGAGATTCATGGTCATTTATACAACGAAACGGGTTCACAAAGACGACGAATCACAAGTGAATTAGGAAAATCAAGCAAAAACTGCATTTATTTCAAGCCAGATTCTGTTTAATTTTGGATAGTTTTAAGTTCAATATTCAATGAATTCAATTTCTATGAATTTTTGACTAGTTTCACTTTCATCTTATTTCTGTTGCTTTTTTTCATACTTACAATATCCTATTATAATTATGCTTGCTCCTCCCTTAGTTACTTAGGTAGCACGATCGTTACCCCCTGCTAGTACATCATAAATAATGGACTATTCCGTTTCGACTACGTGGAATGACGGAAAAGACATATCAGAGATGCTACTTGATTTCAGCGCGAAAATGAAAGAAAGAAAGAAGAGGCGATAATGTGTTTAACGTCTGTTGCAGTGAAATGGAAAAAAATGTCAATTTCAAATCTTTTCATTTGTACTCCCGTCCTTCTTAAAATAACAACCAGCATTCATATCTATGATTGTTATTGCAGTATTTTGTTAAAGTTATTAACTTACGTTATTTACATTATTCGAACTGTTGTCCTCAGCTTCATTGCAATATTCAAAACGTTTCGGCCGTTGTACGCTCCGGCCTTCTTCAGATGATTGAAATTTCGAACCGAAACCTTTATTTCGTTAGATTGTTCTAGTAAACCTTTATTTCGTTAGATTGTTCTAGTTTACGTGCCATGCCTCTTCCGGATATCTTAGTTATTTCCCTTTAAGTCAACTCCCCAAGTTTGGTTCACCACTGCTGTAGCCTGGTATTGAACTCACAATTCATTGGGCCTAGTCACTGGATTTAACCAACGCCTTTATGCACTGGGCCATGTGTCCTTGAGGATATCTGTGTATATCTACTCCGATTAACGAAATAAAGGGTTCGGTTCGAAATTTGATTCACCTGAAGAATGCCGGAGCATACAACGGTCGAAACTTTGTGAATATGGCAATGAAGATGAAGATAACAGTCCGAATAATGTAAATAATGTAAGTAATCATATTACCTCATCTCAGAGATATAGACAGATATTGAAGAAAAATTCCAATCACGTGAAGAATATCGGAGTATACAACGGCCGAAACTTTGTGAATATGGCAATGAAGATGAGGATAACAGTCCGAATAATGTAAATAATATAAGTAAACATAATACTTCATCTCAGAGATATAGACAGATATTAAAATTTTTAAGCTCAAATATTTAACGATGTAATAGGGGAATTTATACGGATATTTTTTTATTGTTGTAGAACTCGCCATGAGCTTATTCAGTCACTTTTTTAATCGAGTTCGCGCCCATGCAAGGCAGTAAAGCCACTGAGACACAAGGGGTTACTGGGTAGCGGATGAGTTAGAAACAGCATCATTGCTAAGGAGCGAGAACAAAAGTAGAGTAATCAGGAGGACAGAAGATAGCGATTGATATTGCATTTAATTTTTTGCAAATTGAAGTTGGCTGGAAAGCATGGAGCCGGAAGGGAGTTCCACAAGCAAGAAGGGCGAAAGAAGAAACTACTAGCATAGAAGTTACGGCTACATCTAGCCAGCTCAATTGTAAATTGATGAAATCTCGACGTAAGTATAGTACCGGACTTAAATTCAAAGAATCTAGGTATCATAGCGAAGGGCTCATCCGAACAATTACCACGAATGTATTTATAGAAAAAGCAAAGGGAAGCCACCTTTGAAGAATTAAGATACATCAGAAAATTAAAATAGGTAAACCGTGAAATTTTCACGGTAAAAAATTCTAATTTCTTCGATGAAGGAATTAACGATAAAAACAGATCAACCAATGAGTCAGTTATTTGATACACGCTTAGGCAATCACGTATCTTTCGATACATGACTGACGAGGCAGATTTTTTCTCGCAGTAGGTTACCATTTCTTTTTGCGGTAGACCAGTTGCCACCCAAGGTTATAGAACACATTTACTCATAGCTAGGGGGAAGAAGAAGAGGATTCCTACCTGAATGCAATGGATTCGACTGGAGTTTGAACTCGGCTCCTTGATTCCTCAGTCCGAGCCGCTATCCATTACTCCACCGTACCTCCAATCACAAATCCCAATTCTTCTTTTTATGTATCATGATCTTTCAGGACGTAGCCGATCATGGCTCTTCACCCCCCCTCTATCCTTTGCAGCTCTCAGCAAGCTCCTTCCAATTGCTTCCTCCCACAGACCACGTTCTGTCATCCACCTGCTCAAGCTCGCCAGGTATGTTGCTATTAAGAGCACGTGCAGAACCCATAATTTTCCAAACTAGCTTATCTGTGGACTCAAACCTTTCTCCTTCAATTCCTATGTGCCTATGTGTATAAAATCTCTGTTTCCATTCCACTGCGGAAATTCCAATGTAAACATTATAATTTTTCATATTTTCATAATAGAGATAGGAGTGGCTTATGTTTAGAAGAAAAAAATTAGAATAATGAAATACAATAATCAAAGCCAACTATTGAATCAGCGGAATGAATTAGTGTTAAAATGTCGACATAAAAACAAATTCAAATTTCCATAATATAGGTTTAACTTAAGTAGCTACCTTATTTCCATGATATTCACTCCCCTCTAACTCATCAAATGTTGACAGTATAACTAATTCTAATTTCTATATTTCCTCCCTCTATAACCTCTTTACACCATATTATAATTTATAAGTTTTCCCCTACTTTAACATCTCCCCAACTCTCTTTCCATTAATCCCTTACATCCGTTTATCTATATATTTTAAATTTATTTTTAGACCCCTTTTTATTCCTCTTTTAACTTTAATATTTCACTTTTCATATAAACCCAAATTAATTTCATTCAGGTTTCATTTTATCAAACTTCTTCCCTTTAAGGTAAATACCTTCCACCCTCCCCTGAGCTCTGTCTCATGCCTTCAGTTTGACTGAAACTTTTAGCTTTCATAGTTAAATCCTATTACCCGAACTCAGTCCAAACCGGTGTTGATAAGACAGACAACCGATATCATCTTCCGAAATAGGCTATTGTTCATATGAGATAATTTTGGATTTTATTGTTTATATATATATATATATATATATATATATATATATATATATATATATATATATATATATATATATATTTCTTTCTTTATTTCTAAAGTTATTTCATTTCCCCGAGGCAGACGTTAAAACACGACACTGTTATTACTTCATCCATCTTTTCTTTTTTTCTGTCTTTCTCAAGTTTTTAATTTCCCTGAAGCAGACGTTAAAACACGTGAGTGTTATTGCCTCATCTGTCTTTCTTTCTTTCTTTCTGTCTTTCTCAAGTTTTTAATTTCCCTGAAGCAGACGTTAAAACACGTGAGTGTTATTGCCTCATCTTTCTTTCTTTCTTTCTTTCTTTCTTTCTTTCTTTCTTTCTTTCTTTCTTTCTGTCTTTCTCAAGTTTTTAATTTCCCTGAAGCAGACGTTAAAACACGTGAGTGTTATTGCCTACTCTGTCTTTCTTTCTTTCTGTCTTTCTTTCTTTCTTTCTGAAGTTTTTAATTTCCCTGAAGCAGACGTTAAAACACGTGAGTGTTATTGCCTCATCTTTCTTTCTTTCTTTCTTTCTTTCTTTCTTTCTTTCTTTGCAGCCGAGCAGCAGCTTTGCCATATCCTCCGTTTATCTTCGCAATCACATAGAAAATGACCCATTATTTATCCGAGGTAATGGCAGTACGTGCTTAACTAAGTAACTATCTAAGGAACAAGCAGGATAATAATACGATATTAATTAGTTGATCAGTAACTAAATATTGTTTAAAATACTTGGGATAAGCAAACATTGATTTATATAAATCGTGTAAAAGGTGGCAATTGTGTTGCTTGAAAATTCATGTTGTTAGGCTAAATTCGGTTTTTGTGCTATTTCGTTTCATGTTTACATTTTTTACCCAGCATCGACAGCAAGAAAACAAATAAGATCGATACGATTTACTGATAGCAAAATAAAGAAAGAAATTAATAGAGAAATTTGTCAGCTCCGTAATTTGGGCGACGTTCCGAAAAATATCCATGCCACCGCTCATAGACTCAAAGATATCCTGGTCGGTAAAGACAGTATAAATATGGCCGAACGTAATCGGACCAGTAAGAACGACAAACGCCAACGTGACAGACAGAAGCATCACAGTTGCCCGAATGGTTTCATTGGTTGAATTCTTCCTCTTTAAATCCCGGACGCTATTGGTCATGTGAATGCGAGACTTGTAATTGAGAAAGAGACGAAAGACGGTCATCGGACACAATACCAACATTATCAGTGTGGGGAGCAGAAAGACAAACGTGATTCCGTAGACGACGAACTCTTTTTTCATGTTAGGGTAGCCATCGACTGCGGCGTGAGGCACACAAATACCGTTTTGGAAACCAGTTCCGACTACCGACCAACTGAGATTGACCGTCGACAGAAGTAAAACCACGAGAAAAATCTCGCGTTGTATGGTTTTCTTAGAGTTGATTATCTTGGCTTTAAGTGGAAACCAAATCGCTATGAAACGTTCGATGCTGATCAGCGTCACAAACCAAGCTGACGACATTTTCGATGTTCGGAAGAAAAAAAAGAACACTTGGCACGATGCTCTGGACAGCGAGCGGACATCGACACCTAAAAGTTCTCGCAAAAATCTTTTATTGAATGGAAAAAGTAAAATGAACGTAGTATCTGAAATAGCCAGAGAAATGAGTATGTTCGTGTTAGGCACATGGCGAAGGGGGCTGAAAAGCATAACGAAAATATTGATTGTGTTGCCCAACACACAACAGAATCCGAAGATTGAGATTGTAATATAGTCGAAAAGTGTACTCCTATAGTATACAGATTCCGAAACATTATTACTACTGCTATATTGTGAGATATTTGCCACCCATTCTTGTCTTCCGAAATAACTGACATTCTCTGCGAGTGAAATATTACCAGTAGAATTTGGAAAAAAATTGTCACTTTCTTTCCAACTATTAGTTATCATGTGAACTGGTGTCTCGGTGGTCGTGTGTTCGTTCCCGGATCGAATAAACGATTGAAGACCTGTTGTTTGAGTTGAGACACTGGAAACTGTCAAGTTCGGAGAATTGCTAGTAGAATTCAAAATAGGATCTGAAGTTTGGGGTGGTGCATTACTTGGCAAAGTGTCAGGCTGAATTGTCATGATTCTTTGAGTTGAATGGAAAATTGACACTTGGGCTTCCGTCTTTCCGCTGCTGGTGCAATGAAAACCTGGCATTGTCAGGAAGGATAAGATGACAAAAAGACTCATGTCTGAAAAGAGAGAATAAAAGGGGATTAGGGTGAAAAAAGGAGGAAAAACACAGAGAGAGAGAGAGAGAGAGAGAGAGAGAGAGAGAGAGAGAGAGAGAGAGAGAGAGAGAATTAACGAGTTTAAATAAAACAAGACAAAATAAAGAAACAATTCTGATTAGAAAGAGTCGTAGTGAAACTATTAATAATATGAACATGTCGCAATCTCGCTAGTGGATGCTTCCCCAAATTGTCATTACTTAAGAAGACTGATCCATATTTAGAAAATAGGGAAATATTTTATTTTTGTAGATTATCTTTCAGTATAACTTCTTTAAGGTGCAACATTTATCAGAATCAAAAATTATATACTATTTATAAATTTAGAAGCGAAGTCTTTTTCATAATATCGATATCAGTGTAAAATCAATCCCCGACATTTTAAAAAGTTATCTGGATGTACCTATTCTGCATAAGGAAAGAGACATATTTTTTTTTACGAAAAGATTTCTTTAAAATAAAGAACAAACGGATACATCTATTTTTAATTAAAAAATAAAGAAATATTTACAGTATATTACGACTACTGTCTTCATCTTTGTTGTTGTTATCACAACATTTCAGCCGTCGTGTCCTCCGACCTTCCTCAGGTGAATATCTATCCAGGTAACCTACAGGGAATTAATTTCTGGGGTAAGGAGTTTTTATTTACAATATTTATATTCGGACTGTTCTCCTCATCTTTGTTGCTGTTATGACAACGTTTCAGCCGTCGTATCCTCTAACCTTCCTCAGGTTTATATCTATCCGGGTAACCTACAGGGAATTAATTTCTGGATTAAAGTGTTATCATTATTAACACTATTTATATTCGAACTATTGTCTTCATCTTTGTTGTTGTTATCCCAACGTTTCGGCCGTTGTGCACCACCCTGCCGTAAATACTGGACAAAGAAGAACATTGGAGAGTTAGACGACTGAAAGAATCATCGCATATGCTAAGTTATGAGGATCTCCTTAGTAGGCCTAGTATCGAAATAAACACAATATGGGAGCCTCTACTAAAGAAAGAAAAATAAATGACAGCAAGGCTTTACCAACAGCAGCAGCAGTCAAACAAGACAGGCGTCAACAGCAGCAGAGTTGAGCTGTTCTCCTTAGTGCGTCTATTGCATGAATTTAAGTGTTCTACTTGATTGGCAAGAAGGTCTCATTGTTTTGATGTTGAACAAGGTAGATGCAACCGTCAGTTCTATTCCAATAGTTTATTTTCTCGCATTTCTCGCCTGTGGAGTTCCCTTCCGATATCTTGCTTCCCTGATAACTACAATTTTCAAAAATTTAAATGAAACGTGAATCGTCATCTTCTATCGCCCTTTATTGTCTTTTCTTAATTTCTCTTAAGTAAAGGCTTCTTATTCTCTTCCACTCCCTGTAACCCCCGGCGTCTTAGTGGCATTGCTACTTTGCTTGAACTGAAATGACTAAAAAATCAGCAGGCAAGTTAGGTTTAAGGCTCCAAGTTTACCACGGAGAATTGTCCCACGAATCAATAACCTAGTGGATTAGAGTAACATAGTAATTCAATCCCTGGGCGGTGTGTACTTGAACTCTGGGGAAACGGGCGACCTATAATTGAGCAGTACTAAAAATAAGAACTAAACGGGATATCCCTAGATATTTTCGGTGGAACGAGAACTGTCTATCCTAAGATTAGATAAAGGGTTAAGTTCTGAATTCGCTGTAGGTTACTCAGATCGATATACACCTGATGAGGGAAAATACAACAGCCGAAACATTGGGATAACAACAACAAAGATGAGGACAATAGCCCGAATAAGAATAGTGTAAATAATAATAACTCCTCATCCTAGAAATTCAGACAGAAATAAAAATTTACACCAATTAATAAAAGTATATATTAATAAATATATTTTTTTCATTCATTTAAGATAAATAATTTCCCCTCAATATTTATGCACCTCTTTTGGAAAATCCCCACAAAAAACCTCTAATTCAGAAATCTTCTCTCCATGCAGTGACCACAATTACATATATTCACTCCCTGATTATATAGCACCTGATCTGATTCCATCTTCTGATGAAAAAAAAGTGTCACCTCTTTGAAGTCTCCAGTTAAGGAAGCAGCTTGTACTGCACAAAACAACTGGGGAGCAATGTGTATTTCACAAAACAAAGGAAAAACACGTTAATAATAATAATAATAATAATATAAAGTATCTAACACTGACTGAGATGGTCGATAAGACTCGAAATAATATAAAAATCTAAACTTTGGGAAGATCTTCCACAATTTTGATTCGGATGTTTTTTATAATAATGCTTGCAATAATGTTCAGCCTGTACTAGATTAAAGAACTATTCGAGGTAGAGAACTACAGCATAACAGAAACAATTTATGTGCATATGTGGGAAAGATAAGAAGAGGTGTTTTTGTCTGTTGTATTTTAAATCAGCTCACTTCTAATTATATTTCTGTTTTTCTTCTCTATTCGCTCGAATTTAGCATTGTGCTACAATTGTTTTTGATCAGTGGTATTATGTATGATACTGGTTTGAGCTCTCTGTGTGTGTATGTGTATATATATATATATATATATATATATATATATATGTATATATGTGTGTGTGTGTGTGTGTGTGTGCGTATGTATGAAATGTGTATGTATATATATATATATATATATATATATATATATATATGCAATTTTTTATATATATTATTTATATATTATATATATATATTGTTTGTCTGACGAAACCCAGGGTCACAAACTCACCTCAATCCAACTCTCTCTCTCTCTCTCTCTCTCTATATATATATATATATATATATATATATATATATAACTTCCCCCTGTTTCTCTATTTATATTCATATAAGTCCCTATCTGTTCATATCTATCTATCTATTACAGCCTGTTCATATCATGTATGTCTATCTTAGTCATTTCATATCTATCTATCTATCTATCTCAGTCTGTTCAGATTATATCTATCTCTCTATGTATATATATATATATATATATATATATATCATTCATTATATATATATGTTATTTTCTTCATTATCTATCTATTTAGTCACTATCTCAATATATATATCATAGTCTGTGCATAGCTATCTTCCATGAGTACATCGTGTACTCCTTCATCGGGATTCCTTTAGTGTTCATAAAACGCCAAGTGAAATGAGCTAATGAGCTAAAACCACAATTGGCTGTTATAACCGGCAGTTTAACATGTCAATCTCGACCTCTCGAGGTTTCTATCGGCAAACATTTTAAGTTTTTAACGAGGGAGACATGAGACAAGTGGGTGAAGCAGGGAGAATTTGCTACGATGTCTACTGGACAAAGGGAACAGACCGACTATTGACCAAGTATTCATGTCGGTGAAGAATTTGTGGGGGAAAAATAAGAATTGATGTAGTGATTTAAGTCATTTAAGAAGTGTGGTATCAGTAACGCAGTGGGTTGGACCGAGGATGATATTAACTTATATTGGATCCAATGATGAAAAGTCGGATTCCTTCCCAAGCGATATTGAAAGCAATGAGGATTTTGTAGGTTTTGAACCAAACTAAATGATAGGAAACCTTTTTTTATTTACGAAATTTTCTTAATTTTTTCTTTCAAAATAAGAAATGATATACAAGGTGTGTCTGAAAAGTAACGGGACTGTGTGAGCTGTGAATAAAAGAGAGCTAAGTGGATTGTGTTATCATCTAACATGATATCTTGGGAGTATATAACTGTAATCTGAGCTTTCTGCAACCACTGATTTTGTTTTCACATGAAAGAATTGTGGCAGGACAAATCATGGCTGCTTCACAGCAACAATACACCTGCTGACAACGCCCTGGTCATCCGACAGTTCCTGGCGGAGAAGAACATAGCGCTGTACTTGAACGGTCACCCTATTCGCGTGTGACTTTTTTCTTTTTCCTCGAGCTCAAGTGGATCATCATGAGGCCATCAATAGGGCTGTAACGATGTATCTAAAGAATCCTTCCAGCAGTGCATAGAGGCGTGGCAGAGAAGGATGGAAAAGTTCTTAGACTTGAAGGTGATTACTTTGAAGGGGAAACCATGTAGTTTGTTGTTTGGAATTGAAAAAAAATTGTTTGTGATATCATTGCCGTTACTTTTCAAACAGACCTCGTAGTGATTAATTCATTTAAGAAGTGTAGTATCAGTAACACAATGAATGGGACAGAGGGCAACATTAACTTTGATCCTAATATTTGGTCCAATGGTGAAATAGATTTATTTCCAAGCGATAGTGACAGGAATGAGGATTTCGTAGGTTTTAAACCAGGCTAAATAATAGGAAACCTTTTTTTATTTACGATATTTTCTTATTTTGATGTTTTCAAAAAATGATGTGGAAAATCTGTATGCGTCATATACATTGAAGATATGTATAAACGGCTCTAAACTGAAGATATGAAGATATATTATACACTGAACATATAATATGCTACACACATTCTATGTATAAATACACATATATTTAAATGGGCATGCGCAGTTTAGTCCATTTAAATAGGTTATTTATACTAATACGCTATTTATAAATGTTAGTTTTTAAAAGAAAAACAATGCATCAGAAGGGATGAAAAATCGACGCTTGCACATGTGTGAATGGGAGTAAAGAATTTGTCGGAAAATAATAAGATGAACAGACAGACTATTGACCAAGTATTCATGTCGGTGAAGAATTTGTGGGGAAAATAAGAATTGATGTAGCGATTAAGTCATTTAAGAAGTGTGGTATCAGTAACAAAATGGATTGGGCCGAGGATGATATTCACATTGATCATAATATTGGATCCAATTATGAAATATCTGATTCAGTTCCAACGGATAGTGAAAGGAACGAGGATTTTGTTGGTGTTGAACCAGACTAAATTATAGGAAATCTGTACGAAATTTTCTTATTTTGCTGTTTTGAGCGCTTTACTATATAATAACTTTGAAAGAATCAGATCGAATTTTCGTTCAGTAAAAATGTTCAATTATGACTGTAGCATTTGTCTTTTTGCAAAATGTTGTCTTCAAAATAAGGGTGCAGCTTATATACCGGTGTGACTTATATTCTGAAAATTACGATAAGAGAATGAACTTTTTTTTTAGATATTTGATTGACGTAACCTTTTAACGTTATCTGGTGAATTTGTTTGACCAATCATTAACATTGTTAAAACACATCTGCAAAAGAAAGTTTGATCGAAAAAATGTCTACTTTACCTCGGATGGAAGTTGTGACTTTTAAACGTTCTTGCGAGAAGAAATCCTCGAGAACCGACAAATAAGATTTGGTACCGCGGTAAGAAGTTATGGAGGAAGTTCGCGTTACGAGGGTCTTTTATGAACTTGTGAACAGTTATACTTGATTGTAAGCACGGGATAATCCTTTAAAATTGAAATGAGAAATAGTATTCAATCGCAGTGATTAGTTTAATATTGAAAAGATTTGATTAGTTTCAGAGAAACCATATGATACTACAAATATAAAGGAAAGCTTAACTAGGGCGAAAGAAAAGGGGTTACCCGCCTCCTTGGCGAGGATGAGGTTGGGAGGAAGCAAAGAAGAAAGAGAAATGGAAAAGGAGAAAAAAAATTAAAAAAGGAAAGGGAAAATGGAACAGGGTGAAAGAAAGAAATGAGGAAAGAGATAACGAGAAAGAGAAAGAGTTGAAGAATGATAAGAAGAGAAGGAAAAAAGAAAAGAGAACAAAAGGAGTTGCTAGAGAGTGGAAAGAGAATAAAGAGAAAGAAAAGAAGGGGGAATTAGTAGAATGAGAAGAAGGACGATGAAAACAACAGAGAGAGAGAGAGGGGGGGGGAGAGGGAAAGGGAGTTTGATTGAAAGTCGTAATTAAACAATTTGCAAGTCATTAACAAATCAGTCCGTTAAAAGTTTGAACAATGGATAAAGAATTGCTTTATATTAATATTGATTGGTAGCTTGTCTAATGGCTGAGATATTTGCATATTAATTACTACGGTGGTCTAAGTACCTTCCTTCTTGAAATTAACCGGCCATATTCTATGTAAAAGTCGACTTCTCTGAAGCAAGTAATAGACACAAACGATTCAGTGCATGTTTCTGTAACTTTTGTATACAAAGAGGGGAAAAAAGCAAAGGATAGGTTATTAAAGGACAAACCGCGCAACAGAGTTATGGAAACATAGACTTATATTCATTGAGAGCACTTTTAGATACGAGATGGGCCACACCGATCAACAAAAAAAAAAAGAAAAAAAAAAGAAGGATTTTTTAAAAAATATTAAAACTTGAATATATTTTGGTTGGGGTGTTTTCCTTTTATTATTCCTTTTCCTCTGTCGATTTCCGAAATCTTATCAAAAGCTAAGTATTAAGAAATAAAGACATTTCGTTAGTGTTGTGAAGCCTTGTCTCCTTCGTATACTCATATATAGTTCCCTCCTCCTCCTAATCAAAGTATTTCTATAGCTTGGGTATTCCGGCTATGTTAATTTGTTAATCTACATATCACTACAGTTAGAAACAAAGAAAAGAGTGTTGAACATTTATTTAATATCAGTCCTCCTATTAAGTTGTGAATGATGGATAATCGCATTGGAGATGAAATAACTTGAGGCAACAGAAAATGTGGTTCTACAGAAGGATGTTGAGAATACCATGGATTGAACGTGTAAGTAACGACAAAGTTTTAGAGAAAATGGAAACAAAACGGACGTATATACTTGGAATCAGATAGAGACAAGTAGGATTCTTAAGATATAATGAGGAAAGAGAACTTAGGGAATTTGACATTCACAGGACGCGTGGAAGGCAAAATGGACAGAAGAAAGCAGCGAACACCCTCCGAGCGTGGGTAAATAGATATTAGAAACAAGGACTTTTTTCCTAGGCTCTCGTTTCTTTAAATCTGACGAGGCAGGTGACTTTTTTTCATAGACCGTCCTTTCTTTAAATCTGGCATGGCCGGTGACTTTTTCCTAGGCCCTCCTGTCTTCAAATATGACGAGGTAGGTGAGTCATTTCTTCCTTTTTTTCTCAGCACCCTCGACCCCAAAAACTAAACAGAATGCAACAGATAAAAACATCTCCTGTTGCTAACTGAAGTCTTCTAATTGCCTCTATCAGCCACCAGACAAACTGCACCCTGTAAATATTTACCAGAGTTAATTTTAAAGCACTACTTTTGACATTATGTACATGGTGTGCACAAAGTCTTTAGACAAAAAGAAAAATGTTATTTTAATTCAAACTGAAACTTGATACTGTTGAAATGTTTACATAATATGAAGTAATTAGTGAAGTTTACATACAAATAGTTAATAAATTTCGATATGGGCCCCTTTTGTTGCATGAAGCGATATCCATGTCTGGAACATAAAAAATCATTAGTTGTGGTCTGAAATATAACAAAAATATAACATTGATAAAAGTATTAATATCATAAAAAAACTTCAATAATAATATATTAACATGCAGCCAAATTTCGTTGCCGCCTCTTCGAAGTTTTTGGCTTACGGCTACATCACATTGAAAGTTAAGCAACGTCGAGCTTGGTTAGTACGTAGATGGGTGACCGCTTGTGAATACCAGGTGCTGTAAGCTTGGTGTAATGGATAATGACGCGGGATTGTTAATCGATGAGCCGAGTTCCAATTCCAGTTGAGTGTGTTATATTTACTTACAGGCAACAGTTCTTGGTAAAGGTAGGAATCCACCCCTTCTACACCCAGCTGCGGGTTAATTAGTTTGACTTGTATCACTAAACCATTTTTATCTAAAAGAAATATCTTATAATCTAAAGGTATTTTCTAACTTTAAATAACCTGCCAAGGGTTGATAAGCCGTAGAAAACGAATCAACCAATCAAATGAAAAGATTTAAAATTTTCACGGAAGCAGACGTTAAACCCGTGACAGATTTATCACCTCCTTTATCTTCTGTTTCTTTCTATCATTTTTTCTTTCTTTCTTTTTCATATGGAAACGAAAATAGTGTCAGAAATGTCTTTTCCATCTTTCCTCGAGATCAAAACGGAATAATGCATTAGTGTAACGCACGCGTAATGGGACTAATAAACACAAATAATAATAATAATAATAATAATAATAGCCACCTTCAAAGGCCGTAAACTAGTGAAAACTACAGATTTAGATCTTGATATCAACAACAAGATGAAGGAACTTGACCAAGATGGTACATACAAACACTTAGAAAGTAATGAATGAGACGAATTGTAATATTCAATTATGAAGACAAAGATCCGAGAAATATTATAGGAGAATGCGTAGAGAAAGCGAATATAATGGGGCCAATAGAATGAAGGCTATCAACACCTTAACTATATCCGTATTCACATACAGATTCAACATTATTAAATAGAAGTTGAAAGACATTAAAAGATTGGACACCAAAGCCAGAAAAATGCTTACGCAAATGAGGATGCGCCAACCGAAATCAGATGCTGATAGGCTGTATGTACCAAGAGCATTAGAAGGCCGAGGTTTAATCAAACTTGAACTAACTCTAAAAACTACAATCGGATTAGAAGCATACATCATAAAAACCAATGAACCTCTCCTACAAATAGTAAAACACCAAATCCACTCTATCAACAAAGAACCTGCACTATTCAAGAAACAGCTTAATGTACCCGAAACCTTACCAACAAAAAACAACCTGAGTACCATATACACCAAACGAGTAAAACAGAAAGCAAAACAACTTGGCCAAATGTAATTACAAAAGAAAACTGGTATGACATGGCGTTACACGGCAAATATCTAAAAAGAACGAAAGAAGCAGATGTGGGACAACATAAAACGCATCAGTAGCTGAGAAGCATCGAGTTGAAAGCTGCGAGAGAAGGCCTAATTATTGCAGCCCAGGACCAAAGCCTCGCAACCAGATCCTACCATCGTCACATAATCAAGGATGGAACTAACCCGAAATGCAGGATTTGCAGAAAATATGATAAAACTGTTGACCATATTATCTCAGGATGTCTGGAACTAGCAAAATATGAATATACCCACAGACATGACAAGGTAGCGACACATGTGCACTGGAATATATGCAAGAAGCACAAAATCGAACCCACTGAGAGGTGGTATGACTACCAACCAAACACAGTCACCCAAAATAACGATGTAACTATCCTCTGGGACATGTCAATTCAAACTGACAGGGAAATAAAAGCCAACAGACCAGATATTATCATAAAAGCAAGAAATTCAGGAAGTGTAAGCTTATTGACATATCTTTACCATCTGAGAGAAACACCTTCATGAGAATTATCGAGAAATTGTTCAAATACAAGGACCTGGAGATCGAGATGAACAGGGTGTGGGAAATGAAGATTGAGACTGTAGCAATCGGGGCTCTGGGCCTTTTGAGAAAAGGAATTGACAATTTTACTAACAGTGTCCCAGGTAACATCAACATACAAGTTGCCCAGAAGATCGCCCTACGAGGAACATCTGATATACTAAGAAAAATGCTATCAATTAAATTTAAGGACCATAGTTTGGACCCGGCTGTACAGAATGCAAAGTAGGAAGTAAAAGTAATAATAATAATAATAATAATAATAATAATAATAATATCTATACAAGATAAGAGGATCTGTCTGGAGAATTAGTATATAGTCTGATGGTATACTATATTTAGGGGTAAAGGTGCTCAATATCAGGGATATCGCGTATGTAGATATAAAAGGGGACACAGTCTTCATGGCTTGAAGATTGACTTCAAGTATGAAACAGATTGCTGCCAATTTGTGTTGACCTCAATGCTCTCTCTGTCTCTCTTTGTCTCTGTCTCTCTGTGTCTGTCTCTCTATATAGGCAGCATATCTTCATTCAAATATATTTCTTTAGATAATATAGACATATTGTGACTATTTATTTTTATACTGATCCTTTCCAGTTGCCTAATCAGTTGCTTGATGTTAAGATGAAATACATCAAGGAAAGCGCCGTAATTTTTTTTTTAACCCAAGTACTTTCAACCTTTTCTTAAGATCATCTTCGGGATAAATTACAAAGACAAACTTATTGTAACTGCGATAAAATTTTTAAAAACATGGGCGAACGCGCTGTTATAGTTATTTAAAATTTTAAATTTATCCGTTTCAGTTATGGAATCTTTTGTAAAACAAGTGTTTCAATATAAGGGAGCTGACTGGAAATTGATAGAAATGTAAAATGGTATTAAATGTTATATGCACTTTAATATGTTGTTGCTATATTCGCAATAATTTTTGTTGAGTGCTGGTTTGAGGCCTTTTGTATAGAAATTAACCAACATTTTTTCTCTCGATAGGAATAGTGAGGTTCGCCTATCGTCCATTTTTTTTAAAAAGTAGTAGAAGTTTATCCTTTTAATATCCTATTTAGGATTGGGTTTCCGGTTCCTTCTAAAGTCTACTCCAACTCTATACTTCTACTACTTAATCTATGAAATTTTATTTACTATTTATTTAATCCCCCCCCCGATATGAGTAGATAGGTTCGCCTATCATCCGGTTCACACTCCTCCCCGATCTTTGGAACAGGAGTAGATATTTATCGCTTGTTTCCTGTTTAGGATTGGGTTTCCGGTTCCTTCTTTTTCACTTCCCGTAGATTACTTGCGTCATAGTGGCGTTATCGCTTTGTTTGGGGTGAATTGGTTAAAATAAGTGTAGAATTGGGAGTGAAAATTAGAAGACTGGCGAGGGATACCCATGTTGAAATGTAAGTGTGCTTGATAAAGTACGTCACAGAGAACTGTTGGAACCTTGACATATCTGGGAAGGATATTAGAATGACCAGAAATTATACTGGGGGCAGACCACCTGCATGCGTATAAAAAATCAATTCAGTAAATACGAAAATAGAAAGGGCCGTAAGACAAGGATGTGTCGTCTTACCGGACTTATTCAGGGAGGCAATTTTGAAGATCAGGATTCATTATAGGCGGTCACAATATTAACAACATAAGCTATGCAAATGACATAGTGTTGATAGCAGACACGGAAAAATTCCTACAGAATGTATTGAAGGAAAGCGAGAAGAAAGGACTAAACATCAATTGGAAGAAGACAGAATGCATGATTGTTAACAGAAGGGAACAGCCCAACATGCAAATTACAAATTGAGGATAACAAAAAAAAAAAAAAAATACAACAATTTAAATAACTGGAAAGTGTTTTAACAGAGGACGGAAAGTGTGACACTGAAATCCGAAGGCGCATTGGTTTAGCGAAAGATGCCTTCTAGAAGCTAAATAAAGTATCAAGAAACAGAAGAAATCGTTAGAAACAAAGGAAAGAGTACTGAACAGTTACGTAATATCAGTCCTCCTATAAGGCAGTCAAAGATTAAGAAGAGACTTGAAGCAACAGAAATGGGGTTCTACAGATGGATGCTGAGAATAACATGGACCGAACATGTGAATTAAAAAGTTTTAGAGAAAACAATAAAAAAGAAAACTTATACTTAACATCAGAAAGAGAGAGTCGAAATTCACAGGGAACATAATAAGGAAAGAGGGCTTGGAAAATTTGATACTCACAAGACAGATTGAACGCAGGAGGACCAGGGGAAAACAGCGCATAGCCTACCCAACAAACTTGTGTAAATGGATGGCGGACGGGGTTTAGGAGAGATAACAAAAAGAAAAAAATTCATTAAGCGCTACAAAGGATAGGAAACTGTGGAGAGCCATGATCGCCCACGTCCTGAAGGGACACGGCACATATAAGGAGAAGAATGAGCTTGTGTAAATGAATGGCGGACGGGGTTTAGGAGAGATAACAAAAAGAAATTTATTAAGCGCTACAAATGACAGGAAATTGTGGAGAGCCATGATCGCCAACGTCCTGAAGAGACTCGGCACATAGGACTAGAAGAATCAAGGGTGAGAAGTACGTTAGTAAAGAGTTAAAACGGCGATAACCGCGCATCTGGTTGGTGGACTAGATATTCTTACCAAATGGAAAGATAAATCATTTTGTCAGCTGAATCTTGAGCAGGCGCCATTAAGTAGCGATTCTGTCGTAATGGCCTTCCTTGGGGACTAGACAAACTGATTACACATTCGGGAAAAGAGACGGGTAGACGAGGTTGTGCAAACGGGGATGATAGATGGCGGAGAACGAGCAAGTACATCTATCCACGAACGTTTTTCCTCTTTTTGGTTTGAATTTGCAACCAGAAGGACCGATGAAATTTCATTCACAAAATAACAAAAACAAAAGATAGATCAGAAATGATTGATTATTTTGAAAAGCTTAATAATAATTTATAAAAATGATTAAACAAAACGGACTGGTACACCAGGGTGGAGGCACGGTGGAGTAATGGGAAGCGCCTCGGAATAAGGAATCGGAGAGCCGAGTTCGAATTCCAGTCGAATCCATTACATTCACTTACGTGCTAATACCCTTGGGAAAGGTATGAATCCTCTTCTTCTCCGGGTTCTATAGCCTTGGATGGCAACTGGTCTACCGCAGAAAGAAATGGCAACCTACTGCGGGAATAAATCTGCCTCGTCAGTCGGGTATCGAAAGATACATGATCGTCTAAGCGTGTATCACGCATGTCACATAACTGACTGAAGGATGAAATATATCATTCGAAATATGTACAACCGGATAATATAGGACCTCATTCACAGGAGTTAACCAACCGTCACCGTTCTCAAGAAAACCAGTGTAAACGTTGGTTGGTTGTTTTTGTTTTGCGGCATATCAACAGCTCTATGGGTTATTTAATGCGAAATTGAAATACCTTGTACGTAGTTTTATGGCGTCAACTTTATATATTATCTATGTATATTTTTTATATATATATATTTGATAAAATATATTGTTGGTAATCTATATAAATAAATGCGAATATCAGTGTGTCAGAATCAAACTTTATTCCTAAAGGCCGTAGCCTAACATATCATACCATTTTAGAATAAGCAAATTAAAAACACCCCGAGTCGGATCCGGACCCGTAATCCTGCAATTTTGGATTCTCAACTTTTCATTATTGCCATTGTTTTCGGCGATTTTTTTTACGTGATTTTTTTTCGACGACTTTTTTGTACGATAACAATTTTTATTTTTTATAACTTGGAAATAAATTTGTGAATAATTGAAATTGATGGCGAAATCCAGCGGAAGTCACCCATGAAAAAAAATCCTTGTTTGTACGAAAAGTAAGGACCTTTGTATATCAAATTGTTTTAAAATTAAGTGCCGGAAGAAGAATTATCGTTGAACTTTTAAAAGGTAAGCTTAAATATTAATGCAATACTTAAATGCAGCGATCAATTTTGAGTTCTTCTGTAGTTTATTGTTGCCTATGACATACGGCAGCAGTATGCCTGGCAAAAAGAAATCGCCACCAACTGAGGATCAGATTGCAATCAAAAGAGCCAAGGCTGCATCGAGGAAAAGTCTCTTACAAATGAAAACCCAGATCAAACGGCAGCCAGGAGAGCTTCCAATACTGAGAATATGCAAAAACTTAGGAACTCTTAAACACCTGAACAAGCCGAAAGCTCAATCAAGAGCCCTCCGCAGTAGCTAGCTTAAATGTTGCCCGTCTAACATTTTTACCCACACCTGGGAGTGGCTACCAGGAAATCGGTCAGACTGTAAGTAAATTTGTCACATTTTTCTAAGTTGATTTTAGTGCCGTCGTACTTAGCAGGACTATGGAATTTAAATGGTTGCGTTTTTGTGTACATTTTATGTGGGTGGGAGGTTCATATAATAAATATTTTAAGAAGAAGCATTAAAAAAATTGGGTTTCTACTACTATGGGCCGTTTATTAATTTTTATGGAAACTTTAGTGAATCAAAGTTCCCAATGTCTCTTGGGTATGTCCGCTTTCTTTTGGTGGGGGTCCAGAAGTTAGGTTAAATAAATGTAAGCATCGTTACAATAGTTGCGCTCAAGTCAGCCTTGCGCTGAGTTGGTACAACCAAAGAGAAAGCTTGGTTTACTTTATAGGTGGAGGTTTTTGAAAGACCCGTGCGAACGCCATGCGTTTGAAAGTGATTTCAGTCGTCAGTGGACAGAGGAAACTAACGTTACTCAGTGGGAACATAATTACCACGTAGTGCTACATCTCAGAACAAGGGGGTTGAAAGCGAAACAGGAATGAAAACGCCTGTCTTTTGAAAAACTTAACCAGTGCCGCCTAACGGCGTTTGACAAAACAAAGTGGGACAATCATGTGTTTCTGGGAAAATGTATTTCTTTATTATTACCGCCATAAAAAAGACAAAAATTATTTTTATTACCACTCATGATGATAATAGATAAAAAGTAAAACTGAAAAACGGGCTAGCTAACCGGTTTCGAACCTAGCTCAACAGAGCTGAATCCAGGTTAATAAATTATAATAGAATTATCAATAAAAAGAGATGGACGATATGTATTTGAGTGAGGGGGATATGAAGAAAAATTCTGACCATTCTGGCCAATACCAGGATTAGCAGAACACCAAATTTTTTTTAATAAGTTAAATATTGCAACTTATTCTGATGTTTACTCACCAATCGAGAACGACTGCGGTCATGAATAAGTGCAGCGTAACGGACAGATCGAATCCTATCAAAATAGGAAAGTAAACCCATTGTATTACTCCACAATTGATAATATTTCTTATACAATTTGGCAAGACTATAAGACAGCTTAGATTTTCTGTCCTGAATGTAAAGTATCCCTTTTTATTCTAAAAGTAATTAAAGGGGAACATACTTTGTTAGTCAAGTACAAATGAAGAAAGGACTTGTTAGCTGAGGCAGTTCTGATTTTATATTATTTACAATATTCGAACTATTGTCCTCATCTTTGTTGCCATATTTATCACAACGTTTCGGCCGTTGTACGCTCCGGCCTTCTTCAGGTGGTTGGAATGTCGAACTGAACCCTTTATTTCGCTCGCTGGGGTAGACTGTTCTAGTTCCACGTGCCATATCTTGGAGAGATGATTTAACAAGAGATAACTGATAGCTGACAACCATTAGACATGGCACGTGGAACTAGAACAGTCTAGTCTTTCTTCTATGGCACCTAGATTTTATGAATGTAAGCGCAGTACTAGATTGGCAGCAAGGTCTCATAATTTTAATGTTGAAATGGCTAGATGTAACCGTAAGTTCTATGCTAACAGTTATCTTTTCTCGCACTTCTCACTTGTGGAACTATCCTCCGGCTTCTAGCTTCTCAGTCAACTTTAATCTTCAAAGATTTACACGCAATATCAGCCGTTTTCGTTTGTTTTCTCATTTCTTGTTCTTTTATTGTTCTCTCTGCATAATAATGTTTTTTTTCACATATTTTCTCACACTCATTAACACCTTGCGTCTTAATAACTTTATTGCCTTCCTTGGGGTGAACTGATTAAAAAATCTCTTACGATAAACAAACATGAAATTCATATGTTGGATATACAGGCACTACTATATTCTGTAGGTTAACTTATCACCTGTCGGCCCAAAGTGCAATTCGGGCCTATATTAATGCCACAGATATCGCCACGAGAGACATTTAAGAATGCAATTAAAATCAATCGCATTCAAGTATAAGCTTATTTTCTTCTCATAGGCTCTTATCAATATCAAACGAATTTTGCAAGTGATGATGTCAGACATTTATACAATTCCGAGTGAAGTGAAATCTTGGTAATTTAACCATGCCAAAGCAGTCGTTTTACATCATTAATGGTTTCAAAATAGGTAACTTCAAAAAGATTTTTTTTGAGAAATAAGAAAATTCAGAATGTGCTAAATAGAACTGTAAGGTAGCTGTCTAATGCTTTTCTCATCAAAATCCTCGCAATGCTCCTCTTATTTGAGGAAGAAGTGGGACAACGTCGTGTTGAAATAGGATTTTCTGATGAAGGTTTCCACGGAGCTTTTTTTTGTGAATGTTCTTCAAACACTTTTACAATAAATACAGGGTGCATTGGGTAAATTGTTGCATTTTATATTATTAATTTCGCGCATGCACGTTGCTTTTATTTTATTTTGTCGACTGCACAGTATAGTAGGGTCAGTTGGGCACCGTCTGTGAGCAATAGAGCACGATGATGCAATTAGTTCCACCAGAAATTTGGAAACGGCATACTGTACTGTTTGGCATTCTCGTCGGAAGCTACAATACAAACATTTCACAGTGTTTAGGTATCAATCTGAGGCAAGTGCAGAAGATTCGGAAAGGGTTGGATGAGTCTAATGGTTATTATGAAGGTGTTGGAAGTGATCACCAGTGATGGGGAAGTTATGCCTCCATTCATCTTCCCACAAGGTCACAGATTCAACACAGAGGCCTGCATCAAGTGCCTTGAGGAGGTAGTACTGCACTGGGTCAAGTGGGTGGCTGCTGGAAGATCTGGTAACGGGGCTCTGCACTATGACACACAAGCAGGAGAACCCAGTCATGGATGCCTGACAATTTCTGCGACATCACTTAACTCCTCAGACTGCAACTCCGGGTGCAGTTGAGCGAGAGACCAACAAAACCCATTGTAACACCAAAGATGAACTGAAGGCAAGGATTATAGCAGCATTTACCAAGGAGACTGTCCAGAAGAGATGCAGGAGATTTCGAAGTTGTTTGGAAGACGTGGTTGAAGCCAGTGGCGATTTTATTGGATAAATTTAGTACTTCAAAATATTTTTGTGTAATTTTGGTAAATATATGTTAAAATGAGGTGTTAGTGTTTTTTCATTTTACATAATTTAGACGACAAGTTATCAGTCGCACCCTGTAGATATTACTGCCGTCGAAGTATTAATGAGATATCTGAAATGACCGGTTAGTTTTGGAGTTCATGCCAACAAATGCTAATGGAAAATTTGTAAAAGTAATTCCTTATTTACTGATAGAGAGTTAAAGACAAAACAGGGCAAAATTGTTTGCTTTTGATATGCTCCGTGAGGATAAAGCTCTCCAACTCTCCTTCGTAATTCTGTCCAAGAACTTTCAACTGACTCTTTCTGATTCTGAATATAAGTGATCTCTCTATTACCATATTCTTTAAGATTTCCTTGTTACTTACTCGTTCTGTTGATAGAATTGTCATTATCTTTCCGTAGAACCACAATTCTTTTCCCTCCAGTTTTCTCCTCATCTGTCATCCATGAACTCACCTCTCGCTTTGTTAAGTATAAACTTCTAATAGCAGGTCACTCTCTTTTTGCCAAAACAGCCTCAGCCTTTTGGTCTGTATTCAACGATATTCTAGAAGCACTCTTTAGAAATTTGGTCCACATTGTTATAATGTCAATCTTGAAATTCTTCTAGATTACTTGGCTCTCATGCATTATGGGATTGAGAACCGGTAAGTATGGAGCCCAATTTTATACAGAAAAAATTTACTGTGTTCCATGAACAAATCCCCGACTATTTTAATTGCGGCCACCAGAGAATTTTAATTACCTGACATTAAGAAGCTATCGCAGGGTTGGAATCCCCTGGGACCAAGCACCTTCTCCCATCTAAAACGAGACGATCAGATACTACACTTTTATTCCGGCCTGAAGGCTGATAAGAGGTTTTATTTACTTGGCCGCCCAACTAAAATAGGATGTGACGCAAGGTCGTTTTTATGTGGAGACCCCATACATTTACATATGGGGCAAAGACAAAAATTGCTCAGTACCCTCGACCATTGTCACGCTGGCATCGATATCACTCTCTTTGTGCGCGGAAGGTGCAAGGTTGTCCCTCTTCTAAAAATGAAGAGAACGTATACCAAGCTTTGATCCTGGCCAAAAGGTAGAGAAGAGACGTGACCACCAGAGAATAGGTGCATCGTAATCCTAAATCGCGGTATGTTGTCATCCAAGGTTCCTAGGTAGGCAGCTGCGTTTCAACGATTTTTATTGGTACCAGGAGGACTAATATGTACCAAGAAAATGTTCTCCACACCGCCACTGGCAGTCTATTCCACTGGTACAAGGCAGGATGGATCCACACAAACCAGAATTTATGACAAATTCTGGTTTTACCATACAAATGTCTCAGCAAAAATCGAAATTCATCAGACTCGGTAACGTTTTTCAAATCTTTTATTGTCCAATTTTTTCATCCTCATTGAATTGTAGCCCCGGTTTATTGTTCTTATCTGAAAGGCATGGCACTTGCGTTGATCGTCTGCTGCTGTAGCCCATCTGCTTTAAGGTTCAATGGGTGGTGCGTTCACAGGTGCTCTTCTGATAACGTCCGTTGTAAAGAATGGTTATTTCATCTACTATTGTCTTTCTATTTTGCTTCAACAGATTCGGCTCTTATTCTCTGACCTATTTCATCAACGTTTGTTTGTTTATTCATTAATATAGACCCGAATTACACTTTGCAAAAACAAGTAATAAGTTAATCTACGGAATAGAGTGATAGCTGTATGTCCAACATATGATTTTAGCATTTGTTCATAGAAGGAAATACAAGTATATATTTGCATTTAATTGGCGATGACTTGTGTTGTTGGATTGCCTACCTCGAGTTCCTATACAGTGGTCAAGTTCTGGATCAAGAATCTATACTTGTAAAAACGGAACTCTACTTCCTTTCATATGTTCCAGGCAAACTAGGAGTGGCTGGCCAGGAATGTTTTATTCACGGCATAAACTTTTCCGGTTCGAATTCCGTGGAGGTATATTTGGGCGAGTATTCGCAGTATACTAAAGGAAATGTCGGCGTTTATAATCATTAATATAGGTCCGAATTCCATTTTGCACAGACATGTGATTAGTTAACCTACGGGATAGAGTAGTAGTTCTCTTTATATATCCAATATATGAATGTGTTTCTTTTTTCATTACAGGTATATAATTGTATTTAGTTGACAAGGGACTATGTCGTTGGAGCCGATGGCACTGTTTCTTTGCACATCAATTTCAATGATGATAGAAGGTGTGAAACCAATCCAATATGGGAGACCAATCATATCTGTGAGTGATACCAAAGTTGACAGTACTAGCAGATGAAAACATCACGTATTGATGATCTTGGGCGCTTTTGAAGCTAGTCGGTGCGGTGACACGAAAATCAGTTGACACCAATGCGGTACATCTTTCGGCACTCGAACCAATTTCCTGATAGAAATTTGAATTTCAAGACCTCCTCCCTGTATCTCTTAAAGTGGTCTCCATGAGAACTGTTATGGCAGGAGAGCTCCTTATAAAAAGAAGCTGTCAGGATTCGGTTTCCCTTTTGAACGATGTGTCTCTTGCGGGAGAATCGGCCCTTGAGTTTAATCAGCATTATAAATTTTAATGATTTTTCTTCGCTGAAAGAAATTAGCTGGATTAATATTTGCAAAATGTTCCACCATTTTATCTTTAAACTAAATTTGGAGAAATGCCAGTGGTTGTGTTTTTGTGAATCAGATTTGATCCGTCTTTCCAATTGCAAATCCATTAAAAAGGGGAACATAGAAATGGTAGCGATCGGATATAGTTTGGCGTGACCCACCATCGATCCCCCCCGCCACATCCACCGTAATCAATTTATCTGGTTCCCGGGGAAGGCCATTACGATAGAATTGTTCCTTAATGGCGTCTGCTTGAGATTCAACTGACAAAATGATTTCTCTTTACATTTGGTAAAATAAGACCATTTGGATCCTTTAATCAGATGTACGGAGTTCGTTGTCTTAATATTTTACTAACGCAGTTCTCTCCCTTGCTAGTCTTCTAATTTCAATTTCCGATTCTCTCTCTCTCTCTCTTAGTTTTTTTCTTTTCGGTTTTTATTTGTATTTTTCTATTTTTTAATCTGATAATTTTTTCATAATTTTATTGCATTTACTTTCTTAATTTTTTGCTTTCTTTTTTTCTCTTCTGCCGCTCATAGCTTTTTCGCACTTTTTCTCTCTCACTAACTTTTCTCTCTCTCCTTTTTCTCCCTCTCTATTTCTCTCTATCTATCTATTTCTCTATTTCTATCTATCTCTCTTCTCCTTCTCTCTGTCTCTCTAACATTCCACGTCTCTCTCTCTAGCACTCTCCCTCTCTCTCTACCTCAGTTTCTTTCAGGATTTTGTCTTTTTTTTCATTTTTTCTATAAATTTATTGCATTTTCTTTTTTTTAATTTTTTGATTTTTTCTTCTGTTCATTGATTTTTCTTTCTCTCTCTAATTTCCTCACTCTCTCTTTTTCTCGCTACATCTGCCTCTCTCTCTTTTTTCATTCATTCTTTCTCTCCCTCTACCTCTCTATCATTCTCTTTCTCGCGCTAGTACTCTCCCCCACCCATTTCATTCTCCTCAATCACTCTTCCTTGTCTTAGGTTAACTGTTATCTCTCCCACATAAATTGTCCCTCTTACTCTGTCCCTATTACTCTGTCACTCTACATCGAGTGGCTCCCAGGCCTTGTACAAGGTAAAGCTCACTAAGGTAAAAAAAACAAAAAGAAAAACGATTTCCTATTTTGGGCCTACGTGGCAGGAGGAGGGGGGGGGAATCGTGCAGCGTTTGTTTATTTTTTTACTTTCCCCAAAATTGAAAAAAAAGTTGACGTTACCACATTTACACGAAAAGATAATTAATTTTTTACATAAATAAATCTATCTTCTATTTTTTGTTTTATTTTTTTCCTTTTAATCTTTTGACCTTTAGCTTCGAAAATGTCCTCTCACATAGAACTTGAGTACTTGATAGTGTGTAGATGACTACATGAAGTAATTATACTTTTTTTTATTACTAAAACAGTTTAGTTTGTTTCTTTATAGCATTTTAATTTGATATAGAGGGGTCTACTCCACCAGATACCCACTTGCCATCGGGCAAGCTGACACCCTGCCCAGTCCGCCACTGTATCCAGCTATAAAAATGTATCGAAAATTATCGAAATTAGGACCACGCACAACGTCCGTTCCACTTTTCAAAAAAAAAAAAAAATGATGGATTGCCATCAATTAACCAGTCACCGTCTCCTTCCGATTAGGATACTTCGTATTCGGACTTTTCATTTGAAAGTTTTGGAAACCATATTTAATAAATCTGTGCAGCCTTCTCTGTGTAAACAGGATGAGTTGCTGTTTTTTTACAGTAAGGTTCAACCTGTACAATGCCCGGGGAACACTCGAGATAGAGGGTTACGTTAGGAGGCATTTTGTGGAGGGGAAGATAAGCGGTTAAGCCTAGATTTGAACAAGTTAAGATTGTAGTAATCGGGGAAACATCCTCCTGGGAGTTTGTTTCACAGAGCAGTAGTTCGCGGGGAAAAGATGTTCGAGTGGAACTTACTTGGAATACGGAGGGAATGTGGGTGGTTTATTACAATGTAAGTCGCATGGCGGGTCCTTGCCGTGAAGATTAGAACAGGCGGAACCATGGAATGTAGTTCGTCCGAGTACTTTCCGTGAAAGTAGTGATAGAACAGCGAGAGGCTTGCCATATGCCTCCTGTGAGAGAGCGGTTGGAGGGTGGTAAATAATTCGTCACCCACAAGGACTCGGAGACTCTTTTGGACTCTACCAAGGCTGGAGGGTTCGGTCTGGGCAGCTCTCGTCCAAATATCGCAATACTCTATTTTGGATTGATCTTGCTCTTGTAAAGGTAGATAGCACGTGGAATCATGTACTTACTGAAGCGGTGCAGGGAGACGACCATTTTACTTGCATTTTTAGCGATAGTCCGTATGTACGAGTTCCACTTGAGGTCAAGTGTGAGTTTAAGGCCCAATATTCTCTTAAGGTACGTTGCCTCTCCGAGGAGACATCCGTTCATCGAGACTGGCAGTATTCCGGGTTCCGATTGGCGATGACAGAATGTAACTAGTTAGGTTTGGTCTTCGATACATTGAATATAACCAGACAGTTCCCCCACCCCCGCCTGGGTTGTTCGTGCTAGATCAGTAGAGAGATTAGCTGCCAATCTCTGATTATCAAGAATTTTAGAGATGTACCGGTATATAGTCGTCTCGTCGGCATAGATGTTTACAAATGATCTGAGTATATTCTTAGACCCGTTAGGTCTTAAAGTGATTTGCTTATATTCTGTCTATTGGCATATTATTAATATAAGTGTATTTTTTAAGCCTCGGTGGGGAAGTCCATTTTCCTATATTTTGGGTTTTTTTTTTGTCATGGGATACAGCTGTTTTTATTTCCTCTTAAGAGAAGAATGAGAAGCGGCTAAATTTATTTTCTTTCATTTTTTCTTTTTCGAATTACCATTTATGATAATTTTACCGTTTCCCTCCATTTTCCTATCTTATATTGGAATAAGTCTATTTTAACAGCCATAATTAAATTACGTGCTCCAAGAGAAATCATTTAATATTACAATACTCTGGCAATATGGTGAAAGTTGGTGTATCAAAAACAGACAGTCGATTGCGACTAATTAAGACATTAAAATTAGTTAAGACGAGGTAACAAGACCGTCATCAAATGATTCTGGCGATATTATAGGTAGGATGGAATTTAATAGTATATAAAATATTTGCAGGTAAAAAGAAAAGTACAAGGTTTTACATCGGATTTCTACTTTAATTTTTATAATTAATAACATATTTTTACATCAATTTTTATAATTAATACCGAATTATATTTTAATTTTTATAATTAACACCAGATTTATATTTTAATTATAATAATTACGATCGAATTTCTACTTTAATTTTTATAATTAATACGAGATTTCTATTTTAACTTTTATAATTAATGCCAAATTTCTATTTTAATTTCTATAATGAATAGACTATTTTTAATTCAATTTACATAATTAATATCGAATTTATATTTTAATTTTTATAATTAATACCCGCTATTTATTTTAATTTTAATAAAACAACATTCGCCGTCGCCTACGCCCGGTGGTGTAACCACAATCAAGAGGGCTGGTCCTCAGGGTCTTAGAACGACGCTTTAACCACGGGGCTAATTCTGCGTTGCTCAATGCTGACGCTGGTCCAAGCTGGTTGTTGGTCGCTGGTCGGTTCGATCCACACCAACTTTGCCCACGCTGTGTTCTTGATCTCAGAGCAGTGGAAAATCAAAGGTCGTTGTCTTGGAGCACGTGTGCTATATTAAGAAAAATATCTTCATGACGAAAAATATAACGAAAGATTCTTGGGGTTAATCTTCAATTGGTTTATATAGCTCTTGGTACAACAAAAATTAACCCTTCACGCATTAATCGCGATGATGACACTGGGCATTGTCCAAACTTCGGGAGGAGCTGGGTTCAAAGTCTTGGAATCAGGAAATCTGGTGGTAGCTGACGTGAATTTCAGACACTGAATGCGGGTTCTCAACCAAAAGTTTCCGAGCTCCCCAATGTCATCTGCTTATAAGCACTTCGACCCCAAAATGGTGTGGTGTCGAAGGGTTCTGGGAATTCAGTGATTCCCAATTTTCATTAATTTCAACAAAGATATCTTTGTTCTCTAATTCTGCTTTCTTAATCAACTTTCCAAATTTGGAGAATTATCCACCTTCGCTTCACATTTTACACTTCTACTCCGCGCAGGCGGGGGTAAATTCAGCCCCTTCCTTCTTCCTTCTCGGTATTCTAACTCTGCCACTTCTCTGAGCTATATAACTGTCTTTGTGACAAATCTAATTTTTAAACTGCATAGGAGAAAGGGCGTGGTTTATTCTCCTCATTAATTTCAATATTCTAGACAGCCTTTCCTGGACTGACCTGTCTAGCGAAAACACAAACCAGATCATCTTCCCATTTTAATCTTCCGAGCGATAGATAAAAATTATTTTCCAATGTGTTTTCATCAATGAAAATATATTTGTTTACCAAATTCTCAACAAAAAGACACGATGTTTTCCGTCTTTGGGCCTTTCGCCGTCTTAGCGAAAACATAAACCAAATGACCTGCCTGTTATGACGGATCGATTTTCATAATCCTAGCCTTTGAAGCGGGTTCATTCTTTGTTTTCATTTCACAATTCGTTTTCCTTAACGGAAATATAATTCCTGTCCGCGTCTCTTCGCCAATGACATGTGTTTTTCTAATTTTCCAAGAAAGAGATAAAACCATTTTCCAATTTGCTTTACCCGCATGCCAGATTTTCAATAGATAAAAAAAGTAAACTTGCGGTGCATCATTTCAATTCGTAAGGGTGAGACAACCCAGATGGTCCTTTCTTCACTTCCACATTACTAAGGGAAAATGTCTTTCATTCTCTCTTTCTATCTCTCTCTTTCATTTTATATTTGATTTTGAGCTTAATGTATTTTTTGCTTAGAATTAATGTTTGATCACCTCCCAGCCTCAGTGTCACATTTATATTTTAATTTTTATAATAAATAACCTATTTTACATCAATTTTTATATTTAATACCGAATTTATATTTTAATTTTTATAATAAATAACCTATTTTTACATCAATTTTTATATTTAATACCGAATTTATATTTTAATTTTTATAATAAATAAGCTATTTTTACATCAATTTTTATATTTAATACCGAATTTATATTTTAATTTTTATGATAAATAAGCTACTTTTACATCAATTTTTATATTTAATACCGAATTTATATTTTAATTTTTATAATAAATAAGTTATTTTTACATCAATTTTTATATTTAATACCGAATTTATATTTTAATTTTTATAATAAATAATTTATTTTTACATCAATTTTTATATTTAATACCGAATTTATATTTTACTTTTTATATTTAATACCGAATTTATATTATAATTTTCATAATAGCCCCGGATTTCTATTTTACTTTTTATAATTAATAACGGATTTCTGTGACTGAAAAGAAAAGAAAGAAAAAAAATGATTGAAAGAAAGATTGTGTAAAAGATTCACTGAACGAAATAAACACCGAAAAAATATTGAATGTAAGAGTGACTGAAAGAATGATTGAATAAAAAAGAAAGATTGAATGAATAATGTTAAGAATTTGAGAAATACCAACAAAAATAAAACAATAATAGTGTGCAACATTGTTGTTATTAAATATCTAAACATCGCTTAGGTAATGAAGTTGAGGGAGCGTACACTAATGGCGGTGTGAAGAGAAAAGCCGTCCTTTTGACAGACAGTTTTCGCTGGACGGAATATTAACATTTTACTTTCCTTCCTTCCTTTCTTTCTTTCTTTCTTTCTTTCTTTCTTTCTTTCTTTCTTTCTTTCTGACACCTCCTCCAATCAATCCAAACCCATTTGCAAATCACCCTTATCGTGACTGTTTCATTTCGTATTTTTGACACAAATCCTGCCTCCCCTCCAGTTGACACCTACAGATGACAGATTTCACTTGAGAAAACTTCTTCCATCGATTGTTTCTAAATGCCGATGATAACAAAATGTAAACGTCAAAATCATTATTTCTTGTAGGAGGCTTTTGAACAGGCCCCAAATATGCATCTACTCCTCTCCCTTCTTTCCTGACTCCCCTTACTCCTCTCTCTTTGCTTTCATTATCTCTCTCTCTGTCTCTGTATTTCAGTAAAGCTAGTTATACATACATATAAAATATACTAACAGTTTCTTCTCACGGACTTCTCGTGTGTGGAATTCTATTCCAACGTTTTGCTTTCCAGTCAATATTGATCCTTAAAAATTTAAATGCAATGTCAATCGTTATCTTCTGTCGCCATAATTCCTCTTCGTTTAGCGTATATAACACTAATATATAATCTCATATAATCTGAAATATAAGCGACTAATATCTACCCATTCCTGATATAAATAAATGCATATAGACACAAATATAAACAACAAATAATTACCTATCATCATTGCACTGTGATCAATCATGCACAACGTGGGACAGAGCGGACGAAGAAACCTGTCTATCAACCTTAAACCAAGTAGATACTCAAATATAATAATATAAATAAGCAAGTTCATAGCAAAGATCTCATCCGAAAAAATACCATGAAAATATTTATAGAAAAGACACAGAGAAGCAAGCTTACGGCGGCGAGAAAGTGATTGAAGCCGGTCCGCTAAATCATGACCAATAATATTGCTGATTCTTGTTTTGGATTTTATCAAGGAGCTCAAAGTAAATAGCAAGAGCACCGGATCATATGTAGCAACAATATTCTAAGCATGGATGAATTGTTTACATTTTTTACAAGCAACCGAGCCGTGAAGACATTGAATAATTTTGTTGAGTACGTTAAGGAACAGAATGTTTTCAAACGGAGACTAGAGAAAAGCCATTAGTGTCCAAATTCCGAGCGCTTTAGCCATTATTAATGATGATTTTATTTTTACATTTTAACTGGGTGTATGGGTTGTGTATATGTTTCTAGGGTTATAGGGTTATAGGGTTATATGTTTCTAGGGTTATAGGGTTTATTTTTCGAACGCAGCACATTGTGGCCGTTTTCGTAGTTAATACTATTAAATGTTGGTTTTTTCTTTTTTCTTATTAAGGCTTCCATTATTTTAAATCTTTTTTTTTACCTATGGATGAGGTTATTATGTTTGTCTTTGTAACACACACACAAACTTACCGGACTCCATCCGAAACATAATAGTAGAAAATACATGATATATATATATATATATATATATATATATATATATATATATATATATATATAAAACAAAATGCAAGTTGTTTTAGGGAAAACTATGCCCTTATTACAGCCTCACTTCCCAATGATCTGGGATGTCTTTTCATGTATTTTATACGCGTCTATTCCACGTAGATAAGGCATGCTTTTCCACACCGGCTGCAAGAGAACACTGGAGGGAAAAACACGATAGATTAATTTTTCATTCGTCAGCTTGCTGCCTGGACCTAATTTTCTCGAGGGAAACTAGAAGCCAACCTGCCCGGAGAGGTACAGACAATGATTAATTACCGCAGTTCCAAATGTATTGAGGTGCCATACGGTAGATTAGATTTGCTGATGAGTTCACGGTGAGATATTACAACCCTCCGTGTAATAAAATAAGCTTGTTATTGTCGCCGATAGGACAATGATAAAAATCGAAACATATCACCATAAAGTTTGGCTTACGTTCGCCAAAATAGTGATTTTACCACCTTGAAATAATGTCTTTTGATAAGAACTTGTTTGTTTGAGAAAATCAACATAAATCAGCTAGCAAGAACCGATATTATGCCTACAAATAGTTAACAGTATTTTCCATATATATATATATATATATATATATATATATATATATATATAGTGTATTTAGGCAGCAATCCTTCATTTATACATGTTTCATTAAAGACGACAGACAAGGTATTGCGGTTAAGCTATTTATTTAATTTTTCGTGTGTTCGAACAAGTATTTTCTTTTCTGGACCAAAAGTGTGTAGAAACTGTCCAAATGTTCTATAATCCCGAGCGCTTTAGCCATTATTAATAATGATGATTTTATTTTTTACATTTTAACTGGGTGTATGGGTTGTGTATATGTTTCTAGGGTTATAGGGTTATATGTTTCTAGGGTTATAGGGTTTATTTTTCGAACGCAGCACATTGTTGCTGTTTTCGTAGTTAATACTATTAAATGTTGGTTTTTTTCTTTTTTCTTATTAAGGCTACCATTATGTTTAATCTTTTTTTAACATGTAGATGAGGTTATTATGTTTGTCTTTGTAACACACACACAAACTTACCAGACACCATCCGAAACATAATAGTAGAAAATACATGAAATATATATATATATATATATATATATATATATATATATATATATGACCATGATGAGACCCGGGTTCAAATCTCACCATGTTCGATTTGTCAGGAAAGAGACTTCTTGATGTTATCGGTCTGGAGCGGGGACAATCCAAGCGTGCGGCTCCATTGGAAACTGCCTGAAAACCATATCACAGGTATGTACCTTGTGAGTGACGTTGGGTAGACGGAACACTTGGGACCGTCGTTAGCTGTTCTAGCGCAAAGTCACCATTCATCGTGACCGAGGGTTTGAGTGTGCTGGTGCTGTTTAGATTCTTGATCATTCTAGATAACATTCTCTCTCCCACTGTAACTAAGATTTGCTCAGCATAGTTGCAGTATAAACCACAGGTGGGTTCTGTGGGTGTTCAATAAACACAAATGTGCTTGAGCGAGTCTCTGCAATTGAGATTGGCTAACCGCCCTAGTAGACGGGTATCCTCGAATACGAGTAGCCAGCTTATATATATATATATATATATATATATATATATATATATATATATATATATATATATATATACATATATATATATATATATATATAAGTATAGGATTGGAGTATACGGAATAAATTTCAATAACCAACAATTACTATTCTTAAAAGAGTGCTCAATACAGAGTAGGGCAAATATAATTATTTATTCGAAAATAAATGTTATAAAATCACTACAAAAATAGCCATTTTGTTTCAACGCCTCTTTTGTCTTATCAAGTGATGATGTTGAATGTAGAATAAAGGGTTTTAAAAGGTTCAAATCAATTAACCACCCTTCGCAAGGGGAAACGCTGTTACATAAGCTGGAATGACCAATCAAAACAAAAGTATACGGGAATTCAAAAAACTTGACAACGAACTAAGGTTATAATAACTATTTAATACCTTAATGTTGGGGTTAGACTAAAATAGAATTAATTCTAACTAATAAGTATTAAATTATACGATAACATTTGAAATAAAAAATAAAAAATAAAAAATTACCCATTTTAAAATTTTAATTTAACCTCTATTAAGTTTAAAATTATAAAATTACTGAGGAAAAAATAAAAAATACATATGTTATTCTATTTACTTTGTTTTATTGAAATTAAGTTGGAATAAACGTTATTCTCAATACATATATGTATGTATATATATATGTATATATCCAAACCCTTTATTCTACATGCAACATCATCACTTGATAAGACACCAGAGGTGTTGAAACAAAATGGCTATTTTTGTAGTGATTTTATAATATATTAATGTTATAATTTTCAAATAAATAATTTTATATATATATATATATATATATATATATATATATATATATATATATATATATATATATATATATAAATTGTGTGTATTTAGGCAGCATTCTTTCATTGATGCATGTTTCATTAAATAATATAGAGACGTTTTGTCTATTTATTTTATGTAAATTCTTTTCTTAGATAGGATTAAAAGCTTGGATAGGATTAAAAATATGTATCAATATTGTGTTTTTTTTATTGTTCTCTCACTTTAATAATATTTTTCTTTTTCTTATATTCTTTGAACCTCTTCTTCTGCGTCTTAGTGGCTTTATTGCCTTGCAGGAACATTCTGTCCATGGTATTTGTAGAATTACATCAGTATCGCATTAAGTCTCTTCTTCAGTTGTAAGGAAATTGTTCAGTATTTACTGGCATATAGGAGATTAGATATAACACAAGGCATTGTAATTTAGCAATTCTGTGTCAGTTTAACCATTGTTGAACTTAATGCTAAGGAATTTCTGTCTAACCCTGACGCAGATGGTCTTTTGAAATTACGAAAAGACGGTTTAATTATACTAGGAAAATATTAATGCCTATTTTTATATTTATTTATCAAACAAGGAATACTAAAAGAGAAAATGCAGGACCATATTGCGTTTTGTCAAATTGAGAATGACATTTTTTCATGAATCAGTTTAGCCATTATCCATTACACTACTGGCACATCCAAGCTTACAGTATCTGGTATTACCAAACGGTCACTATAGTGACCATACTCGGCGTTGCTTAACTTCGGAGATATGTTTATATACTGATGCTAATTCTTTTTTTTTTTTTTTTTTTTTTTTTTTTACATTCGGGAACTTTCAATTGCTAGTCATGCTCAGTGATTGACTGATTCGTTTTTTTCGGCTTATCAACCTTTTGTAGGTTATTTAAAGTCAAAATTTTATATTTTTAGATTGTAAGAAATTTTCTTTGAGCTAATAATCTTTTAGTGATACAAGTCTACCTCTTCTCCCCTAGCTATGGGTTAATTAGTAGAACTTGTATCAGTGAATCAACAGTATCAACAAAACATTCTTACGATCTAAAAATATTTTCTGTAGGTTTAAAGGCAGAATTATATTTTTTTTTAGATTGTAAGAATTTTTTTTAAAGATAATAATGGTTAAGTGATACGAGTCTTATTAATTAACCAATAGCAGGAGGGAAGGCAATATGACTTGTACATAAAGTTCCAATTCCAGTCGGGTTCTTTATATTTACTTACATGCAAATACACTTGGGAAAGGTATGAATCCATTTTTCTCACCTCAGCTATAGGTTAATTAGTAGGATTGTATCAGTAAATCAGTATTATCTCTAAAAAATTCTTAGAATCTAAAAATATTTTCTGCAAGTTATTTAAAGAGAGAATTATGATTTTTAAAATTGTAAGAAAGGATTTTGGAGATAATAATGTTATAGTGATACAAGTTTTACTAATTAACCCATAGCAGATGGTTTTGATTCATACATTTCCTAATCTTATTTTTGTGTAAAGTTCCAATTCTAGTCAGGTTCGTTATATTCACTTATGCCCAACTACCATTGGGAAAAGTATGAATGTACCTTTTCTCCCCAGCTATGGGTTAATTAGTAAGACTCGTATCAGTAAATCACTATTATCTTCCCCAAAATTATTATAATTTAAAAAACTTTCTCATTAATTTAATGCTTCGCATCCTTTATCAGTACAACATCTCCATTGCATTAAGTCTCAGTTTTTAAAATTCATCCACCTCCCAACAAAGCAATAAAGGTACCAAGAAAAGATAGCGATTGACATTGTATTTAAAATTCTAAAGATCAAAGTGGTCTGGAAAAGAAGCAGCTAGAAGAGAGTTCCACAAGCGAGAAGTGTGAGAGAAGAAACTGTTAGCGTAGAACTCACGGTCCCATCTAGCCATTTAAACTGTAAAATGATGAGACCTATCTGCCAATCTAGTACTGCGCTTAATTTCGTAAATTCTAGGCATCAAAGAAGAAAGTAATATTTATTTTGAGTAATATAAAACTCTGGTACAAGGCTGAAAGGCAGGGTAGGGGAAGATTGGTCTTCATTCTGTTTTATCTTAAACTTAGCTAGACACGATGACTGACCTAAATATACCACATGTAAGAGTATTCCTTATAGCAAAACAAGACATTCTTACTTGCCATTCTTACTACAGTCACCATAATGCCACTAGGTCTCTATGAAGTCCTAACTAGTACAATATGTACAATTTGTCTACAGGGGTGTGGAATAAAAATAACAACATAAAGGAAAGTCTACCAGCACAATTACCATGAAAGTATTTATAGAAAAGGCACAGGGAGCTACGTAGCAGCGGTGGAAAAATTACTGAAACCGAGGTACCAATTCAGGATCGATAACATTTCAGATTCTTTGGATTTTTTCAAGAATCTCTAAATACATACTACAAGCACTAGCCCAGATTAGGCAACAATATTCAATGCAAGGACAAATGGTAGAATTATAAATGTGTAAGATGACATACAGATGAGAAAAATTGTCTAGCGCGACACAGTGAACCAACATTCCTAGCAATATAATATTTTCACTTCATATCAGCGGAAAACGTTAGCTCGAGAAGGCACAATGAGTCAATCTACTGGAGGTTAGCATCAGCCATGTTGGTGGAAAGCAAAGAGTTCCTCAAAGACGATTAAAAGAGAGCAGTTTGGTTTTGGAGGCATTAAAATCGTTTCCGTTCTAAATTAAAGATTCCCGCGGAAATAGAAAATATACCAAATACACATTCAATCATTACAAAGTGCATCTCCAAACAATAATGAACCTAATGAGGAAGAAATTAAGAACGTTATTAGAAACTAAGGAATAACAAAACATCACTTGACATTGAGGCTGAACTTTTGAAAATAGTTTCTCAATTTTATGAATTTTGCAATTAAAAATTTGTCGTTTACACATATTAATGCAGTATGTAAACAAAGGTAGCTCTCAAGACCAACACACATAGAGAGGTATCTCAATAGGATCTATTATGGTGATATCATTAATGAATATCATATTAACTAGGGCCTCATCGTTTTATGAAAGTCAACTCTTCATAAGTCAGTTGGGTTTTTAGTTCTGGCAAGGAGTGCAATGATGTCATATAAGTCATCAAACAGTTCCAGGAAAGTTCATGTCTCTCTAATAGGAAATTGTATACCTACTTTGTCGACCTCACAGCAGCATAGAACCACATTAATAAAGACGACGTCTTCTCATTCATAACGAACAACCTTTCAAGTTCCGAATCCAGCAAATGTATCGATCGGAGAGGAATTTCAGAGTCTTACATGTCTGGTGAGTTATAGTTAATACCGGATTTCTTTTTTAACTTTTATAATTAATAACCAATTTTTACTTCCATTTTTATAATTAATACCGAATTTATGTTTTAATTTTAATAATTAGTATATGATTTCTATTTCAATTTTAAAAATTAATATCGGATTTCTTTTTTTACTTTTATAAATAATAACGGATTTGTATGATTGAAAAGAAAAGAAAAGAAAGAAAAAATGAGTGAAAGGAAGAAAGAAAGAAAAAATGAGTGAAAGGAAGAAAGAAAGAAAAAATGAGTGAAAGGAAGAAAGAAAGAAAAAATGATTGAATGTAAGAATAACTGAAAGAATGATTGAATGAAAAAGAAGGGTTGAATGAATAATATTAGGAAATACTAAGAAAAATAAAACGATAATAGTGTGTAACATTGTTGTTATTAAATTTGTAAACATCGCTTAGTTAATGAAGTTGAGGGAGCGTACACTAATGTCGGTGTCAAGAGAAAAGCCGTCCTTTTGACACACTGGGCCGAATATTAGAATTTTACCTTTCTTTCTTTCTTTCTTTCTTTCTTATTTCAATTCTTTTTCTTTCTTTCTTTCTTTCTTTCTTTCTTTCTTTCTTTCTTTCTTTCTTTCTTTCTTTCTTTATGTATTTTTCTTTTGCTCTTTCTATCTTTCTCACTTTTTCTTTTGTATTTTTACTTTTAATTCTTTGCTTCTTTACTTTTTAAAATTATTTCTTATTTTTATTTTTACTTTTGCTTTTCTTTGTTTTAAAAGTATTTATTATTCGTTTCTTTTCTTTTGATTTCTTTCTTTCTTTGTCTTGTTTTAGCTCTTTATTTGTTTTTATTTTTTTATCTATCTATCTATATATCTTTTTTCTTAGTCTTGTTTCATTTCTTTCTTTCTTTCTTTCTCTCGTTTCATTTCTTTATTTGTTTTTCTCTTTTTCTTCCTTCCTTTCTTTCTTTTTTTTAATTATTTCTTTATCCCTCTATGCATATTTGTTTTGCGCTTCTTATCTTTCTCTCTTTTTTTGTTTTTCTTTTTTCTGGCTTCCTTTCATTCTTTTTTTAATTATTTCCCATTTCTTTCTTTCTTTCTTTCTTTCTTTCTTTCTTTCTTTCTTTCTTTCTAAGCCGATGACACCGCCTCCAACCAATTCAAACCCATCTGCAAATCATCCCTATCTCGACCATTTCATTTCGCATTTTTGACACAAATCCTGCCTCCCCTCCAGTTGACATTCACAAATAGATGACAGATTTCATTTGAGAAAACTTCTTCCACCGATTGTTTCCAAATGCCGATGATAACAAATAAAATGTAAACATCAAAATCATTATTTCTTACAGGAGGCTTTTGAACAGGCCAAAAATATGCATCTGCTCCCCTCCCTTCTTTCCTTACTCTCCTTACTTCTCTCTCTTTGCTTTCATTCTCTCTCTCTCTCTTTCTCTCTCTCTCTCTCTCTCTTTCTCCGAATGTTGGTAGAGGTAGATATAGGTAGTTATACTTACATATACTGTAAAATTTAAAATTTAAATATAAATGACTAACATTTACCTATTCCAAGACCAAGTAAATGCATAGAGACTCGAATATAAACGAATAATATTTACCTGGCCCTTAAATGGTGACATGATGTCATCCGGTAGGACACTCTACACTACGTTTCAATGACGTTTGCAAGAGCAACCGGAAACGCATAGAAACCTACTCTGGTACTTGGGAACAGCTAGCAGACAATCGCAGCGGCTGTCGCCATGTTTTTCAAGGAGTAGTTAAAATCAACTGTTGGAAATAAGAAGACAAGTAAGAAAGCAGACAGATCAATGACAAATCTCCATTCCACATCTAGCTTCATCTGTCACACCTGCAGAAGTGTGTGCCATGCAAAGATCAGTCTGTTAAGCTACTCCAAACGCTGCTTTCAAAAGGACAGTGTTTAACCAAAAGAGTGGTCTACCGTTATCTCGCGAGATCAATGGAAGCCTGCCTGCCTGCCTGCTTACCTGCCTGCCTGCCTGCCTACCTACCTACCTACCTACCTAATTCTAATTAGTTACTCAATTATGATAATATAAATAAGCAATTGCGACATTAAATACCTGACAAATTCTAAAATCAACCGAACTATCGCAAATCATTTTTATCTCATGTTAGTCTAATAGCCATATCACGTTGAAACACAGGTTCTCGTCTGATGACCGTGGTTAAGCAAAATCAAACCTGGTCAGTACCTAGATGAGTGATCGCTTGGGAATACCAAGTCCTATAGATAACAACTTGCGATTGGAAATCGGAGAGCCGAGTTCCAATTCCACTCGGGTTCGTTATAATCACTTAGGTGAAAATACTCTTGGTAAATATGAGAATCCACCCCTCAACTATGGGTTAATTAGTAGGACTTGTATCCTTAAATCAGTATTATCTCCAAAATATTCTTAAAATTTAAAAATATTTTCTGGTTTTAAAAGAACGTTTAAAGGGTTGATAAGCCGTAGAAAATAAAACAATCAATCAATATGATAAATTTACTTCTTTTTCTATGTGCCGTGTCTCTTTAGGACGTTGGCGTTCATGTCTCTCCACAACATCCGGTACTTTATTCATTTTCTCTTTTTCGTATCTCTACTAAATTTTGTCCCGCCATCCATTGATTCATGCTCACTAGGCAGGTTATGCTTGAGAGCTGGAAATCAGTTCTGTGAGTATCAAATTTTTGAAGTTCTCTTTCCTCATTGTGTACCCTAGAAATTTTAACTGTTTCTTCCTGATGTTAAGTATAAGTGTCCATTTTGTTTCCAATTTTCTCTAAAACTTCGCCGTTGCTCACATCTTCAGTTCATAGTATTCTCAGCATCCTTCTGTAGAACCATATTTTTGTCCGACAGTACCGCTCCAGGAAGTATCCGATTCCTTCTACCATCTTTTATCTTTACAGGAATCAAATTAGACAAAAGATGTAGTATTGCTGTCATATCTGGGTTGGAATTGCCCAATCTTAACTTTAAAGACTTGATGGATTTCAAAATCGTTTACAGGCCCTTGTAGTTGAAGAATTATCTTCCACCAAACAATGTCGCAATCCTCTCGCTGCTGTCTCTACTTCCATGGAAAATGTTCCGACGATTTCCATTCTTTCGTGCCACCAGCTCAAATTTTATAAACATGACTCACCTTGTTACGTCAAACAGGGTTGAATCACCCCCATTAACTCCATATTCCATTGTCAAGAAGAATGTTCCACTTAGAATTCTTATTCTCAAGAACTGTTACTTTGTGCAACAGACTCCCGCGTAGATGCTTTCCTGACCTCTTCACGTCTATGATCAATAGTTATCTATCCACTATATACATATAATTTCTCAAAAATAATGCGCGCTCATAAATAATACGCACCCCAACAAATGATCCAAAAATTAAGAAATATATCTATCTCTATGTATAATACGCATCTATAAATTTTGTCAAAAAACCCCAACAAACGAAAAAATAATTACGAAGACATTTTTTCAACCTTGGCATAAAGAATAAAATCGAAAGTTTGCTGCTAAAATAATGTTGAAAATTACCATGCGGTTTTCCCGATAAATAATAACATTTTATTTTACCGCCAAAATGTCGTCAAACCGTGCGAGTTATAGTGCAAATTTAAAACAAAAAGTAATGGAATTAGCAGAAAGAATAGGAAACAGAGCTGCAACTAGAGAATATGAGTTGTATGAGGCTAACATACGTTTATAGCGAAAGAATAAAAATGAACTGGAAAAGTGTAAATCAAGTGCCAAAAGCAGAGGAAGAAAAGGAGAATACTGAACGAATCTTAGTTACAATTCATTTTTTACGGCATATCAACCCTTTGCAGGTTATTTGAAGCCAGAAGGTTATTTTTAGATTGTAAGAATTTTTTTAAAAGATAATGATTTAGTGATACAAGTCTTACTAATTAACCTATAGCTGGGGGAGAAGAGGTGCGTATTTACGCGTAAGTGAATATAACAAACTCAACGGGAATTGGAACTCGGCTCTCCATTTAACAATTCCGAGCCATTATCCATTACACCACCCGCGCATACAGCATCAAGCGGTCACCCATCTAGATACTGACCAGGATAGGCGTTACTTAACTTTGGTGAGTCTACGGGAACCGTTGTTTAAACAGGATGTGGCCGTATGTCAGTACCCTCAAATCCTCGGCCATGATGACTTGTCCTAGCACATCCATCGACAGTTTCCCAATAGTTTGTCTCCACAGTTTCCCTTTGCTGGAATTAAGTTTTCAGCGTCGAGTCTATCATGGTATTTGACACATAGTCCAGGAGAGACGTGATGGGTTCATGCCTTTCTAAATAGAAATTGTGTGAAAGTAATGGGGGTACCAATAACTTGAACCGATTTTAAATGTGAATTAAGTTTAAGCGTCTAATGATTTGTTTCGTTTTCCTTCAGATTTGGCGGACATTTGGGCGATATTACTTTTCACACATAATTGCCATGACGTAAATAACATGATTCAATAGAGAAATAAATCAATTTTTACCAATAACACTGATTTATTTACTGTTGATTTTGATCCCTCTTAATGAATGACCCACATATATAATCCGTCTTAATGAAACACCCTTTAACAAACTCGGTTGTAATTCGAACTCGTTTTGCGGCATCCACTTGTTGTTGGGAACCATGATTGTACATGACCTGAAGGGCCACGGCACATCAAAGACGAGGAATGCTAAGCGCATCTTGCACTTTCTGCGAGAGACGTGTAATCTGGCATAATCAGTAGTTGAACAAAGCTGAAGATATTAAATTTCGTATAATTATAGGAAAGCTCGTAATTATTAGCTGGGCGTGTTTCTACCGTTGAAATCAGCGGATAAATGCGTTTTTCAGGACGGTTCTTTTATCTTCAGATTTTTCTCATTCCCTTTATTCTGTGATTATAATTTTTGGCCATATCATGCTCTTGTGAGCCACCGCAAGAGTCGGGCTTTGAATCCTGCAAACAACGGAAATCTTAAATCATGAAAACCAAAAACAAACCTTAGGCAAATGTCAATGCAAATTTTAGATTTTAGAATTCCACTTTAAATTGATGCCACTATCTTTTCTTGCACCATCACATCCTATACAACCACGTGTGCATGTATAGATACAATGGTTCTTTGAAAGAAATAACTCCTATTTTCTTCTGTTGGATCACGACAATTCACGAGACAAATGATGGTGGTATGGCAGTAAAGGTTGAAACGTCCGACCAGTAATAAATTTTGATTTGTTACAGATAACAGCTGAGTGGCAGTCAGGTATAATGTTGTTTGACATGAAAGTGAGTACGAAGCAAGGGCGTGTCATTGAATTCCACTACGTAGAAACATTTGTTGAAACCAAGCAATGGGTGTAAGAACAGCTAGGCAGTGAGTAATATATCTTTTGCAGTTGCAACAATGATGTGTGTGAACAAGTAGCACAGCAGGAAGACTTTTCTTCATCGTTGACAAAAAAGCACAACCAACAATGGTGACGAAAGTGTTAAAATTTCTACTATCCAACGGTGTTATCGTGGTATTGTAACTATTTCAGCTTCTGTAGAAATAAACAGAGGGAATTCATTTTGGATTATCCAAGAGAATGAAGCATGTATGTCCGAGCAAGGACCATTTGTCTTCAAACCTTGTGATTGACGCTACAGAATCACAATAACCACGGTCGAACTGCGCTCACATCCAATGTTTGCTCTCCATAAGCGTTCATCAAGCCACGATAACTTGCAACTGGTGAAACATTCACACACTGCAGAATTTATCTGCATTTACATCTCTGTTTTGTACGCACTTTTATGCTAGACACTATTTTTGCCAGACTTTTTTTTCTTATATATTGGCAATCACGACTCTCCTCAATTTTCTGTCCTTAGTAGCTCTTAGTAAATTTTGTATTTTTGCTATCACTCCTAATTCCTGTCCTGTCAACCATTTGCACAAGCCCTTCCCTCTTTTTTTTATTAAGCTAATTATTTAATGCGAAAATTTGTTGATGTCGGCAAAAAACCGTTAACTCATGCCCATGGTTTAATAAATTTTCATTATTTAGAAACTTAATAATATGTAGTTTTTCATGTAGGCATAAAGGGCATGGGTCATCCCAGGTTTTACGAGTTCTTGTTTTATTTATTATTTTCCAGTAAAATGGAAAATAACAAATAGAACAAAAACTAAAAAAAAAAAAAAATTAAATTTCGAAGTCTAATAAAAGGCTTAAAAGCTTAATTGAATCATAAAATTGAAAAACCCTTTATGAAGTCGTCAAAAAAACAAATTGTAGTTATGTGCGACGCGTTTATATATCAAACAGCCATTTGGAAAAAATAAAATAAAATAAATAAATAAAACAAAATTCTGTAGACACTTCACGACATATCATAGTGCCAGACGCTATCTTTCGCTGTGACTGACCAGACGATATGCGTACATGAATGCCATCGGTCGCTTTGAAATGGACGCCCCACCCTACCTCGGCTTGACCTCTTTCCGAAGGTGACTGAGATGTGGATAAAAATTAACTGTTAGACCCCTTATCAAAATGGTCGCCCCAGCCGTTTCCATAGTAATTAATTTTGCGAACGAACATGCTTATAAAGATGAGTAAATTTCAAGATTGGTTATTCCTAAATTTTTGCTTGAGGATGAAACAGGGTTTGTTACCTTAATTCAATTTAATTTTAATAATTACATTGAGGGTTTCGGCTCTCGTTTTTGAAACATGAGAACTCTTATGTAGCAAAGGAATCATATTTAAAAAAAAAAAATTATATATATATATATATATATATATATATATATATATATATATATATATATATATAAGTAACGAAAATCTTGGTAATCCATATGAATAATCCCAAGGAGTATGAAATCAGGAGAGCTCAATGTTAAGTCAGAGCGAATAATTTAATTTAAAGAAAAACAGACCACTTTAAGGTTCCATTGTTATAATTTATTTCACCAGAGATTTTATTTTTCTCTGGATATTCAGACTTCAATTTCAAGGGTGAAAAAATGAAATTAAAATTTACTCTTTTGAAGCGCTGTATTATGCGCATATAAGGTGACATAGAGGGTGGTGAGGGATAGTGTGAGAGACATGGTCGAAATTAAAGAGGAAAGGGAGAGTTAATACAATACTTAATATTGAGGAGTAGGGGTTAAGGATCAGACATTGACCTATTTAATCGGTTAACTTACCGGAAATGATATGAGAAAGAAAGAAAAAGAAAAAAAAGAAAAAATTGTGGAAGTAAAGAGATAAGAAATCAGAGATGGACGTAGGGTTTTGAAGGAAGGAGAGGGGTGGTATATCTTGATGTTCGGGCAATTTAGAAAAACACAGATTTTAACGTTTGATAGTAATGAAAATGTTTAAGTACTCCACAAATAAACTAGATTTAATGCTTGAAAATAATTTAAATATTTAACTTCTCCACAAATAAATTAGGGATTTAATATAAACTGAATATTATATTAATAAACAAATATAAAAATAAAAATAAAAAGTTACTAATAGTAATATTTTAATATACTGAATGGCCGTTAAGGTAAAATCTTTTTTAGTTAGAGTCTAATTCATCAATTTAATCTGAAGTTATTTTTAGATGAGTAATATTTCTTAATTAAAGTTTAAGTTTCCCTCTCTAATTTCGACCATGTTACTTACACTATCCCTCACCGCCCTCTATGTCACCTGATATAAGCTTAATACTGCCCTTCAAAAGTGTAAATTTTAAATTAATTTTTTCACCCTTGAAAGTGAAGTCTGAAAATAAAATCTCTGGTAAAATAAATTATAACAATGGAACCTTAAAGTGGTCTGTTTTTTCTTTAAATTAATATATATATATATATATATATATATATATATATATATATATATATATATATATATATATATATAAAGACAGAAGAAAAACTTTTCTTTACAGGTTTCGTCCTCGGGTGGACATTATCAAGGCAAATACACACACACTCACACACACACACACACACACACTCACACACACACACATATATATATATATATATATATGTGAAGGGAGTTCAAAATGTAATGCAATTTTATTTTATTATATAAGAAATAAGGAACATCACCAGACATATTTTACATCAATATATAGCTATACATCACAGGTTCACATCCCTACTTCCCAACATAATTACCACCTTGAATAAAGCTAAAGATGACCGCATGAAATTTTGCATTATTATTTCCGATAGAATCTATATTTTGATATTTACTAAGCTTAACTTAGTCAGGCACAAGCCCATAGTTGTGGAGCATTCAGTAAAATCTGTGAAATAGGCATTTCAACCATTGCTCCATAATTAAACTCCTTTTAGTCGCGTGTTTCTTTATTTGGAGATTGAAAAAAAAAAAAAAAAACAACAAAATTAAAACAAAACCAAAAACCAAAACCAAAAGTCCAAAAAACAAAAGACGTAGCTGCACATGCGCACGACTCTGCCGATGTTAACTTGAGACTTAACGTGTTTTGTTGTCAACGACCGTTTTTAACTGATTACCGATGTAAAAGTGTCTAGTTGCTCTTTAATGAAAACGAAATGAAACCATGCTGCAAAATAGGTGGCATTGAAATAAAATGCAGAAAATGCTTTAATGCATTTCTGTAAAAATACAATCGCGTCATTTAAATGGACGGATTTCAAATTTAAAAGAAACATAGGAAAGTTGGCTTTTACATCGTTTTCTTTCTCCATAGAATTGCCTATTTTGCTCTGTGAAGAGAACACACACACACACACACACACACACACACACACACACACACACACACACACACACACACGTATATATATATATATATATATATATATACACACATTTTTAATTCCCGAATACCGTAAGTACAGCCCAAATATGATACACGCATATAATTGATTTTTTTTTTAAATAATAGAAGCCCGTATCATAAAAAGAAAACAAAAATGACAAGAAAGAAAATTATGTCTATCTCTTAACAGCTCATATATCATTGTAATAGCAAAACTAAAGTCCTTGAAAACGGCTAATAAATTAGTTGAAAGTGCTCGGAACGAACGATCAGAAAATAAAACAAAGAAGCTTAACAGAAGAACCTTTTCTGTTATTTTAATGAAACTGGCACCAAACACAGCTCTCTCTCTCTCTCTCTCGCTATATATATATATATATATATATATATATATATATATATAGCGGTATATGTGTGTATAAACGAAGAATTAAGTGAATCTTCAAACACGGCTCTACAAATTTCAATAATTTTTTATCTGAGTCTATTTTTTCTTTCAAATTGAAAGAAATGAATTACAAAGATTCTTTGCGCACAGCGTCCTACAAAATATTTTGTAGTCAGGCACATGAAATAGGCAAGGGAAACTGAAGACGCTCGTAAACAAACTTAGCCTGTATGTTCGCCTTTTACGCGTCAATATCGCTTAGCATTTTTGTAATATTATATACTCGAATAAATATGCGAAAAATGTAATTAATTGTGAGAATTTCAGTTTTGTTTGTATAACAAACGAACGAACAAACAACCTGATCAACGGTTCTCTGAGAGACTAGTAATATAATAAAATGATTGGCTCCTGAATTCCCCCAAAGTAGATTTATTAATCACAAGTTCATTGGTTAATAAATATTTCCACAATTTTTTAAATTGATAATGTATGTCATGTCATCCATTTAGCAATAAAAATGTATTGTTGATAATTTTATTATTAAATGTATTATTGGTGGGGTGAATGAAATATATCGTCAATGGTAGTACCATTGCAGCAAAGCAGTCGACCCTCCTTTACTCAGGTGAATTGGGATGCGGAACTGTACTGGTCCAATTCTCACACATGGCTCCAAGAAGTCGCATAGGTACTGCGACGGCCATATCCCGGTCAACAGCATCGACCTACCAACTAAACTGTGTGAGGTGAGTCGGAAGGATTTCCTGATCGGACAGGTGAAGGGGAACGCTTCTTTTCAACCCACCTGTACTAAGCGACCATTGGCCAGTCGCCAACGTGCGCTTAGTAGCTGCACTCAAGAGGTCAATGGCTTTACGAATAGATGGAGGAACTTTTGAGAGGTGGGACAGGGTAACCTGAATATCGCCGGTGCAAAAGAAACCGGCAAGCCATCGCACTATTTTGCCTTGAATATCACCAGGAAGGACAATTACAACAGAAATAGTGGATAATGATAACCACAGCGGTTCAAAATGTGCTGAATAGATGAATGAATGATGGTTGATAATTTTACTATAAATAAATAATAAATTACCAACAATACATTTTACTATAGGCTCATCATTTTCTATATACATATATTGTTGGTAATTTTACTTTTAAAATGTATTGTTGTTAATTAAAAAAAATATATTTCTCGTAATTTCACTATAAAAATGTATTGTGGGTAATTATTTTTATAAAAATGTATTGCTGGCATTTTTACTATAAAAATGTATTTTTATACCTTTTAGTGTTTTGATTTTGGTTTGGGGGTTCATTATTTGCCTATAACTCGGACCTTAACAGGTGCTACTACCCTGGGTGGACCTGGGAACAAAAGCAAATTAGAGGTGGTTCCGTTCTCCCCCAAAACCTCCAATCTCCCTTGCTGCCGGATATAGTTTATCGTGAATTATTTCTTTACGGGTAATTATATGTTCTATATAAAGTAAGTGATTTGACATCTACATGAAAGGGCCAACGTTGGAGACTATTAAGCGCGTTTGAATAAACGATGTACACCCAGAATTTTGACTCCTCTACCTTTCAAAGAGTCAGATAAGGCCGAAAATGGAGTATTGTTGCCATATTTGGGCGGGAGTTGCCCAGCCCTCACTTTCCAGTATTGATAAAATTCAAAAGCGTCTCCGAGTCGTTGTGGGGGACGAATTATTTTCCACCCTTCAACGGGATGTGGTGAGCTTCTCACTGTTCTATCGCTACTCCCATGGAAAGTGCTCGGACGAACAAAACTTTCCTTGGTCCCGACAGGGTTAACCTTCACGGCTAGGACAGGCCATGATACTTATATTGTATCAAAACACCCACATTCCCTCCGTATTCCATCGGTGAGAAGTTCTACTTGAACAACTTCTCGCGAACCACTGCCCTGTGGAACCGACTCCCAAGAGGATGCTTCCCCGATAATTACAATCTTAGCCTGTTCAAATCTAGGGTTAACCGTTATCTCACTCACATATGCGCATAAACTGTGCCTCTTACTCTGTAACACACTACCACGTGTGACTCCCAAGAGGATGCTTTCTGATCACTACAATCTTAACCTGTTCAAGTCTAGAATTAACCGTTATCTCACTCACATGTGCGCATAAACTGTGCCTCTTACTCTGTAACACACTACCTCGTGTGACTCCCAAGAGGATGCTTTCCCGATCACTACAATCTTAGCCTGTTCAAGTCTAGAGTTAACCGTTATCTTCCACTGATATCGGTATAAACTACTCCTTAGAGTAATACTCTATATCGAGTGGGCCCCTGGTCTTGTACAGGATGAAACTTACTGTAAAAAAATCATTCTAATGTAAAAAAAAAAAAAAATAAAAATTTACTCATAATAAGATGTTTGAATAAATCTGTTGATTTTATTTAAAAAAAATCATGTATTCTTTCAACTCTAAATAAAAGATGGATTTGTTTGGTCGAATTACAGGACTTAAGGAGGCATGCTGAAATAGAAACAAACGCAAACGCGTAAAATTCAAAATATAGTTGTGAACCCAGAAAGATTAAACAAAAAAACAAAAAAATAAAAAAACAGCGCAAAGTAACTTAAAATGAAAACTGAGACGGTGTAGAAAGGAAGCTTACTCAAGTCTGAGCCTCTACAAGAAAATCAATTTAATGAAAATAAAAATAAACAGAAGCAAATTTAGTTGAAATGGAAAATAAAATGTTAGCCAAAGAGGATTAAACACAAAGATATGAAAACGAAGACGTAAGCAAACTTTGATTGGAATTAAAATTATTGAAATGAAGGAAAGAAGGAAGGAAACCAGAAAACAAGGAAAGAAAGAAGGACTCTGGTAGGAAATAAATAAATACGATAGAAGAAAATGTCAGCATAGAACTTACGGTTAGAAAGAAAGAAAGTGTTGTGGTAGGATCCACCTAATTTGCATAGTGGAGTACCGACCATATAAATATGGTTGGTACCGGGAAGAGAAGGGAACGAATCAAGAGATTCAACCAGAGACTCTGCCCGACTACGACTCAGTCAACACATTCTTCAGGAACGGTCTTCCCAGGAATATACAAAAGATTATATGTAAATATTGTGTACACTTTCTTGCTTCAATACATTTTGGTCTAAGTACATTTTGTGTTGCATTATTATTCCATGCATTAGTCAAGTTTCAACAGAAAGAAAGAAAGAAAAAAGAAAAATCTGTTGGTAAATGTAATAAATAAATAAATAAAATATGAATGATGTGGTGGTGATTAAATTATGAAAGAAATAAGAAAGACAAAAGAAAAGTAGGAATTCGGGGAGAAAATATAGAAAGAAATAAAGAAATCAAGAAGGAAAGAAAGAAAGAACACGGCCGCGTTAATAGTATGAAAGAAAGAAAAAAGTAGGAGTAAAAAGTATGAATAAATGAATGAATGAAAAAGAAAGAAATGAAGAACGAACGAACATGGCCGCGTTAATAGTATGAAAGAAAGAAAAAAGTAGGAGTAAAAAGTATGAATAAATGAATGAATGAAAAAGAAAGAAATGAAGAACGAACGAACATGGCCGCGTTAATAGTATGAAAGAAAGAAAAAAGTAGGAGTAAAAAGTATGAATATATGAATGAATAAAAGAGAAAGAAATCAAGAAAGACAGACAGACAGACAGAAAGTGGTGGTGTCTGCAAAAGAAAAATATAAAGAAACAAGTAATGATATGGTGGCAAAAGTATAAAAAAGTGATGTCGTCAAGGTATAAAAGAAAGAAAGACAAAAAGAAAAACCGGAGAAAGGAAGAAAAAAAGCTAGGAAAGAAAAAAAGAACGAATGACAGAAGGTGATGCTGATAAATGTAAGTAATAAATAAATAAAAAAGACAGAAAGAAAGAAAGAAAGGAAAAGGAAATATATCGAGAAAGAGATGGTGCCTACGCTGTTTAAAGAAAGAAAGAAAGAAAGAAAGAAAAAGAAAGAATGAAAGTAAAGAACAAATAAAAGAAAGACGTGGACGAAAGAAAGAGATATTGGCATATGGTGCCACCTGAGGTGCTAATAGTATGTAAATAAATAAATGAAGAAAGAAAGAAATAATGAAAACGGGCAAGAAAGAAAAAATGGCGGTCGTGATGGCGAAAGAAATAAGGAAGAAGGAATTACGTGATGTTAAAAGTATGAAAATGTGATGAGCTGGTAAAGGCATAAAAGAAAGAAAGAAATATTGGTAAAAGAAAGAAAGAAAGAAAAGAAAGAAAGAAAAAGAAAAATTATGAAATAAAAAAGGACAAAAAAGAATTACTGGCAAATATTTGAAATAAATAAAGATAGAAGGAAAGACATCAAGAAAGAGGTTCTGTCTATAGTTTTTAAGGAAAAAAGAATGAATGAATGCAAGTAAAGACCACATGACGAAACTGTAAATGACAATATTTATGATGAGCTCTTTGCATCAGATAGTGATGATCATAATAATTTTGTTGTTTTTTAAAAATTGTGTATGATAGGTATCTTATGTTTTGTATTCTGTACACTATTTACATTATTCGGACAATTGTCCTCATCTTTGTCGCCATATTTATTACAACGTTTCGGCCGTGGTACGTTCAGGCCTTCTTCAGGTGGTTGGAATGTCGAACTGAACCCTTTATTTCGCTCACTGGGGTAGACTGTTCTAGTTCCACGTGCCATGTCTAATGGATGTCAGTTGTCAGTTATCTCCTGTTGCAGAGTGTGAGTTCAATACCTGGTTAAGGTGGTGGAGAACTTAGAGAGGAGAATTAACAGGAGATAACTGATTATATCCATTCGGCATTTTCTTTTTTCTTTTGTGTTTTTATTTTCTTTCTTTCTTTCTTATTTCAATTCTTTTTCTTTCTTTCTTTCTTTCTTTCTTTCTTTCTTTCTTACTTACTTACTGTATTTTTCTTTTTCTCTTTCTAT
>OZ038513.1:13223604-13246104 GCA_964036315.1 Acanthosepion esculentum
TGTAATCACTTTTCAGGCGTTTGATCGGGGGTTGTTATTCCCCAAATGCAGAAGTCGTAAGGAAGTGGGTGAACAATGCAAATTAGGAGGGAAAAAACAAAACAAATCAAAAATAAAATGAAGCAAACGCAAGAAAGCTTTCTACTGACTAGAGCAAGTTTAATTGACTCCGTTTCTGTCTAATTAAGCTGGTTACTTCGCTCAATGGTGCAAAGAACCACGCCCTCTATCTCCTTTCTATTACGAGGGGAAATAAATTCATCTCGAGAAGATCCATTAACGTAATTACAGGTGTATGTTTCTTCGAAGACGGCAAGCTGAAGAAATATGGGCTTCCGCAAGAATAAATCGGCGTCGAGATAACGCACCAGAAAGGGAATTCTGTAAAAACGAGAAAAGAAAAATGGACGCCATTGTTTCGATCAAAATAATTTCTATTTTTCTTTTTTTTACATACACAGATTACAAAGTTTATTTCATATACTCATCTAACGACAATAACTCTACTATATTATTATTACTACTACTACTTCTGTAGTAGTAGTACAACTATTATTATTATTATTATTATTATTATTATTATTATTATTATTATTATTATTATTATTATTATTATTATTATTTCCTTGAATGTCTGTTATATAAACATTTCCTTCCGGGTCCCAACCAGAGACACACTGTCCGGGGTATGACGATAAACTACATCCGCGTCCTCGGTAAGACGATAAACTACGTTCAACAGCAAGGCATCTGATCAGGAGGTTTTGAGGAGCGTGGAACCACCTCTTAATTGCTGGTGTTCCCAGGTCCAACCTGACCCAGGGTGGTAGCATCTGTTAAGGTTCCAGAAACTAAAAATAGTTAACCCACAAACAATACCAGAAATACTTTGTAAAAAGTTATTACCAGCAATAAATTTTTGAAGGAAAATAATATTACCAGCGATACATTTTTGAAATAGGTTTTAATACCAGAAATACTTTGTCAAAAATTATTACCAGTAATACATTTTTGAAAAAAATATTACCAGCAATACATTTAAAAAAAAAAAATATTACCAGCAATACATTTTTGAAAAAATCTATTACCAGCAAAGCATTTTTGAAAAAAATAATATTACCAGCTATACATTTTTTGAAAAAAAATACGAGCGATATATTTTGAAGGAAAAAATATTACCAGAAATAGATTTTTGAAGGAAAAAATATTACTAGCAATCAATTAAAAAATATTACCAGCAATAAAAATTGTCGGCATTAAATAACCCATTGAGGTTGATATTCCGTAAAACATACCAAACCAAACCAGAGACATAAATTCAAAACTGGCTTAATGACATTTTCGACTGATCATTTTTTGTAAAAACTAACAACGAAAAACGAAAAAAACAAAACAAAACTAATATCACACACATTTTACATAGATAAAGCTCTTTGTAATGTGTGAACTGCCCTTGTGAGTACAATTTTTTGTATTTCTTTAAGGCATGGGCTACCAGGAAACCCTTCAATGAGTCTTTCGTAACATTTTCCAATCGATCAGATGCCTCCAACTACAACTGGAATTATTGATGTCCTTACGTGTCAAATTTGTTTTAGATTTTCACTTCAAGATCCTTGTATTTTGATTTTTTAAAAAAGATTTTCAAAGATTATAATCTGCACGGACTGCCTTGTCAATAAGAAAGCACATTCTATTCTTGTGGTCTTTGATCACGGTGTCTGGGCGATTAGCTTTGATTGTTCTGTAAAGTCCCATAAAATTATTACAGATCCTATCTCTTTAACCTGGTCTGGGTGATGTTCGTACCAGTTTCTTGCAGTTTCCTTCGTGTAAAAGTTGCATATTTTTCGGTTCAGATATTAGCCTACTCCATCATGCCGAGTTTTATATTCAGTGGTTGCTAACACCGAGCAACCTGATACAAGATACTCAATTGTTTCTGGATATTTATCACAGGGTCTGCATTTCAGGTTAACAATTTTGCAGTTTGAGAACTTGGTAATTTCTAGTTATCAAGCATTCGATTTTTTTTATATACACAGATTACAAAGTTTATTAGACATCTAACACCAATAGCTCCACTATATTATTATTATTATTATCATCGTTGTTGTTGATGATGTTGTTGTTGCTATATACTAATAAAGTGTCGCTGCTGACACTTGAGTTTGAACATAGATCGGCAGTGAGCAAACAAAAGTGTTCCTATTATTGAATAGACCACATGACCATAGAGGAAACGCATATATGTAGGAAGTATCTGACGACTAACGATCGCTATTTTTAGTCTATCCTCTATGCCTATACAGATCACAAATCCTAGTCTATCCTCTATTACTATACGGACCGCTATTCTCTACTCTATTCACTATACTGTTTCTCTATTCGGCTTACTTGTCGAGCGAGTATTATTGAGCAAGTACTATTAGTACGAGTGCTATTCGAAGGCGTCTGACACCAGTATTGTTCAACGGCGTTACTATAGTTGTATCTGCGATTACAAAGTCTCTACTACGACGAGCATTACAAAAGTGAGAACCAGTATTTGTTGACATTACAAAAGTGTCAAACGAGTGTTCGTTGACATCAAAAATTTATTATTATTATTATTATTATTATTATTATTATTATTATTTTACTTCCTTTGATTTCTGCTGTGTACACATTTCTTTTCCGCCCCGCTCAGAGACCTAAGCTTAGAAATGGCATCATGACATTCTCCACTGACCAATTAAAAAAAAAGCACAAACATTTTACATAGATAAAGCCCTTCGTAAGGTGTGGGCTGTACTCGTGAAAATTATTATTATTATTATTATTTTTATTTCCTTTGATATCTGGCGTTTACACATTTCTTTCCGGGTCCCGCCCAGGGACCTAAGGTTAGAAATCATGACACTTTCCACTGCAAAAAAAAAAAAAAAAAAAAATAATTACATAGATAAAGCTCTTCGTAAAGTGTGGGCTGTACTTGTCAGAACAATTTTTTGTATCTCTTTGAGGCATGGACTTCCAGGGATCCCTTCAATCAGCCTACTGGAATCTTTTCCAACCAGTCCAAGGGCTCCAACTACAACAGGAATTGTTGATGTTCCCATGTGACACATTATTATTATTATTATTATTATTATTATTATTATTATTATTTCCTTTGATTTCTGTTGTATACTCATTTCCTTCCGGGTCCTAATCAGAGACCTAAGGTCAAAAACAGAATCCATTTATACACTGAACATGTTTGTAAAAGAAATATAAAAGTTAAAAAAAACGTAACAGCACTTACATTTTAGATAGATGAAGCTCTTCGTAAGATGTGAACATTTTTTTTGTATTTCTTCAAGGCATGGGCAACCAAGGATTCCTTCAGTGACTCTATCGTTGTATATTGATAATTTCTTTTGAAGATCTTCAAAGATACATTACAGTCTGAGGGAATAAGAAAGAACATACTAGTTTTGTTGTCTTTGACCAATATGTCTGGGCGATTAATTTTGATTATTCTGTATGTATTTTAAAATCTCATAAGATTGTTACAGGTTCTGTTATTATTATTATTATTATTATTATTGAGTAATGCTGGGGTACAAATATAAAAAGCCCAATGTATCCATAATGGCAATAACTCTTATGATAGTATATCAAGCACAGACATCACAGCCAAATGTATGTGATAGGGTGACAGGTTTTGATAAAAGTAGCAAATGATCTGAGTAAGGCCGAGTTAGAAACATCTTCAGATCAGTTAAGTCAGCCCACTCAGATGGTCGCTGATGTGATACCCAAATCACATAATATAAAAATCAACCCTCTCGACATCCTACCATGATATACTCCTACTATTACTGTTCATGAACAGAGATGAACAGTGCATCAGCCGCTCGGAGACATCGCCAGTTGGTTAAGGTCAGGGAGATGACAAACAAATCTGTTGTACTGAACTATAGATTGATTGACTCATAAATCATAGCTTAAAATACATAATTGCTTTCTAAACACCCTAATATATTAGAATGTATTTTCGGTTTTTGAAGACATTCAAAAACTGGTGGTAAATTGGTTGTATTGTATTTTTTATAATATATGATTAATTTTACTTTTTTACATAATCCATGGAAGATATGTTAGTATAAATAAGATTCTTTATGATTTTTTCATCCTGTTTGTAGTTAGCATGAATCTGGTTACAATATAGTAGTTTCATATATTTAGTGCCCTTTGGAGAAGTACTATATTCTATTTGACGTGTGTTGTGGCTTTTTATATATCGTCTTATTTGTTCATCTACAATGTGGTTTGGGAAGTCATTATTAATGAGAGTCTGCTTAATGTTTTTTAGTCTAGTGTAGAAAATCTTTTTTATGGAGGAATTAATTTGTGCTCAGTTAATTAAATTCTGTATAAGTGCTATTTTGTAGTAATCTGGACATTCACTCTTATAATTAAGAGTGCAAGAGTTTTTTCTGGTTGTTTTTTTTATACGGAGAGGTAGTAAACGTGTTGTTATTTGTGTCTATTAAAATGTCAAGGAAGAGATTTTATTATCTTTGTTAAGTTCGTATGTGAGTTTTTGAAAGTTTTGTTTTCAGTTCCATTATTCTATTAAAAAATTAAAGCCTACACTGAACACAATCAACTATGAATACTGTAGCAATGTTCTGAAATGCTCGTAAAGGAACAGTTTTTTCATGCTTTAATGCGCGCGTGACCATGACATTATAACACAGAGGAAAAATTCCATAATGGATAATTTTTCACGTTTTAATGAAAGCTCAACACATGATCAGCCGTTTTGCATTTAAAAGCATAATGAAAAAAATGACAGTAATGGATAACAACGCACAACTTTGTAAAAATACTTATACTAATGAACAACATATAGTTTTTTACCACTTGCACCCCTGAAGATGATCTTGGAAGAAGATCGAAAGTACTTGGGAAATGAAAATAAAAGAAACTTAAACAGCTGTAGCACATTTCTCACATCCTTTAACATCAATACACGGAAGGTTATTCGTGATTATGAACGGATTTTATTAAAAATTAGCAGACATAAGCCTGTAATTTATTCATTCATACGCACACACACATTATATATATGAAGATTATGATGCAAATTGGAAATGTATTAACGATGTGTTTGAATGAAAGAAATACAAAACTGTATGTCTTTCTTTCAGTCTAATCTATGGAAGTCAAAAAGAGCATATGCTCTCCGGCGAAACGCATTGTTAATAAATTTTCGTCTATTTTCTCATCATCTTTACTTTTGTTTCGGATACTATTAGACATCCTACAAAGACACAGACACACACGCGCACACACGCGCGCGCGCACACACACACACACACATACACAGATATGTCAATATTAAATCAAGAAATAGATCATTTGAATTTCGCACATGTAACATCGAATGCCCTTAAAAAACTCTAATCTTTGACTTTCACGTGGAACACATCGAGTTTCTTACCCTTGCCAATTTTCTTGAGATGGTCCGATAGTGTTGAAATTCTGACACCATTCTCCGAGACATTTCTCTGACACATAGGCGCGGGTTTTTATTCGAATTGTGTTTTCAGATGTTGACGTCCTCTGCCACTTTGATCTTAAGGCTCGTATCCCCATTGCGGAACTTCGGGAACCAGCGCCGTACTATACCAGTGAATCCTTCACCCCACGCCCTGTTAATGTTGGCAGCAGTTTGAGAAGCATTATGACCCAGTGAGTCCATGCAAAAAAGTAAGCGCATCTCTTCTTTTCGCATATAAATCGACCATTCGACCTTGCATGGAGTATTGCTGCCATATATGGTATGGGGCCCCTGCTGTTTGCCTCAGGGTTCTTGATAAGATCCAGAGACGGATATGCAATGTGATTGGCCCTGATCTGTCATCTCGTCTGCAGTCGCTCTCCCACAGACGCGATGTTGCTTCGCTCTGTATTTTTACAAATACTTTCACGGTAATTGCTCCGAGGAGCTGCTTTCGCTTGTCCCTAGGCCTCGTGAATTTAAACGTCCTACGAGGCTGGCATCCCGTTCCCACCCCTACACCGTTGAAACTGTTAGATGTAGACGTCTCTTCTACTGCAATAGCTTCATGTCTCGCACATCTCGCCTATGGAACTCCCTTCCCTATTACTGTTTCCCTGACAAATACAATCTCCAACGGTTTAAGTGTAGCGTCAATCGACATCTCCAGTTGCCTTGATCTATCCACTTCCCTTCTCCACATCCTTTCATCTTTCATTCCTATCTGCTCTCGCTCCAAATCTTCTGTAACTCCCTTGCCTTGATCGACCCACTGTCTTTCTCTTTCTCCACATCCTCTCCTTTACCACTCCTATCTGCTCTTCCCCCAACCCTTCTATAACCCCTTGCGTGATAGTGGCCTCCAGCCTTGCTTGGGGTGATACGCTTAAAAAAATGTTCAAGATGAGAGGTATATATTGTTTTGAGTTACATTCTGAATGAAATTGATATAAAATTATATGTGCAACTATTATAATAATATATTTCTCTAACATTCTCAGCTGACATGAAGTGGAAAGACTACACTGAATCCATTGCTGGGTCAGCTGATAAGAAATTTGGTTCACTGTCTCGTGTGAGATAATTTCCCCCCCCCAGAATCTACATTTACATATCTATAAGTTTATCATTCGTCCGTGCTTAGAATATTGCTGCCACATTTGGTCTGGTGCTCCTGCTACTTATTTAGAGATTCTTGATAAAAATCCAAAGGAGAATCAGCAATATTATTGGTCCTGATCTGGCGGCTCGGCTTCAGTTACTTTCCTACCGCCGTAAGGTTGCCCCTCTGTGCCTTTTCTATAAATATATTCATCGTAATTGATCGGATGAGCTCTTCGCTATGTCACCTAGACTTTTTGAATCTAAGCGCAGTACTAGATTGGCGTCGAGGTCTCATGTAGCCGTAAATTCTATGCTAACAGTTTCTTTCTACATGTGGAAGTTTCTTCCGTCTCCATGATTTCCAGACAACTTTAATCTGCATTAAAATTTAAAAGCAATTTAAAAGCTATCGACTATCCTTCTGATTACTCTTTTCTCTTCCAGCTCATTAGTAATGTTTCTGTTGCTAATTCTTTCACACGCATTAACCCTTGGTGTCTCAGCGGATTTGCAGGGGGGTGAAGCCGATTAAAAAGATTGAAACCCAATTAATACGTTAATTCTAAAATCGGACATTATTTTCCGATCAACTTGTAATAAACATACTTGATTAGTAATTGTTTGTATCTTAATTTTCGGGTATGCCTCGGAGATATTTTATACGTAAGTAATGACGTAGAGTTATGGCTGACAGTCTAACCGGTTTACTTGTATAACGAGGTTCATTCTTATGGTTTTTTCTGTTCTTTCAGTCAGTAATTATGTAGTTAATTAATCTGCACTACCTACCCTTAGGTAATTAATGCGTTTTTCTACACACACACACACACACACACACACACACACACACACACACACATACACACACATATATATATATATATATATATACTTAAGCACACAGATATTGAATATACATGAATATATATTTGGGTAGCACTCCTTTTTTATGCATGTTCCGTTGAAGGAAGTTTTTTTATTCAGATTTTGTAGTTTTCTTGCAATTTTTCTTTTTCTTTTTTGAAGGTTAAATGTGCCGAGTGTCCACAGTGGTTATTGTCCCGAGCGTTTTCAGCTTCTTCTTCTTCTTCTTCTTCTTCTTCTTCTTCTTCTTCTTCTTCTTCTTCTTCTTCTTCTTCTTCTTCTATGTGCCGTGTCCCTTCAGTACGTGGTCGATTATAACTCTCCACAGTTTCCTATCCGTTGTAATTTTGTTACCTCTCCTAAACCCAGTTTTACCATACATTTACACATTTATACAAACTCACTAAGTATGTTATGCGTTGTTTTCCACTGTCTCCTTTGCTTTCAACCTGCTCCGCGAGTATCAAATTTCATATGTAGTGTTCAACGATTGGGTCCTCTCTACACTAATTGGTCAGAAAGATCGTAGCCGCTGCATCGAGAAGACGTGAAAACGTTTATTTTTTTCTCCGTGGGCCGGATCTCACATAATTTTGTCTCCCGATCTTCCAGAGACGGAAAGTTGAAATCGTCGGGGATGATCAGGAACTACAGGGCCAAGATAGCCTATATCTTCCATGAACAAAAGAAAAACGCTTCAGGATGATAACCAAACCAATAAACTAGGTTGAATGATCGAAATACTACTACATATGCAGGGAAACATCTCAATGCAGACAAGACAAGAGCTATCTACTCCAGACTATTTATAAAAGAAAACCAAAAAAGAAATAATGATCACAGAAATCGTCGATATGATTCGATAGATAAATAACTATTGAACGTTTCTTTCATGATAATGTTTTTATATTTTCTTTCCTTTTCCCTATTCATAAAACTACTCTATCGCTCTTTGCATGTTCTGACGAGTTACATTCTTTTGGGTCCAGCAGTCTTCACCTTCGCAGCTAAGAGCCGCCATGTTACGTACACATCACGAATCATCCTCATTGCCTTTATATTCCATTAGTAAGGAAGAAGTTTCACCCAGACAGGTTCTACCCAAAAACGACTGCTTTCTGGAACAAACTCCCGAGAGATTGTTTTCCAAGTCAGTACAATCGAAAACTCGTCAAGTGTATGGTTAACCCCAATTTCTCCTACAAAAGGACACATAATAGCAGAGTAGACTGTGATCTCTAGCCTTGATTGGCAAACAATCTGAAAGAAGAGAAATTCAGAAATAATCTTTCTTCGTATACGCAACCGATCTCCGTACTTTGTTTATTTTGCGCGCGATTTTTATTTTCTTTAAAATTCACTATTCTTTATGATTCCTTCACATAAAGTGACTCTTGGAAGACATTAGTGAACCCGAATTATGCAATATTTCGTACTTCGAAGATAGCTCGAAATACAACTACATATGAAGGTAAACGTCTCAATCCAGACGACACAAGATCTTTCTACTCCGAACTATTCATAAAAGAAAAACAAAACAAAAAAAAATAATGATTAACGAAATCGTCGATAATAGGATTCGATACAATTGAACATTTTTCTCATGCCAGTTTTTTTTATATTTTCTTTTCTTTCTCTTATTCTTTGTTTACCGTTTCCTTCCTCCCCCATTCTATATCTTTATTACATTAAATTAAACTTTACATTTACTTGTATTACATTAAATTGAATATAACTTTACATCTTATGTTTGTTTTCTATACGTTGTCTGAGTGTATTGAGTACATTTTCCATTTAAGTGAACCGCGTTCGCAGCTATATGTTTGAATTTTATCGAAAGAAAAATTCGTATATATATATATATATATATATATATATATATATATATATATATATATATATATATATATATATATATGAAAGATTTCTCAGAGTTAACCTGTAGAAAAAGACAATATGTATAAAGGTAAAAGACAATTGGAAAACTGTATTATTAGTCGATGCATTTCGTCCAATGTGAACTTTTTCAAGGCAAAAACGAAATACTATACCCAAGCTGATCCGTCCAGAGCATTAGAAGCAGGTTCAAGCGAGGATATACTTAATTATAATTATCTCAAATCCTTCTAATAATTAGGACGGAGCGGCTTGGGGATAGTAGTTGTGGCTCGTGGGAGCACAGTCCTATGGGCAAGGGAAACTCGGATGAGATACACCACGGAATATGTGATCGAGCGACGCTATATCGAGTTTAATTCGCTACCTCTTCGTCGCCGTTGACCAGTTGGTGCAGTTGGCATGATGTTTGCCTGATAACGTGAACTGTCCGGGTTTCAATTCTTAGTAGTGGATGCGCACTGCTGATGAGTCCCAAATATAGGACGAAACGGCCGTCCAGTACTTTCTGCATTCTGCTGAGCTTTCTTCTAGACTCGATGAATTATATATATATATCTACTCCAGACTATTTATAAAAGAAAACCAAAAAAGAAATAATGATCACAGAAATCTTCGTTATGATTCGATAGATAAATAACTATTGAACGTTTCTTTCATGATAATGTTTTTATATTTTCTTTCCTTTTCCCTATTCATAAAACTACTCTATCGCTCTTTGCATGTTCTGACGAGTTACATTCTTTTGGGTCCAGCAGTCTTCACCTTCGCAGCTAAGAGCCGCCATGTTACGTACACATCACGAATCATCCTCATTGCCTTTATATTCCATTAGTAAGGAAGATACAAACAATTACTAATCAAGTATGATTCGCTAACCAATATATATATATATATCTGTTGTAGCATACCTACGGACGATAATGGGTATGTCCCCATTCACATTAATACAGTAGTAAATACTGTATTTTGGTCACGGATACCCCCACATTAAATTCGGCCCTGTGCCGCATCTGACCGCGTTGGCCGTTTGGTACATATCCTGCAGTTGGAGAGTCGTCCCCAGCTTTGCTGGTCAAACTCTCTGCCTCTGGGCAGAGAGGATCCCCAGACGAGGCCATGTCAAAGGGCAGAGTCTCGTCTCTGAAAGCAGCTACCCGACCCAGTTTCATACGGGGTCTACGGGGAATTTTTGACCGAGCCTACGGGCTCGGTAACCCCACATTAAATTCGACCTTGTGCCACATCTAAGCGCGTGGGGCGGTTGGTAGATATCCTGCAGTTGGGAGATTCATTGTGGAATTCAGTTGATTCACTTCTAGCAGTTGGCTACTTCTAGGCACCGCTGGCGAATCTTATGTGTTTTTCTTGTGCTAAGTATTATTGTTTATTACCAACCTTCGTGTGATTGATTATTCTATTCAGTAACCTTCCCTAGGTTACAACAATATCCCACGTGTGGGAGCTAAAAGAAAAAAAAAATGGAAAAATCCCTAATATATGTTGGAGTATTTTGAAAAAAACGCCAAGCCATTTAGTATTGGAAATATGCGCAGATTGTGTCAGGAAGAAAAGTTGGCGATTATATTTTATCCAGAGCAAAGCAACTTGTTAAATGAGAGACCTGAAATAATGGCTGCTTGCAAATATGCAAAAAAATCTAATGGAACAATATGAACCCGGATAAAAAAACTGCCCTCTCACATATTCTCTCTACTCTTGCTTTAATCTTCCCTGCAATTAATAACATAAGTGTATAAATAAAGTAATAGAAAAACAATTGGCCTTTTCACTGCTCGAGGAAACCTTCATTGGCAGAAACCGCTGTAGTGGAAATGGTTAGTGTTTGTAATATTTTAAATATTATATATATATATATATATATATATATATATATATATATATATATATATATATATATATATATATATCTGTGTGTGTGTGTGTGTGTATGTAAAATGTGTTTATATATATATAAATATATGCAATTTTTATATATATTATTTACATATTATATTTGTGCGGTACTTATTGGAAAGCGCTCAATATCAGTGATAGAGCTAACATATTTAGTTCATTCATATATATATATATATATATATATATATATATATATATGAAGGATGACGCCCGGGCTGCAGCTTTGGTTAGTGTTTGTAATATTTTAAATAATACTAGCTCTACACTTTTAATTTTATGAACTGTGTATTGAGCACTTTAAAAAAAAAATATAACCGTTTTCTGGACAAGATAAACATTATCTGTAAAACAGTTTTATCCTACTCTTCGCTTCTGTTTTCAGTAGAGCACTTTATAACGGTGTATTTTAATATTATATGTGTTCACGTAATGTCTCTTTATCCTATTGCATACGTACAGACCTGCGTACACGTCATTATATGTACGCGTACCAAGGCGTGTACATAATATATACACAACAACGGTTGAATAAATAATAAAAAGAACTACAATGCAAGGGTTTAAATTCCTGTTCTTTTTATGGAATATTCCTGTACCTGCCAAGCATGATTACTTGTTGATATTATTACACACAATTGAAAAGATCCTTGCGCGAATAAGATGGAAGATATTGTTTTCAATGCATAAATATGTAAACAGTACGGATGAGATTTAAAAAAATTCAATTTAAAACAAAATAATACTCCCCCACCCCCCCGTGATAGATGAGTTGACTAGTTTTGGAAAATATATACTTGGCATATTGGATCAGTTCAAAAAAGTAAACATCGCCTTTCAGAAACAGCTGGCTAATGAGGTGAAAAAATAAAGAAAACCTCGAGAATTTTAATTAGAGGCGATAAAACCGGAAACATCTACAGATGAGCCAGAAGATGTATGGAAAAATTGAGTGAAGGGGTCACCAAATTTTATTAAAAAAAAGAGCCCCGAATCAATATATTGAAAACTAATTGAGAAGGCAAAAAACATCACGGCAAAAATGAATATAGCGATTTTTTCAAGCGTAGCTTGGATGTGGTACAAGGTCGAAAGCGAGGGGCACCCAGTGAGAATCGAACTCACTACTCATTCGTAATTGTTTTAGCGAGACAAGCTTGCTAACAATTACACCACCTCGAGGTGCCCCGGCCCAAATGACAGGGCCCAGCAACTGTGTAGAAAACATATCTTTCTAACCGTAAAGAAACAAATAATCCCTCATTTCGCCTGATTAACCCAACAAAAACCGAATTGGGGAAAAAGCCAGAAAGTCCTACAAAAAATGTGTGGTTTACGATTGGTTCAACACAGGCTAACCAGTGTAAAGTCACAGGAGAATGTATATCATGGTTCCTAGAAAGAAATAAAAAATGATGTGTTTATTAAATACAATATAAAGGACGCTGCATGAAGCATTCAGGCGCTGCATGAAGCATTAACGTTCGCTAAGGAGTTCATTAATGTAATATCTGAGTAATCAGAAATTATTCTACATTGTAGAAAATCAATTCTTTTCCACAACAATGATACATGGCTAAAAACAAAACAAACAAAGGTGTATTCGACGTCCCTTAAGGTTTTTTTGATGGTGCAGAGGTGACAGAATTGATGGGCCTCTATGCATTAAGTAAAATAAATAAAATAAAACAAAGAAACGTCCATGGCCTATACAGGGATGACGGGTTAATGGTGGTACCAGACAAAAGAAGAGTGAACGATCAAATAAGTTAACAGCTATGCAGATTCTTAAAAAAAATCTCCGTTTTGATATCGAGGTGGATATGTATTTGAAAGTGGCCCAATACCTGGATGTTGAATTGAATTTAGAAACTGTTAACGTCTCTCTGTATATGATACCAAACAGCAAGTTACAATATGTAAACGCTGGATGAAACCACCCCAAGACTGATCAAACATATCCCAAATGGCATTGAATGCAGGCTATCTAGAAATTCTTCAAATAAAGATATTTTTGAAGAAAAAGAAAAGAAAGAGTATGATAGATCTTTAATAAAAGAGGGGCACAAAATCAAATTCGAATTTAAACCCTTAAACTATTCGCCCTATGGGGAACATCAAAAGAAAAAGAGATATCGTTTGGTTCAGCCCTACGCCCTCCTTCAATTTAGGAGTGAAAACAAATATAGGAAAAATGTTTTTAAACTACTTGATAAACACTTGCCCAAAATTTCTGAGTTGCACAAAATCTTCAACAAAAACACCGTAAAGATAAGTGCAGTATAATAATATAACTAATCACATGTGCAACTGTAGAAATAAAACTAAGTGCTCACTGAATGGAGTATGTAAAACAGAAGGGGTATTCTAGAGGGCACAGGTGGAAAATGAAAAAGGCTAAAATTAAAGCGTATTCTGGGTGTACAGAAGGAAACTTTAAAAAAGATAGTATAATCATCGATCAGCATTTAAACTAGAAAGTTACAAATATTGTATGAAACTAGAGAGTCAGGTGTGGGATCTAAAAGAAAAAAAATAAATGTTAGAGTACTTTGAAAAAAGCCAAGTCATATATTATTCGAAATATGTGCAGATTGTGTCAGGAAGAAAAGCTGGCGATTATGTTTTATCCAGAGCAAAGCAACTTGTTAAATGAGAGACCTGAAATAATGGCAACTTGCAAACATTTTCGTTTCGTACCGGAGACCTTCTCGCCTTCATTGCGTCCCCCCACCGTGGCATAAAATCTATTACATAGATAAGCTATGACCAGCTAAGACCAACTTAGATTAGCTTTGCCCAGCTTAAACTAGCTTTGACCAGCATAGACCAACAGTTAAAAAACGATCTTGTGTCACAACCTGATTTGGTGGAGTGTCAAGTAAATCTCGGGTATAGCGGAAAAGGTTAGTGTTTATAATATATATATATATATATATATATATATATATATATATATATATATATATATATATAAAGGTTAATGGTCAGAGTTGAATAGAAGTATTAAAAAGTGCTCAATACATGTGAGAAAAATATAAGTAAAAATAACATGTAAAGCTTTTACCTTTAAAAATCAGGAAGCCGCATATTTTAATTGATCTCCTGATTTATATATATATATATATATATATATATATATATATATATATATGAAGCCCGGGCTACAGCTTTGGTTATCTCAAAATCTTTCGACAGATTTTGGCATACAGGTCTTCTCCAAAAGCTGAAAAGTTACACTGTCTCCGGGCAAATGTTTGATCCAATCTTTCCTCTCAAATCGTAAACTGAAAGTAATCCTGAATGGCCACGCTTCCAGTTCTGTACGTACGAATGCAGTTGTCCCCCAGGTCTTCATCCTCGGAACTTCTTTGCTTTTAATTTTCATTAATGGCCTTCCCGAAGGCTTTCAACTTGGTATTTACGCTGATGACACAACCATTTACCTCTGTCTTGATACTAAGTCTCATCAGTTCGATAGGATCAAATTGGCAGCTGATATCCAAAACAATAACTGGTTTGTTAATTTTAACGTCTCCAAAATTAAACTGCTCCCTACTGATCTCCTGATTTATATATATATATATATATATATATATATATATATATATATATGAAGCCCGGGCTGCAGCTTTGGTTATCTCGAAAGCTTTCGACAGATTTTGTGAGATCCTACTTGGCTGATGCTTACCTCCAATAGAGTTACTCGTTGCGCCTTTTTGGATTAACGTTCTCAGCTGACATAAAATGGAAAGACTGTCGTACCAGACAATTTTTCTCTCCATAGTCTATTTCACATATCTATGTCTAACATTCGTCAATGCCCAGAATATCGCTGCTGCATTTGGTTCAGTTGTTCCTGCTATTTAATCTAGAGCTCCTTGATAAAATCCAAACAAGAATCAGCAATATTATTGGCCCTATTCTGATGTCTCGGCATAAGTCACTTTCCCAATGCCGTAAGGTTGCCTCCCTGTGCCTTTTCTATAAATGCTTTCATTGTAATTGTTCGCCACGATTTTAATTTTTTAAATTGAACGGATCATTATTTGGAGAGCAAGATTTCCGGGTGGGGCTGCTACTAATGCTACGACGGGAATTGACGGGGGCTGTGGTTGAGAATGTGATGGGATAATTAAAATTCCAAACGACTGCTGATTATAGTCGTCGGCCCAATCTCTTTAGATTACCAGAGCAAACGGCCCGTGAGGAAAAAGTTGATCGGGCGATTAAATCCCGTGATAGTGGGAAAGTAGCCTTAGCAGAGTTAACCTCCATGCTTAGCAAGAAGGATCAACCTCTGGTAGTTAGGGCTAGGTTAAAAAGAATGTCTTCTGAGGCAACAGATATGGCCGCTGAATTGCGTGCAGAGGAAGTTAGGAATGCATCTCATCGAAATGTCGCATGTGTCAGATTGCCGGATAATCGGACTGTGGCTAAAAACGCGGGTATAGGTGAGGCTTTTCGTGACTACTTTCAGGATCTGTTCACCAGGGAACTCTGTCTGAGCACTGATCAGTTTGACGCATGTTTGACCGACTTTTCTCAACTCGAGGCAGCTGGATGCGTGGGTCTCTATCACAGTCAGAAATAATCTGGGAAGCGCTGAAGCTGGTTGGCCGTGACAAATCTCCGGGATTGGATAGTCTACCCTACGAAGTGTACACGAGGCAGTCGCCCTCTTTGTTCCGTTGCTGGCACTAATTTACAACAACTGGATGAAGCAGGAGTCTATACCTTAACGCTTCACCAAGGGTGTGATGAAATTGTTATGCAAAGACAAGAACCATAGTCAACTTTCGGCCTTTAATAATGTTAAACACAGCGTTACAGATTTTAGCCACGATGTTAGCCAGCTGTTTGCAGGATGTCCTCTCTAGTCTGATTGGCTCCGAACAGACTTGTACTGTGAAGGGCAAGACTATTCAGGACAACCTTCATATGGTCCGCTTGATCATCGAGGAAGTCGACAGTGAAGCCGCGCTGATTAATTTAGATTAGTCCAAGGCATTCGATAAGACTGACCATCGATTTCTGGAGGCTGTCCTTTCGGTGGGCTGTTTCGGGTCATAGTTTTACAACTGAATTCGATTTCTGTATGCGTCTCCGGAGCCATATGTATTGTCTCACTTTATTCGTCAAGGTTGTCCGCTTTCGCCTATGCTGTACGTTCTTGCGTTGGATCCTTTCCTTCGCAAGTTAAAGAGGAACCCGGTCCTATGCTGACGACATTTCGGTTCTTGTGTCGAGCAGGGCCGAGATTGACGAAGTCGTCAAAGAAATTAGAAGATACGAGACGGTAACAGGGGCGATAAGTCTGTTGACTTGTGGTTGGGTGTGTTGAACGGAGTTACTTGCCCGGTCCTTTCCTCTGGACGGAGGGGACGGTCACGATATTTGGCGTTTGGTCCTGTCCCGATTTCTTGCTCGAAATGAATTGATTGAAAGTGCGGGAGAAGGCCGAGGTCGCAGTTCGTGTGTAGCCTCGGAGGAATCTTTCCTTAAAGGGGAAGGCGGAAGTATGTGTCTCACACATCTATCCGATTCCCCTTTAACGACTGTCCGTACTTCCGTCTTCCACACTAATATCATTAGTAAGACTCTTGTTCTCCTTCTTGTGAGGAAGCAAGTTCCCCAAGGTACCTAGAGAGATCTGTTACCTCTACTCTTCTGAAGGCGGCCTGGGTATGCCTAGCGTTGAGACTCGTCAACAATTCTGGAAGGAAGACGCCCGTATGAACTTCTCATTCCTGAGAAGTGTGCACTTGTGCGAGGAGGAGGCCTTGCGTTTATCTCGAGGCGAGTGCTCCTTCTGTCGTAAATGTCGAATTGCTCTTAAACACCTCTTACGGGCGACTGATGGCCTCTCCCACGTCCAGGCGTTGTCCTGATGTTAGTTGGGGGGACCGTACAAAGTGATCTGATAGACGAGCTAGGTCTTACGAAGCTAGAGTCTCGTTCAATATGGCCTTCAAAGCCCGGGTTGAAATGCCTCAATAATGATGATGCATCACTCACCTGGATGGTGATTCGAAGGACCCTCTGGGTCGGCAAAAATCTTTGTTCGGCGGGCTTAGAAAAATCCCCAGTGTTCGCTGTAATGGGGCGGTGGAGACCCTGGATCACACCTCTCTTTGCAGGGTGGTAGTCCCGTTGGGTAAGTTCATAAAGATATCATGGTTCGCATTACTACCCTTCACGTTTTACGTCATAGAGGCCAGTTCTGTCCGTATCAATGTGGTACCATCATTGTAAAAGGCTGAACATTGTTCTTTTGTTTGCTAGGCCTTATGGGAATCGCGATATGGAGGACACGTCAGAAGAAATTCTATTGGGGACGAGAAGTTTATTTTGGTGTATGAAATATTGTCTGTTCGGGTCAGTGATTGTGACTAGCAAAGTTTAATTATAAGACAGAAGATGACCAGTCCCACCCTCTTTTTGGCATTGAGCAACATTTTGTATCTTAATGGAAAATAAATATTGCTCTTCAATATGGTACCTAGAATTTATGAATTTAAGCGCAGTACTAGATTAGCAAAAAGGTCTCATCAATTTACAGTCCAATTGTCCAGATGCAACCGTAAGCTCTATGCTAACAGTTTCTTTTCTCGCACTACTGGCTTGTGGAACTTTCTTCCGGCTCCATGCTTTCCAGCCACCTTTGACCTTCAAAATTTAAATGCAATGTCAATCCTTCTCTTCCTGATTTCTCTTCTATTGTTCGCGCTCCTTAACAATGTTTTCCCTCTTCCTGCTTTTTCACACTCAGTAATCCCTTGTGCCTTAGTGACTTTACTGTCTTGCATAGGAAGAATCATGTAATATATATATATATATATATCTATCTATATATATATATATATATATATATATATATATATATAGTGTAGAGGGGCATCAGATCATTATTTAAACATATATTGTTAAATATAAAAGACAACGAATGTCTATTATGTTTAATTCATGAGCGCAAAGCTCTATTTAAACATAACAGAATGTCATCATTGACGGGGAATATCTCTGTTGTAATGTCCATATAACCACTCTGATGATGGCTCATGTGAGCCGAAAGCTTAGATCGACGACCAATATAAAAAATATGCCAATGTTAAACAGATTTTGTCTTTATTTTCTCTTGAAACTAAAGCAACATTCGACGCTTGAAAAGGCTTGTGATAAAACATAATATACATTCGTTGTCTGTTATATTTAACAGTATATATATATATATATATATATATATATATATATATATATATATATATATATATATATATATGCATATATACACGAGGGTAAATTAAAAATTATCCGCACTTTCACCATAAAGTATCGTTACGTTTTGTCATACTGCTTTCGGCACATGCCTGCCTATAGTTGGCACTTTAGTTACAGTTAGAACCGTAAGTTCTATGCTAAAAGTTCCTTTTCTGTCACTTCTCACTTGTGGAACCTTCTTCCAGTTCCATGCTTTCCAGCCAACTATAATTTTCAAAAATTTTAATGCAATATCAATCGTTATCTACTGACTTCATGATTACTCTTCTATTTTTCTCGCTCCTTAATAATGCATATTTTCTTATTCCTTCACACTCAGTAATTCCCTGTGTCTTGGTGGCTTTACCATCTTGCATGGGGTGAATTTGATAAGACAATTAGTAATTACATGATTCCTAGAGTTGCTAATTAGTTATTTAGACTTGAATCTTGAATGATGCCCGTGTCTTTGGTAATAGTCATCAGTTGATCTTAAATGAAACGTCAATTGATTCTTGCTATTTAAGCGTTAAACAATGTTTCAGATGATAATGTCTCTCCTGAAAATGAGAGAAGTAAGCATACTTCTCAATAATATTTAACAGCAAAAACCAAAACAACAAAAATGTAAAACCTGCAAAGAAACATTCTGAAAGACGATTTTACACGAATTCATACTTTTTTTTCTGTTATCAACCCCGTTCCCAACCGGAGAAAATCGGATTTCCAAAGCTCTAAATGGATTTAATAATTTATTACTCTGCTGTCCACTTCGCAGATTCTCAGAATGACACAAAAATGATTACTTCCGCAATGTAATCTCTTTCCTTTATTTCTCAAATCTTTTCTAGAAACAAACGCTGTAGAGATCTCGCCATTTTTCTCTCGGACGCTTCTCTGCAAAGACGGCAATCAACTGGAATCTCTCTGTCAAAACACGACATGTATTTAAGGCTGACTCGAACGCAGAAGAATGAGAAAGTGCTGGGCTGATAAGGCTATTTATCTCTGCTCAATTGAACGTTAAGCAACATATACATAGATCCCTTGCCATAAGGTCTGTGTGGCAAATCTCGTCAAGTGAACTGACATGTAACAAATACTCGGGTCTTAGGAAGAAATGATACATATCTATAAGTCTACCATTCTTCCATACTTAGAATATTGCTGCCACACATGGTCCGGTGCCCCTGCTATTTACTGAAAGATCCTTGATAAAATCCAAAGAAGAATCAGCAATATTGCTAGTCTTGGTCTGGGGGCTCGGCTTCAGTCAATTTCCCATCGCTGTAAGGTTTCCTATCTGTGTCTTTTCTATAAATATATTCATGGTAATTGTTCGGATGAGCTCTGCGCTATGAACCTTGACTTCATGAATTTAATCGCAGTACTAGATTGGCGTCGAGATCTCATCAATTTACAGTTGAGCTGGCTATATGTAACCGTAAATTCTATGCTAACAGTTTCTTTTCTCGCACTTATCACTTGTGGGACTCCCTTCCAGCTCCATTCTTTCCAGCCAATTTTAATCTGCAAAAATTTAAATGCAATTTCAATCGCTATCCACTGACCTCCTGATCACTCTTTCCTCTTCCCGCGCATTTTTAATGTTTCTGTTTCTCTTTCTTCCACACCCTGTAACCTCTTGCGTTTTAGAGGCGTTTTATTGTTTACGTAATATCTTTGATGAAAAACCTTATGGAATCTATCAAACATATGACTGCATGAACAAGTGAATTAGTATTTTATTATTGCAACTAGATCAGGTATATATTTCTTGCAAATGGGTTACCCCCCCTTCCCGCCAACAAAGGAGCAACCTATCGTGTGGATGCTTGTAGGCCCGGATAGGATGGATAATGTTTACCTATAAGGTCAAATAAAAATCACAACTAATGAATGACTGTAGAATGAAGTATAAAATGTTTATGTCTGAATTTTATGGCAGATGCTAACCCCCAGGAGAGTGACACATTGCGCTTTCTAGAGTTAACCTTCTCGGCTGAAGTGGAAAGACTATATTGAATACATTTCTAGGTCAGCTGCTAAGAAAGTTGGTTTAATGTGTCGTGCGAGACAATTCTCTCCAGATTCCATCTTACATGATATAAATCTACCATTCGTTCATGCTTTGAATCTTGCTTCCATATATGATCTGGTGCTCATGCTATAGATTTAGAGATTCTTGATAACATCCAAAGAAGAATCAACAATATTATTTGTCCTGACCTGGTATCTCGGCTTCAGTCACTTTCTCACCGCCGTAAAGTTACTCTCCTGTGCCTTTTCTATAAATACTATCACTGAGTAGTTTATTTAATTTATGGGCGTTCTCGTTAGGCTGATCACGTCTCGGGATATCTCTAGTTCTAATTTAGTACTACTGATCGCTCGTTTCGTTTACCGGCGACGCGAGACAATAGCCTAGAGGAATAAAGCGTTGGTTCGTAAATTTCCTGACGTAGTAACTGTGCGTTCAATCACTGGTTAGCATAATGCAGATTTAGACGAAATAGAAACTGGGCGAGCAATAAATGAGCAGTACTAAATAAGAACTAAACGAGATATCGCGAGACTTGGCTAGCGGAACGAGAACAATCTGCTCGCGACGAATAAATAAAGGGTCCAGTTCGAAATTAGTTACTGGATTACGTTTGTGGATATTAACATTTGGTATCGTCTCAATTATTGTTTTTTATTATGTAAACATTATTATTAAGATGTAAACTTGAAGATCTGAGCTGACTTGGATAGGTATGCAAATACGGCGATATATATAAGCAAAGATATAAACAAACTGACATAGATAGACAGATAGATCTGGACTGAAATAGATATGGCCATACTTGGATCGACAGATATGGAAAGAATTATATATATATATATATATATATATATATATATATATATATATATATATATATATATATATCAAGTATGTGGTGCAGTTCAATTTACAAAACATGAATAAATTCATACAAAAAACAGATATTGAAGTTAATGATATAAATGGCGAGAAAACATCTTCGTAAACAAATTTAATAAATGACATTAACCCCGAACCTGTAGATGAATGTTATGATCCCTGTTTATAAATTACAGTTGCATAAGGTCTTTTTTTATTTTTTTACAAGCTTTCATCTGTGCATACAGACTTCATCAGGTATGAAAATATATTTGTTTTTTTACATCCAGGTAATAACAGGACAACGAAAGAATAGATGTAATCCGAAATATGTTTTTTAAAATTGTGTTATTGTTAATTGTAAGAAATTTTGGAGCGTGCGGTCGCAACGCTGAGGTTGAATTTTTAAATTTTAAGAGTGTGCGTTTTTGTACTAATATCCTAATAGGAGAATTCTTTTGTACTGGTAGGTTTTTCAGTCAATGTGTCATGAACTAAATTGTTCAATAAATAGAGGAATGTCACCGTTATTATCCGAAAGTTGCACGTCGGATCAGTTATTTTGATATCAAGTATGTGGTGCAGTTCAATTTACATTACATGAATCATTCATACAAAAAACAGATATTGAAGTTAATGATATAAATGGCGAGAAAACATCTTCGTAAACAAATTTAATAAATGACATTAACCCCGAACCTGTAGATGAATGTTATGATCCCTGTTTATAAATTACAGTTGCATAAGGTCTTTTTTTATTTTTTTACAAGCTTTCATCTGTGCATACAGACTTCATCAGGTATGAAAATATATTTGTTTTTTTACATCCAGGTAATAACAGGACAACGAAAGAATAGATGTAATCCGAAATATGTTTTTTAAAATTGTGTTATTGTTAATTGTAAGAAATTTTGGAGCGTGCGGTCGCAACGCTGAGGTTGAATTTTTAAATTTTAAGAGTGTGCGTTTTTGTACTAATATCCTAATAGGAGAATTCTTTTGTACTGGTAGGTTTTTCAGT
>OZ038513.1:13251104-13273604 GCA_964036315.1 Acanthosepion esculentum
ACAATTTATTCATCGCAGCCTATATACTTTACTGAATGCCACTCTAAAAATAAACCTTCATCAAATGATGACCCTGAGGTTAGTCATGGTTTTGGGGCCTAAACATTATCCCCAATCATTAAAGGTGCTCTAACATTTTGTTGACTCTCTTTCACAGTGTTAGAATGTCAGATGAAAATGGAGTCGCATCATATATTTATTCTTGTAGTTACAATTTCCCAATTAATGTTCATGAGCTTCGAAAAGAAACGTTAATTCAAATAATATGAAATTGGCAGTAACTGATGTCATGATTGTTAAAAGTGAACATAAAATTCTGCCCGGAAAGCAAGACAAGGCGGCATTTTGTATTATCCAATCTGAAACGACTGTTCTTATCCCAATTGAGCAAGTATACATTGTCTTGTAAAATTGACGATATCCTAGAGGTTTAGACTGCACTAAAGAGGCAGGGTGGTCGTGTTTGTTTTTAGTTTGTTTCTCATTAAAACGCATACAGATGAAACACTATAAACAAAGCAACTGGATTTGTAATAAGATAAAGGCTGTTCTAATAACTTGGACCGATTTTAAATGTGAATTAAGTTTAAGCGTCTAATGATTTTTTTTCTTTTTCTTTCAGATTTGGCGGACATTTGGGCGAAATTTTTTCCCCACATAATTGCCATGACTTAAATAATATGATCAAATAGAGAAATAAATAAATTTTCACCAATAACACTTGTTGACTGCTGAATTTGATCGCTCTTAATGAAATACCCTTTATGTAATGATGATGATATTAATAATAATTACACCTGGTAAACAATGAAGGAACACTTCTAAAGTACGGGTCGAAATCCAAAAACCTTGCAAAAAAGAACACCGAGAAAAATAATTCAGGAATAGGTTATTGAAAGAGAAATTAAAAGTAAGAGAGTCAATGTCGCTTCATGGACACTTTGTTTGAGAGAGACTCAAAGACAAGACGAAAAGATTGATGGATTTGGTTGTGGAAAGGCGAACTAAAACTCGACTCTGAAAGCCTATTCGTAGCCACCCAAGACAAAGCCAGGAATACTAATTCGGTCAGTGGCAGCATCAAGTAGATTCGAACAAGTAGACATCTCGTGCGATTTTAACATCTTTGAGGCCACCAAACCAGACATCATCGTCGTTGAAAATTAAGACAAAGCAAACAAGAAAACGAAAAATAGAAGAAGAGTATATGTGAAAAACAAGAAAATAAACAGTCATCAATGCGACTGTATTGGTGACTATAATGTCGTGGTCGAAGAAATTGACAAGCTTAAGAAGTACTCCGACCTACAGATTTCAGTGGTCACAATATTCAGTTTACTATTGTCCTAATTATCATTCGGACGTTGGGGTTTATAGCACTAAACGTAAAGTCTTCCATTAGGAAAATCGGACTATCGCCTACTATCACATTGCTTTAGAAGTTTGCGTTGCTTGGCATTGCGCATATTCTGCAAATTACTCTATCTGTTTGAGGTTGTAGAACACCCATAATGCATGATCTCGATTTGAAAACGAGAATCCATGCAGGAGAAGATAATAATAATAATAAATGAAAATTATCGAGAAATTGTCCAGGAACCTGGACATTAACAGGATGTGGGGAATGAAGAATTAGACTGTACCAATAGCAATCGGAGCTCTGGGCCTCGTGAGAAAAGGAATGGACAGTTTCACTAACGGTTTTCCAGTTGCCCAGAAGATCGCCCTACTAGGAACACCCCACATACTAAGAAAAGTGCTATCAATTAAATGACAATTTTCCTACAGGGCCTAAGGACCGTAGTTTGGACCAGGATGTAAAGGATAAAAAGCAGGAAACAACGTATACAAAAAATAACAACAACACAGATCATTAACGCCTAGGAAAACACGTTGGTTAGTAGATTACTGGAGCTTAATGCATTGAACATCTATCTATCTATCTATCTATCTATCTATCTATCTATCTATCTCAGACTGAGCATCTATTTATCACAGTCTGTTCACATCTATCTATCTATTTATCTATCTATTTCAGACGGTGCATCTATCTATCTATCTATCTCAGACTGAGTATCTATTTATCACAGTCTGTTCACATCTATCTATCTATTTATCTATCTTTTCAGACGGTGCATCTATCTATCTATCTATCTATCTATCTATCTATCTATCTATCTATCTATCTATCTATCTATCTATCTCAGTCTGTTCACATCTCTCTCTCTCTATCTATCTATCTATTATATATGTATAATGCCACAGAAAATAATAAAAGCATATATAGAAATTCTTTATGAATAAATTTACTATAAAAATATAAAAAAGGTATGTACAGTGTAACCCGGATATAAGAGAGTTGTCGGGACCGGAGAAGAGGTTTCTTATATTCGGGTTTTTCTTATATACGGGTTTGGTCTATTATATATACATTAACACAGGCTCTAATTTGGGACCAGAGAAAATCTCTCTTACATCCGAGTTTCTCTTATATCCGGGTCTCTTATATCCGGGTTACACTGTATTATAAAACGTTCAAGTTGAGATTTAATAAACAGATACATGTTCAATTTGATTCAATCTAATTATTACGTATATAGCTCTCAACTTGGTATCTACGCTGACGACACTACCATTTACTTCTGACTTGATAGTAAGGCTGAATAGTCAGACAAGGTCAAAATGGCAGCCGATGTAGAAAACGACCTCAAGACCTACGTTAACTGGGGAAAAAGACTGGTTGTCAATTTTAACGCCTCCAAAATTAAACTGCCCTGTATTAATCTTCTTAAATTTATTTTAAATGATTTTAGTATAAGAATTGATTTTTGAGCATTTTGATATACAAAAAACTTAAAAGATAGGATTTATTAAATAAATACTTCGATTCTTTCTAATGATTATCTACGAGGTGTGGTAATTAATTCCCGGAATGACTAAAATCTTACGTTGGGGTAATAAGTCAGGTAAAAATCTGTATCTGAGCACATCCGGAACTATCCAAGCTTCTGCATTCTTGAGAGGCCGACGAAATTAGTCATTCGTTGCCGAGTAATAATGGAAATAGTACGTGTTCATGTTTTCTGTTTGCGGGAAGTGAATGAAAAAAGACTAGAGTAGCATATTAGCATTAAATTTTATGTTTAGATTCATAAAATTGTTAGGGAAACGTTAGCCAAATTAAAATTGTTTATAGTGAATATACTATAGAGAAATCAATGTTTCTTTTTAGTGGCATGGGTAGTCCAAGGAAAGACGAAAGGTTGTACACAATGGTGCAACAAATGGGCAGTTAAAAACGCAAAGACCAGATATAAATGTTCATTTGGAAGCGTTCGTGGAAAACTCTCCAAATCTGACCCTGATAATGCTCCAGCACATGTCGAGTTAGGAGATAGCGAATTCCGTGGTTATTTCTAAAATGGAAAAATGCCATGAAACATCCCTATCATCCGGCAACATGAGACGACATTACTGGAAGGTATTCCGGAAAACGAGTTTCAAGAAAGTGTTACAAGATAAGATCTTGCCCTGCTTCGATAAACGGAAGTTACCATCACGAGTCCCCGACTCGAAATGAAAACTGCACGTCTACGCATAGGCTCGACGCAGATACTTCCGTTTGGGATAAACTAAAAAAAAAAAATGAAAAGAATTAAATCAACCAATCGGACCGTCTCCCGCGTACTCAAAAAAATTTCCATTTGGAGCCGATAGGCATGTATAAGTTCAACACGGGAAAGTCAAAAAAGGAGGAGTCCCATTCAACGGAGGCAGAAGGGTCACGACCCTCGCTCCTGACACACTGGCCCGGCGACGAAACGAAGCATGTGACTGCTGCTGCTAATGAACTCTCGTCCGACGCTTGTCAAAGGGTACCCTTCCCCTTCCATAAATCAAGTTAACTCCATGAACTTTACTTGCCACTACCATAGACATTCAACTTCTTAAATACGAACTTTCTACTTGTTCTTATTTTCCTCACTAAAAGAGACTATAAAATATATCTACAGTCTTTCTTGTTCTTTCGATTCTGAATTTCATTTGTTTTGCAACCAGACGTAGTATTCGCCCACATTGTTTCCACATCACCCACGCATCTAAATACGGAATATAACAAAAGTTTCCAGAAATGATTGGTTTGTCGATTTTGTTTAGCGGCATATCAACACTCCTATGCGTTATTTAATGCCCAAATATAATATTTTATGGCCTCAAGTAAATATATTTTGAACGCAATTGTATGAATTCAACTACAGATGAAATATAAATTGGTCATTTTGCTATAAAATGTACTTTTGATAATTCTACTACAAAATGTATTGCTAGTCATATTGCTTAACAGGTATCGTTGGTAATTGCATTATAAATTGGTATTTTTGGCAATTCTCTATAAATATGTATTGCTGGCAATTTTACTATAAATATTTATTGTTAATAATTTTACTATAAATTGATATTGTTGGCAATTTTACTAAAATATGTATTGTTGGCAATTTTTAAATATAAAAATGTATTTTTGGTAACGTTTTTATAGAAAAAGTTATTGTCGGTATATTTGCCATAAAAATGCATTTTTATACTTTCATAGTGTTTTTTGGCTGGAGGTGGGTTCAATATTTGCCCATAGCTGGGACCCTAACAGGTGCTACCATCCTAGATCAAGATAGACATGGGAACAACTGCAATTAAGAAGTGGTTCCACACTCCTCAAAATCTCCAATTTCCCGATCAGAGGCCTTGCTGCCGCGTGTAGTTTATCGTCATACCCAGGACATCCAGCAATGACACTCTCATGGAGTATATAGTTTCACAAGAGGTTTACGCTGAGCGTGACAGCAAATCAATAGTCACCAGGTAAGCAAACATTCATTTTCCTAGGGCCATCCCGGGAATTAAATTGAGAGTAAGTAGGATTGAGGAAAGGACAAAAGATCGACGTGATTCAAGAAGACAGTTACAGGGTCATCTTCAAGACTCTGCCTTCACCTCCTAAATTCAGCTAACCATTTTTGCACCGTTGATCAAGCTGGAGTGTCATTCGCTAATGTTGCAATCATGATAGTATGAATGTCCTTGGGGAGTAAACTCTTTTTCAGCAGATACTTAATAACACGACGATGCCAAATTTTGTTTCCTTTTCAAAAGAATAGTTACATTTGAAGTCTTAGTTGCATAGACAGATTTCAGTTCTGCATAGAAACAATGCAGTTATAAATAAGACGAATAGAAATGAATGCACCTAACACATCACTCCTTCATAGTCAGGCGATGGACTTTTCTACCAACCATCTTACTTGGAAATAAACAATGCGGTTATTAATAAGAGTTGAAATGAATGCATGCAAGATTTCACAGCTCTAGCATTACTCCATCCTAGTCAGCCTATAAACTTATAAGCCCAGCCTCGTACCTGGAAAGAAACAATGCAGTTATTAATAAGAAGAGTTAGAATTAATGCAAGTAAATTTTCACAGCTCTAGCATCACTCCTTCATAGTCAGCCTATGAACTTTTCAGCCCACCCTCGTAGAAATTCATCGTTAATGATAATATTATAATAAAATGCTGTAGTATGTACGAAACAAGTATATCAAAACTTGAATTTCCTTTAATTACTACTTAATTCTAGCTGAAAATAGAAAATGAAGTCATGATGAAAGTTGTATTATAGCTGAGTTGCCGGAAGGTTTTCAGTGGTAGCCAAGCCGTCCTCAGATGTAATGCTGTGTATTCCTTCGGATTTTGTCGGTGCAGCCGAGTGGGGTGGGGCATGTAGTCTGAGCAGCGTACGGTTTCCATATATTATCGCCCGAGTTTGAGTCCTGGGGAGATCACTGCAGTTTCATCAGCAAAGAACAGAATTTTGACCAAACAAGGCTCTACCTTTATCACGCAAAATAAAACAGATTGTTACAACTATTTTAACTGAATTTGTATCTGGGATAAACAAGCAAAAGTTCATAGGCTTCTATTCCAGCTACTTCATCACTCCCTTGTTTCATTTTATCATTTTTGATTTCATATTTTGTCAGTACAAAAGTTTTTTTAAAAGATTATTTCATCCCCAGCAAGGCGGGAATACCACTAGTACGAAAGGGGGTAGAGTGAGGGTTAGGGTTAGACTGGGTATAGGGAGGATTGAGGAAAGGACAAAAGATGAACGGGATTCAAGAAGACAGAAGATGGCGATTGACGTTGCATTTAATTTTTTGAAGATTGTATTGATCAGGGAAGCAAACAAAGAAACGGAAGGGAGTTCCACAGGTGGGAAGGTGAGTAGAAGTGGCGGTTACGTTTAACTATTTTAATAGTAAAAGGGTGGGACCTAGATGCCAATCTAGTAGAACACTTCAATTTATGTAATTGGGGCACCAGAGAAAAAAAAGCTCGTCAGAGCAGTTGCCATGAAAATATTTGTAGGAAAGGCAAAGGGGAAGCTATGTCATGACGGTGATTATATTACAGATCGTTCTTTGGATTTTATCAAGAATCTTGAGATGCACAGCAGGAGCATCAGATCCGATTTGGTAATATTATCGTAATTCACCTTAAATGATCATTTTTGAACAAAATTATAACTCTCGATTTCGGATAAGTGGATGAACAACCAATTTAAGCGAAAGAAAAAAGTGACAGAAATAAATTCGTTCAAATACGCTGCATATGAAATAAAAAGGCGCGTTATTTTTGCATGACAACGTAAAATCCTCACGTTTCACAAAGCATACAGAAAAAGCTGTTGGTGTTGAACATGTAAGTTTCAACTCATTCTAACCTGCCGTCTTTTTTCTGTTGTGTTATCGCTTTTTCAGATCTTTACATTTCCTGAACGGCAAACGATACATAAATATCGAAGAATCTATAAAAGCCAAAGAAATTTTATGCCCAAACTTTTAGTAAGTTGTCTGCTGGATTGGATGATACCATCGAAAAATGAAGGAGACTCTTACATTGAATATGAAATTAATCTTTAAATACAAGCCAATTAAAGTTAAAGCCTGTTCGCGTGATGTAGAGGTAAGTCTGGTTGACTGTCTGAAGTGAGTTCGATCCCCAGTAAATGCTCTATAAAATTTTCCACATTAAATAACCAAAAAAAGATTTACAAGCGAAACAAACCAACATTTCCATACAATTAAAGTCTTGATAAAAGCAAGATGGGATTTTCTTCACCATCTAATGTATTTCTTGTGTCAAAAAATGATTATTACTTAGAAAATGATGATTAGGAGAGGAATACACCATTATTCGGACCATTTTTCTCAAAGAAAATGTTATTCGGTGAAGTTTTTTCAATTTATTTCCTATTACTTGTAAAATGTCAGTGTATAGTGTCTGGAGTGAGACAAAACGGTATCTACCAACTGTCCCACGCACTCAGATGTAGCACAAGGCCGAATTTAATGTGGGGTTCCCGAGCCCGTAGGCTCAGCCAAAAATTCCTCGTAGACCTCGTATAAAACGGTGTTGGGTAGGTGTTTCCCGAGACGAGACTCTGTCCTTTGGCATAGACCCGTCCGAGGATGCTCTCTGCCCGGAGGCAAAGTACTTAACCAGTCCAGCGGAAGACGAATCTCCAACTGTAGGCCGACAGACAAAAGGGAAACAAGATACCACCGTCCCTAATGTCTGCCATTTATATATTTACCGGTCCATGTGTCAAGGGCAGACTACTAATCTGGCTCCATTGCCGGTGTACCCTCTAGGACAGTTCCTCATGCAAGACAGTACCTCCTGTCCTATATAAGAAATGTAAGCTGCTTGAGCGTGTATCATCTGCTTTTCTGAGAGAAAATAGATGCTGTGTTGGGCTCTTGCTTAAACTTTTGGATTTCAAAAATGTTTTTCGTACATTTCGATTTGTGGGAAAATAGTTGCGTTTGGTTTTCAAACGAAACAAATCCGAGAAGGAAAACTGGAGCCTACCTTGGTGAATAAAAGCAGAAACAGGATTGAATTCCAGGAGTCGACGAACAGCTGCTGCATGAACCCAGGTCAAGGAAAAAACAACACAGAAGATATTTGACGATCAGCAGACGACATCTGAAAGGAACATTAAAGTCGCTCCCACATCAAGGAAAATTCTTCGGCTGGTGTGATTGTTGTGTTACCACGAACTTTGCTTCTAACAGTGTACCTATTCTTTGAAAACTATTCAGAGTATTATTTTTCCCTTTTCTTCATATATTTTTATGTTGTTTAACTTTTCTGAGGACCTTATGTAATTTTTATTGTAAAAGAGGCATATTTTATTTTCAATGATTACATTTTATTGGCCATCGTTTGGCACATAAAGCAATTAATTTGTGTAATTCTTTTTTGTGTGTTAATAAATTTATCGTCTGTTTTTTAAACTTGGCCCGTGTTGTCTGTCTTTGTTGTGTATCCTCAAATGTTACTTTAAAGTTTGTTTGAACTATTTTTTAACGTAGCGTTTTTTTATCAAATATAAAAAATAATTTACCTAGACCATATTACTATATAACAAACACTCCAGAATAAAAAAAAATATAAAATTTTATAAAAGTTAATAGGCAGACTACTTTCCTCTGTAAATTCATTATAAATAGATTCCCTAACGGAAACCGAAACAGAATAAGTGGCCTGGAAACGTTGTATTAGGATATTTTTGGGGGATTCCGTATTTAAAAACAAATAAATTGTTAAGTAGCATTTAATTATTTCTTTTTCAAAACCTTTTCATATATTCCTAAATATAAAAATTAATAAAATAATCGGATATTCGCAATCTGAATTGTTTAATATTAATGAACTTTTCGAAAAAAAAAAGCATTATCTCTGGTTTGTGTGCATATTCTAAAAGTTTGCTGTGATTTCAAAAGAACAAACCTAATCAACGTCTATGACGATAGGGAAACAAATAACGAATTCGTTGAGAAAGAGAAAGCAAAATATTCACTAAAAATATGAACAAAAATTTTACAAGCATATGCAGATACACAATTACCCATTTGGATATATTTCCTGCGTAGCAAGCCTACTCGTTCCAGTAAAAAGATAGAACTCTGAGTCCCCATAAAACAGTCCATAGTATACTCCATATTCTTCTTCTTCTTCTTCTTCTTCTTCTTCTTCTTCTTCTATGTGCCATATCCCTTCAGGACGTTGGCGATGATGGCTCTCAAAAATCAAAAATTTCCTGCCCGTTTGTTGTGTTGCAGTTCAGACCAGACACCAGGTTCGATGACACGGTGCAGTTTCTTCCAGTCAAACGTTTGTAGCTTAAAATTATCCTTTGGCCAGATCGTTATCCACGAGTGAAGAACTAAACAATTTCTGGCAGTAAACCAGATTGTATTCTTAAAATGTAACTAATTGCTATAAGCGATCTAAGTAACTATGAGGTGTAAGTGAGGAGAGAGGTGCACAGTTCAGCGGCCGTTCTCCGAGGCCCGCTTCGTTCCTTCAGCGTGCCTTTTCACGTGATGCTCAGCTTTATAGATAACACTCTTCTTTGTCTTGTCATCTTCGTCTAAAAAAGTAATGTATCTTCATTCCGCTACTTTCTCTCTGTCTGAGCCTGTTGCTCTGTACTTTGAAACTGACTTCACTTACTGATAAACATCGGTCGAAAGTAAATGTTCCGTGTCGAGAGTTTCAGCTGACTTATATTGCTAGACTTTGTAGCTCTTAATAAATTTTAACTTTTTCTTATGTCTCCTAAACCCCGTTCCGTCATCCATTTACACAAGCTTATGCGTTGTTTACCCTCTTGTCTTTAATCTGGCCTGTGAGTTTCACATTTTTCAATCATTCTTTCTTAAAAATTCCATTTCACTCTTCCTTATGTTACGTATACATATTTATTTTTGTTTTCATTTTCTCTAAAGCTTCACCGTTCGCTCACATGTTTGGTCTCTGGTATTCTCAGTGTACTTCTACAGAACCACATTTCTGTTGCTTCTAGTCTCATCTTCATCTGTGAGGAAATTGTCCGACACTCACAGAAAATGTGAAATCACATAAGCGTTCAATACTCTTCTTTATTTCTAACGATATTTTTCTGTTTCTTAATACTTTGCTTAGCTTTTGCAAGGCTTCTTTCCCAATCCCAATGCGCCTTCGGATTTCAGTGCCGTATTTTCTGCCCTCTGTTAATACGCCGCCCAAATATCTAAATTATAGCACCCCTTTGATTACGGCATCTCCAATTTGTAATTTGCATGTGGGGTTGTACCTTTTGCTAACAACCATGTATTCTGTTTATGTTTAGCTAATTTTTCTTGCTTTCTTTTGTAATGTCAACGAACACTCGTTGCCACTTTTGTAATGTCAACGAACACCCGTTGTCACCTTTGTAATGTCAAGGAACACACGTTGCCACTTTTGTAATGTCAACGAACACTCGATGTCACTTTCGTAATGCTCGTTGTAGTAGTGACTTTATAATCGCAGATACAACTATAGTAACGCCGTTGAACAATACTGGTGTCAGACGCCTTCGAATAGCACTCGCACTAATAGTACTTGCTCGATAATACTCGCTCGAAATGTAACCACCGAATAGTGATACGTCTAGTGATCAGTATAGAGAAGAGAAACGCGATCCGTAAATAATAATAAAAGATAGAATAGAAAAAGTGATCACTTAGACGCCACGCTAATTCCCATATATACATTTCCTTTGCAATCACGTGGTCTACTTATTAGAAATGGAATGAGCCTTGTTTGCTCACTGGTGATCTATGTTCAAACTCAAGTGTCGGCAGCGACATTTTATTCTTCCTATATAACACGCTCTTTCACTGGCTTCTATAGGAGTTCTTGTTTCTTTTCTGCGTCTGATATCAACACTGTGGCATTTGCAGATGACACAGTGTTGTTTAAATTGTGGCTGCCAATACCGAATCTTGGTAGACGTCTAATTCTCTCAGAATCGCCTTACTGTATATGTTGAATAAATCTGGTGAGAAGACGCATCCTTGTCTTACACACTTTTTCTATTTTTGTTTATTTACAGAATTAATTTTATATCCGTATGCGGGCGGTTTGCTGCCAGTATAGGTTTTGGAATATTTAGATGAAATGAGGCCCGGATTTAGATAAAGAGAGGCCCGGATTTAGATGATGAGAGGCCCTAGGCTATTTCGATTGAGGCCCTTCCAAATCCTTCATTCTCACGAAAATGGAATTAAACAATTTGAATTAAGCCGAGGATGATGACAAGTGTTTCAAATGCCATGCTTGACAATTCCTCCTCAAAAGGACATAATGTTATTGTTAAATACAGTATGTGACTGAAAAAATGCAGAAATGTTAAAATTATTATTGTGAGAATCTTTTGCAATAACTGAACTTTGTAAACATTTTGTGGAATAAGTGGGTATTTTTAAGAAAATAAATGTTTTTATATAAAAAACAGATTTTACAAATTTTATTAAGTATTAATAAGATGTGTAGCGGAAATTTACCTCGGCTAATGTTTTTTTTTCCATGGTGACGTACAAGGCTTTTGATATCCGTCTGATTCCAGAGTTCAGCGGTGGCGCGACGGACCTGCCGAAATAGCTTATGAGGGAGTTGGTCGAAAGAACACAGTCAGTTATGTGCCATACGTAGTACACGCTTAGGCGATCACGTATTTTTCGATTCATGTCTGACGAGGCAGATTTTTTTTCCTGCAGTAGGTTGCCACTTCATTCTGCGGTAGACCAGTTGCCATCCTAGGCTATAGAACCCAGTCTGTCCTGCTATTTACTCATAGCTGGTGGGAGAAGAGGATTCATGCCTTTTCCAAGGGTATTAGCACATAAGTGAATGTAATGGATTCGACTTGAAAGAACACACACACACACACACGCACACACACACACACGCGCACACGCACACAAAACTATATGCAAGTCCAATGTGCAAAACAGTGGTACACAGTCCGATAAACAAATCAATTCCACAAATGCTATAACCGTTCCTTAATCTCAGGTAAGCAACTCCTCTCGCCGAAAACGAGTCTCCCCATTGAATGAGCGTATCGTACTTTTATGCATCTGACGAGCCATCACTCAGCCAATGAGCGCCCAGAACCAGCCAATAAAAATGGCTACAAGCAACACCACTACTTCCGTCCGCATGAAATACTGCCCGATTCACCTTCAGCCAAAGCTCACTAATTCAACGTCCCCACACTCCATTGTCAAACATACACGCAACTCTGGCCTTTTTTTGGTCGCCAAGGCAAGTCTCCGCTACAAGATGATAATGATTACCTAGTAGTGACATTCAAGATAGATATTAAGAAATAAATAAGCTACAATCATCAAATAAACTAAGATTAAAAAAGGTTTTTTTCTGGCCTTCTTCATAGCAAACTCATCCAAATGTTCACTAAAATTTCTTTGTCTACGTTTGTCCTGCTCAGTGCTTATAACTTCTTCAGAGACCTTACGACCATTAATTCGTTTTTAATTCTTTTGAGGCTTGAAAATTGCTTTCAAATTAGAGAAATCCATCTGAGTATAATTTATAATTTGATAACAGTTTGTATGAGCGCTGTAGTATACCTACTGATGATAATTTATGTGTCCCCAGTCACATAAATACAGTAGTAAATACTGTATGTTGGCCCGCAGTTAGAGATTCGTCTCCGTCTGTGCTGTTCAAATTCTCTACCGCCGGGCAGAGAGGATCCGCAGACGAGGCTATGTCGAAGGGTAAAGTCTCGTCTCGAGAAACAGCTACTCGAGCCCGTTTTATATGGGGTCTACGGGGAATTTTTGCCCGAGCCTACGGGGCCGGATACCCCACATTAAATTCGGCCTTGTGCCATATCTGATCACGTAGGGCGGTTGGTAGATATCCTGCAGTTTAAGATTCCCTGTTTTAGATTCACTTGACTCATTTCTAGCATTTGATTACTTCTTCTACTCGTCGCTGGCGAATCTTATATGTGTTGTTCTTGTCTTAAGTATTATCGTTCATTACCAACCTTCGTGTGATTATTCTATCCAGTAACCTTCCCTAGGTTACAACAGTGAGATAGAGAGTTCCTTTCTGTAGGCATATGGCTTTGTCTCACGTATATGTGAAAGATTCATCAGTAAGTTTCAGGTCAACATGTTCTGGGTATGTTTCCATCAACTTGCTGGCTTAGATAAGAAAGGACAACATTTTTGTAACATCACCGTACACAGTATCTCTTCTTCTTAAATTAGTTTCAAGTACATAAAGAATTCTATCCTAAACTTAACTCTTGAAGAGATTTCGTCGAAGGCATCAGGGAAATTTGCACTTCCCTTACTGTTTTTCTCCTTGTAATTAATTGTTCTGTAGTTAAAATTTAGCAAGGTGGCTGTTGCTGTTCAAACTCATCAAGAACTTCTCTAATCTTGCTTAAGACATCTTGACGCTAACTGTAAAAAACTTTCACAAGTATTCAATAACAGATGTGATTTCCTATAGGCTTTGTTGACCTTGTGAAAATGGCCTAGAACACGAGGCCCCAAATGCAGATAAACATTAATTCTACTTCTTCCATTTTCTGTAAAAGATTGTTAGTTTGATGCAGCATATGACCCTTGGCATTAACATCAGAGTACAAGCAACTAACGGTATCACTAATAGCACTATAACTTTCCAAAATGGCTTCTGTGACTTTTGCCTGTACCTCGCTCTGTAGTGTGTGACAAATATTTAGACACTTTTGGTTCCAAAAATGATTTTAAAATTCCCCATCTCTTTGTGGAGGATGAAAAGAAGGTATATATTTCATTGATAATGCCAAAGCAGTTCACTACATCAATCAACAGCCGAACGACCCACTATATTTAACGAGTGACCAAAAATAAAACTATGAATTTAAAATTTTTCTTTTTCTTTCTCTAAATATGAGTAATTTGGTGTATATATATATATATATATATATATATATATATATATATATATATATATATATATACCGGGTGCTACAGAAAAATTATCTAAATAGTGTAACAGCATAATTGTCGATCCTGTAAAATGTTTAATATATAAAAAAACACTAATAGAGTTTAATTTTCCAGGTTTTCAGAGAAGACATTTAGCCATCTTGACAACATTTATTGTAAGAAGCACTGAAAAACTTTTTGAGATATTCAGCTAGAAAAAGAACAGGTTAAATCGTTTTGTGTCAGACTCACTGTTTTCCAAAGTGAGCAATGATAAGAGGAAAAAGATCATTCAGATCTTCAGTAATAGTACCAACATTCATATTCTGGCTTCTGTTTTCAAAGTCCATTCAAGAACCGTCAAGTGAAGGGCGAATAAGTTTTAAAAAGAAGGAACAGTAAAGAGGAAAACTGGATCAGGAGGTCACAACAGGAAGAGTGATCATCATTTCAAATTAGAGATATAAAGAGGTCAATTAGAAAAGATCCAACACAATCCATAAGACGTTTGTCACGTGAGAGAGGAGTTTCATCTATGACAGTCTAAAAGAGCAGTGGAAAAAGACTTGAAAATGAAATCGTGCGTGAAACCTGTCAGGCAACTCACTACTCCAGGACAGAAAGTGAGAAGCTGAGAGAAGACGACGATCATCTTGAATAAGTTGAAAAATGATCCTGAATTATATATATATATATATATATATATATATATATATATATATATATATATATATATATATATAAATATAGGTAACTATACTCGTGTCGAAAAACCTTCGAACTCTTGATTTAACAACAGCCAAATCAATCACGAAGGAAAAAAAGGTTTTAAAAAAAGAAAGAGCCAGGAACATGAAAGTCTGTCGAAAATAATCGCACAGATACAGGTTCAAGGCCCAAAGAAAAAACCCCGATACGAGTAAACAACTAACTAAAGAGCTCGATACAAACCTAGTCAAACCTAATGAGCCAGACAAACCTACCAAGGTTTTCACTTAGGCAGATCGTCAGAGCCGACCCTGACGATCTGCCTAAGTGAAACCTTGGTAGGTGTGTCTGGCTCATTAGGTTTGACTATATATATATATATATATATATATATAAATAAAATTCAGGATCATTTACCAACTTATGCAAAATAGTAGTGATTTATGCAGCTGAAAATAATTCATATTTATCTGTATCTCACTCATTTAAACTGTTATTTAACTCGTCTCTTTAAAACTGTTACATTTGAATCCCCACCTTCACCTTTAGGCCTTCCTGTTCTTCTTTCTTCTGTTACACTTCTCCCTAGAGCTTTCATACATTTCCCTCTCACACTTGTTTCCCACTCCCACACATTTTGTTTTTTTATACCCGGAGTTATATTTGCCGATTTCTTTTTGAATTTGTAGGTCTGATGAATTGGATCGTCATTACGATTTCAATGTAATAAATTATAACCATGGAATATTATTGTTTGAGCCTTTTATATTATATTATTACTCTGTCCTGGAAATTAGTTCTACAACAGACTGTCGCCTCTAAGTGTTGACTTCTATGTTCACTTTTATATTTACACACGCTCTATCTCTGATATTGAGCATTTTATCCCATAAATATAGCACACACTTTAAAACTATATTTCTTCATATATATATATATATGTATTGACCACTAATATTCTCTCTCTCTCTCTCTCTCTCTCTCTCTCTCTCTCTCTATATATATATATATATATATATATGAACTTTATTTCAATACTTCATGAGCTTCTGATCCTTAGCTATGATTAATTAATGATGACAATGTAATTTTCATTGATGATCGATTTCATCGCGATTCTTCTGTTAAGCTTGGAGAGTAATTATAAATTCTTATCACTCAAAGTAGGGTCCAATATTGTTATAAAAACCTCGGAGAATTTTCAGAAAGATATCTTTTATCATTTTTAAGATACAACAATACAAAGCTGAATCTAACAAATGAACAATTTTGCTTTTACACGATTTGGATAATTTTGCTGTTACACCCGATATATATATATATATATATATATATATATATATATATATATATATATATATATATATATATATATATATATGAATTTTATTAAATACGCAATGTCCTTTCAGGAGGTAGACGATCATGGCTGTTCAAAGTCTCCTTTTTTCATTATCTGTAAAATACCACACATTCTTCGACAAGCGGAGTGGTCTCTATCATGACACAGAACGTAATAAAATCATATATAGAAATTCTTTGTGAATGCATTTGCTATAAGAATTTATGATAAATGATTTTAATGTCGTAAAGCATTCAACTTAAGATTTATCAGATACATGGACACTTTGATTAATTATTACGTATATAGTGACACAAGAAATACTAAAACAACATATAGAAATTATTTGTAAATGACTTTACTCTATAAATACCTTAAAAAGATTTTAACGTAAAAAAAGGTTCAAGATTTATTAAGCAGATATATCAAAAACAGATTCAATCTAATGGTTAGATTAATGGTTGTGAAATGTAACAATACTCCATCCTGATACTTTAAGTCCCGTCGAGCAGTGAGGAACAAATATACAATTCTTCTTAGTATAAATGTTATCTTTATTATTTAATATGAAGCACTATCTTATTATTACTTATATGTATATATATGTATATATATATATATATATATATATATATATATATATATATATATATATATATATATATATATAGTAATTCATCGAGTCTAGAAGAATCCTCTACAGAATGCAGAAAGCACTGGACGGTCGTTTCGTTATATATATATATATATATATATATATATATATATATATATATATATATATATATATATATATATATATATATATATATTAATTCGGTCGAACACTGTGGGGAGAAAGCGCGAATTTGTAAACAGTGACTATTACTGCTAATAATGCAAGACTCTCCCAATCGATTGAGTTCACTAGGTCACTGCCGTATTTATGAAAAAATAAATACGCAAAATTTCGCCTTTCGGGCGCCAATAGCCTAGGGGTTAGAATCTCTGATTGATGCAAAATTGGTCAGGTTTCGAGTTTTTGAAGCGATCGGATGTCTAGCCACTCTGATGAGCTGTGATACAGCGAAACATTCTGTCTGTGGATGACGGTATATATATATATAATGACTATAAACGTTATATTTCGTCAATAGACGCGTTTGAGTAAATACCCATATTTTTCTTGACTAAAATGTATGTTTTAAAGATCGAGTGACACCAAAAAACTATATTTTCAGACATATTTTTAGTTTCAACTTTTGATGATCTCTGGGCAGGGAGACGTATATGTATATATATATATATATATATATATATATATATATATATATATATATATATATATATATATATATATATGGGAAATATATATATATATGTAAATATATATATATGTAAATATATATATGGGAAATATATAGTTTTCCGGTATGCTATATTTATAGGTTAAAGTGTTCAATGTCAATATCAGAGAGAGCACGTATAAGTGGACACCGAGTTCAACACCGAGTGGCAACAGTCTGTTCCATGCGTGTTGTCGGGTAGCTCAACTATTTTCATATGCTGATCAACTAGGAATCATGGGTATCCGGTATTTCCGGTTTATTGTACTGGGTCGACGGCAATGGTTCTATTTCACATTATTCTAAAAGCTAATGATTAGAAATAATTATGAGTCAGAATCCGGTTATTGTTTCAAGGGTTACTTGAAGATATCCATGACACAAACCGACATTGACCCTGAGACTCGGGCAATCGTTGCTGCGAATCGGCTTTTATGGTGTAGGACCATCCGGATACACTGAGACTTTCGAGTTCAAAGATCTGCGAAAGGGGCTGTTAGGGGCGTCCACCTCCTTGGTGACTACTTCTCACTACTCTTCAAGTCACCTCCACCACCACCATAAGAGGAATAGGGAGAGAGGATGACGATGTATACATATATATATATATAATAATAGCTGGCCACTCGTATTCGAGGATACCCGTCTACTAGGGCGATTCGCCAATCCCTATTGTGCTCTGGCATATTTGTGTTTGTTCAACACCGACAGAGCCCACCTGGGGTTTACACTGCAAATATGCTGAGAAGACCTTAGAGCGTGTTATCAACAATTTGAACAAGGCCAGCACACTCAAACCCTCTATCGCATCTATCTATCGACGGCACCCAAGTGTTCCGTCTACTCAATTTCACTGACAAGGTTTGGGTCAAGCCGTGGTTTTCAGACACTTTCCAAAGGTGCCTCACGCTAGGATCGCCCCCCTCCAGACCGATAACATCTGGAAGTCTTCTGACAAATCAAACGTGGTGAGATTCGAACTCGGGTCTCATGATCAAAACCTCAGCCACGCGCCCATATATATATATATATATATATATATATATATATATATATATATATATATATATATATATATATATATATTCACACACACATATATATCTATACATACAAACGCATATATATATATATGTATATATATTTCTTCTTTTTCTGAGCAGGATTATTCTTAACATGGAACAGTAGCTCATTAAAATTAAGCGACAGAAACTCTATAGTTTTTAATAGTATTTGTCTTAATGGTTATTTACTGCGTGAATAAACAGAATATATGTATGTTTGTATCAAAATTTGATTTATTTATGGAGGGAGAATGCTAGGTATTAGGGAGTTGAACGTTCCTGACTATAAACAGTGTAGATTGTAATGGTGACTTACGATTACTTAAGGTGTGAAAGCGCTAGTTACTAGTCAGTGTTAATTCCTATATCTACAATTTTTATCTGTCTCTCAGACTGACTGTCTTTGAAAAATAAAATCAAAACGTTTTTGCAAAACGAACATAGTGTCATTTACAAAACACAACAAAAATACAAAAACAAAGTTAAAAAAACAACTGATAAAAAGCGGCGCTAACTATTGAATAATTGCTCAACTAATGAAATATTTTATGAATGGCAAACAAAAACCGGAAGGACGAAGACAGAAATCGCTAATAAAATAAAAGCAAAAATGGAATGTGAATAACAAATAGAAGAATAATGGCAAATGTAATTACGTCAATACAAAATGGATGAAGTCTAATGAGAAAGTACTAATTATAATTTAGTAGAAAAAAAATTAAACAAATAACCTTGCAACAATTTTTTTTCCTTCACAATAGACAATAAATATGGCGTCTGAAGTGAGAGAGAAAAATTTAGAAACACTGATTTGCAGACAAATGAAATGTTATGCAAACGTAACATCTAAATAACAAACATGAAAGATAATAAAATTATTGAAATAAAAAAAGGCATATTTAATAAAATGAGAGGAAAAGAAAAAGAAATAAACGTGTGATATGGTCACTATAAACATTAACCCCCAAAAGTCCCCCCTCCCCCCAAAAAATGGAAAGGAAAGAGAAGGAAAACGTCTCGACCTTTTCCTTGTGTGTTTTTTCTTTCATTTTTACGTGTTGTACTCATTTTTATTGACTATGTCCGTTTTTATGGCCATCTTTGTATATGAAGAAAAGTCTTTAATGGCTAGACCGCCTCATCGGAATACTGCAGAATACTTCTTTAACAGCTTTTTTCTATTTACTACCTTTCACTCGCTAGAAGGCCCAAGAGCCACTCCAAGTAAAGGGTTACTGAATGGGATTTGTTGTAACTGCGTTGGGCTTATACGCACAAAATATTAAATCAGAACATCAGGGTACGAACAATTCAATATCTCACACACACACACACACACACACACACACACATATGATAAAAATATAGTTTTAACGTATGCTATATTTAGAGGCAAATATACTTAATATCAGAGACAAAGTATATGTAAATATGAAAGTGGACAGTGATGTCAACACCAATCGGCCCCAGTGTTTTATGCTTGAATACAATCTACAAACACGAAACCGCCGCATGGTGTTGACTTCATATGTATACACACACACACACACACACACACACACACACACACACACACATATATATATATATATATATGTGTGTGTGTGCGTGTGCGTGTATTGATGTAATAGGAAAGAACAGATTAATGATCTGTTGAATCTCGACTAATGCATGGAATAATAATGCAACACAAAATGTACTTAGAACAAGAATGTATTATAACAAGAAAATGTACACAATATTTACATATAGTATTTCTGTATATTTCTGGGAAGACGTTCCTGGAGAATGTGTTGACTAAGTCGCAGTCGGGCAGAGTCTCTAGCTGGATCTCTGTATTCGCTCCTCTGTCTTCCGGTACCAACCATTATTTATATAGTCGGTAGTCACCTATGCAGATTAGGTGGATCCTACCACAACATGATCCAAAGTTCTTTAGTATTTACGTTTTTATTTAGGAAAAAAACAGTGCTCAATACACAAGTAGAGCTTAAAAATATATATTTTTTAAAAAATATGATTCCATCACGACACAGAAATTCCCATGTTTGGAAACTGAAAATCAAGTGCTAAAGACTCCGTGATAATGAAAAAGAAACCCCCGATTACACCTCTAAAATGAGTAAAACATTTAATCGGTTAGTTATTCCAAACATCGCTTGAGAATGTAACTGTGCCCTAAAGTTAAAGTTTAATATTGAAATTAAACTTTAGCACTTGAGATTCCGTTTCGAAACAGTAATTTCTGTGTCGCGATGGAATCATATTTAAAATAATTATAATTACAATATATATATATATATATATATATATATATATATAATATTTTTATTTTATTCTACTGACAAGGCATATTTGTTTATTTTTTATTGTATTTTCCAACTTTTGAATAAGATGTACATCAGGATCAAAATTGTAGACGTGTTGTTCTATTTTTGCCCAAGTAGATTCGATCGTATTAGTCATTACCAACAACTGGATGTTGTTCGTGTGCAAGGCAAGATTTTGTTGGCGACATCCTGGAAGATTTTTCAATGTTGAAATTCAAAATCCAAATATGCACGTATTGGATAATGATGTCATGTGTAAATTGTTGACATGAAACTAGAAATGTACCATTTGCTTATAAACATTAATTAAACACGTAAACGGATCATATTTCATCAAGATAGATATATTGATAGGCAAGGAAAGATATTTGTTTTCCGTTCATAGGAATTCTTCTTCTTATTATTATTATTTATGATTTGTTTTGTATACACATTTTCCATCCGGAACCCAACCAGAGACCTAAGGTTAAAAATGCTTGATGACATTTTTCACTGATCATTTTGGAAAAAAAACACAAACTAAGATCACACACACTTTACATAGATAAAGCTCTTCGTAATGTGCGAATTGTACAATTTTTGTATTTTTTTAAAGCATGGACTACCAGGAATCCCTTCAATGAGTCAATCGGAACCTTTTCCAATCAATCCGATGCCTCCAACTACAACTGGAATCGTTGATATTCTCCGGTGTCACATCTTTGAGATTTCCACTTCAAGATCCTTGTATTTTCATTGTTTTTTGAAAATCTTTATAGATACATTACAATTTGTAGGGGTTGTCATGCCAATCAGAAAGCACATTCTATTATTGTGGTCTATCTCTGTAAACGGGTCTGGGTGATGTTCATAAAAGTTTTTTTTTCTGGCAGTTTTCTTCCCGTAAAAGTTGCACATTTTCCAGTGCAAGTATTGACCCACTCTAATATGCCGAGTTTTATATTCAGTGGGTGATAACACCGTGCAACCTGATACAAGATGGTCAATTGTTTGTGGATATTTATTAAAGAATCTGCATTTCGGATTAACAGAATTTTTTTCAGTATGCGTGCTTGCTAATTTCAAGTTAGCAAGCATTGGTCCTGTGCAGTAAAAATAAAACCTTCGGTTTCAGCTTTTAACTCTGCACTACGTAGCCACAGATGGATACGGGTTTTGTCTACATCTGCTTGTTTAGTACGGGCAGAGTATTGACCATTAAGGGGTTTATCTTTCCAACATTTCTGCATTTGAAAACATTGCATTTGCTTTTGCTATCTTTTTTTAGGTTCATTGCCACTGCAGTAACTGTATTATGTTTTATTTGATCTTCTTAACCCACTCGAAATTCCCATTTGAAATTATTGGCTTCCTTTATTACTGAATAAACTTTCTTATTTCTTTCATATTTCTTGACACAGTTAATTATTAAGTTTTCTGTAGTTTTCAGGTATCTTTTTAGACCGATTGTTGTGGTTTTCTAAGTCAGTTCTAGCTAAACTAATCCACTGCCGCCTTTAGATCTGGACACATACAGACGATCAACATCAGCCTGATGTAGGATCATGCATATAGATAAATTTGCAAATAAATATTTAATTTAATTTTGGGTATTAACAAAACAGTGCTCAGTGTGGTATTACAGAGCCATAAAGTATATATCAATAAATATCCATATTACATTACGTCGAAAGTACGATTTGGAGTATCATGTTCAATATATTCTTCAGGGACTTATAATGGCGATAAACTGTTCGGTACGATCGTTAGGATTTTCAAAAAATGTGGGTCTCGTGGAAGTAATGTTATATAGTATATTAATTCTACGTTTAATAATTTTAAAAACTAAAATCTAATATTGAACTAC
>OZ038513.1:13278604-13501104 GCA_964036315.1 Acanthosepion esculentum
CCATCTATTGGACGTCAACCGATGCTCTTTGGTAAATCAGGTGGGATAATCTCACACGATCTTCATTAAGTGATCTTTGTTCTTCTATTTCAAACAAATGACATGTCAACTGACTTCTTATAACAGTTCAATGTTAACGTTCCTCGATTTGAAGATTTTCATTTGTTTATGGTTTCGCTATTAATCAAGAAATAAAGTGAAAACGTATCAATCCAAATCGTATTGAAAAGGTGATAAAAGCTTAGACAAAACAGTTGAGATCATTTCGCTATAAACATTAACAATCTTCAATTTGAAATAAAGCAATAAATAATGTTAACAATAATGCTCGACTACCAAATGCAAACTTAATGGAGATGTTTACCTTCTTTCAAAATGCAGATTTTCTTAATCTTCCCTATTATGAAAGCAAATACCTGAGGCCAAACATCGTTTTTGGTTTGATAAATTTGCTTTTGTATACAACAGGAGGAAGAAAGCGAGGAATGAGATTCTCTTCGTTGTCATCATCGCCGGTGTATTGCATTTCTTGTTTTCTATATAATTTTCGCGATGTCTTCATAAATTCCCCATGGCAATATTCACTGCTCTACAGAAACGGATAAATGCTCTTACATTTTGGTGATAACAAAAATGTATTAAGATGTATCAAAAGGCGAATTTGGCAGCTGTCCATGGCATTTATCTGACACGAATCTCTTCGGAAATCTTGGAGCCATCTCGTTGAAACATGTTCTTTGGAATATGTCCAAAGAAGAGTAAGATGATTAGCGGAGTTTTAAAGAATTTTCAAGAATTAAAAGACTAAAGATAATCGTTTGGAAAAGTCCGTTTGTAATGATAATAAGGAAAGGTAAATTAACCTTTTCCATGCAGAAAACGTTGAACATACTTTGATTAAACAATTTGCCTTGGCGTCGGTTAAATTTATAAAATTTTAAATAGTTTTTTCTCAAAGTTCTCTAGTCTACTGTTATAGCTCTTTCTAGTATTGATGGGAATTTTTCCACCCAAGCTTTTTGTTTAGGGTAATGAGAAAAATTAAGATCTTCGTTACATTATTTTCCCTTCTAGTTGCATGTGCTAACCATTTTTATTGTTATTGCCGTTGGGAGGTAAAGCTTTTGTTTCTGATGTTATAGCGCCAGTCTATAATGTCTGATGGAAGATTTTCTTCTTTATGACCTAAATAATTCATTCGCGTGAAGTCATTTTTAATAACTGATATTTTATTTGCCTGATTCAAAATTTGGATTTCCAACTTTTGGATTTCCTGAAAGTTTCGGGTAGGAAATAAGTAATAATATTAAGAGTATGCTGAGTTGGTATTTCTTGCAAAACATATTTGATTAGGAAATTCTGTTCATATATAGTCAGATGAAGAAGACTGAATAGATTAATGTGAAGAAGGAAAAACGTGATTAATATTTTTGGCTAGCGGAAGAAGACAACTCCGATGATGTGTTTTGAATAGAAGTAATAAATGAGAAAGTAATCGAAAATAATTGCACAAATGTCACTGTCCATTTATTTGATTCTATTATTGAATGTGACAAACGTATGGCCTTTAAAGAAGCTAATAGAAGAGAGTTCAAAAGTATTTATAAGATGCGCTGATCTAGACTTCACAATCATAAATGAAGATTTCGGAAATAAGACGAAATAACAGTCGACTGGGTATGCCTGAATGTTGTTTAGATAAATAGAAGCTGTTGTTTTCAATAACAAATGACAAGAAACATCGAGAAAGCATTTTATCCCATCAATAAAGAGCAAAATGTTATTAAAACCTTTAAGAAAGAAAGGAAGCTCCATTGTAGTTAAAAGATCGTCGGTAAAAGCAGAATCAAGACGTGGCTCTGCATTTCAACTGGTACTCAGTTAAATATAGTAAGTGGATAGTCTCATCTCAGCAACATATCTTTAAGTATGGATGGGAATATAGAGACGCGACCCTCGGTCAGTCTCTTGCCGACTAGACAAGCTTCGCCCCACGATCTATTCGGTTCCTGTTTGCGCCAGTGTGAACAAAACCCCATGTCTTGCTGTATGGAAGGAAGCAGAAATATCGCCACGGAGAGAAAATAAAACCCGAATCCTGTTTTCAATATATTGGGTGCTTTATTCACTGGCTGGACTTCAATTCTTACCTAGAACTCTCTCTCTGGGAGTATGTAGGTCCCACATTTCACTCTTCTTTTTCTTTCTGCCTGCGACCGCTGTGGACGTGACTTGTTAGATGGACGAGCACACTTTCCGCTTACTGAAATCGCAATAGTCCTTTTATTTAGAACGTGGCCAGACTATATATGTCTACAACCGGAATTCCCTACCTTCCGTCCAAGTAATACCTACTCCTGGAAGTTTTCATTTATTTATATTATTTGCTTTTTTCTGACTTGGGAACAGGTTGTGGCTACTTTGGAGTTTTTCTTAAATCATTTCACCGCAAGCAAGGCAATGCTGCCAATAAAACCCAATGAGTGAAAGAAAATGAGAAGTTTTTTTGAAGGAGCCGGAAACCCAATCTTAAACAGAAAACAAAGGATAAACCTCTATTCCAATTCCAAAGACTGGGAAGGAGTGTGAACCGGACGATAGGCGAATATATCTATTGTCGAATATATCTGCATATAAAACCTGGTCCAGATAAAGGTCAGTTATAGCCTAATGAACTTTGCAGGCGTCTTAACCGATCTATCGGCCCCTTCGGCTTGGGCTAATGGTTATCAAGCTAGTCTGGTTAATAATTACGACTGTCTAGTGAGTTCGGGCTATATATTTGTGGTTTTGTGATTAGTTAATATTGGGTTGTCATGAATAATTTCTGTTTTTGTTTATCAACTATTCTTGGAAAAATTAAGTACAATTATATTTTATTCACTTATATATTCACCATTTTCGGCAATGACGTATGTTACGAATATGATCTTTCTGACCATAGCTCAATTAGCTCTCATTTAAATACTTATGGAGACCTACCGGAACCTATTCACAACATACTTGTTGATAATACAAATATAAGAGCATCATCTACATGCAAAAAAAGGCTAAAATAATGGATGCCTTATTAATAAAAACAAAAAAAAAAAAACACTCAATAATATCAACTATGACCCTGTACACAATATGTTGACCGTGTTTTGAAAATGAAACATTATATAAATACATACATGCAACAATCTATTTCTAGTTAACAATTAATATATTTCAACCTTGAAAATGGCTATATGTATAGCTGAAAGCGCTCGGAAGAAAAACAACGTTTGGACAGTTTTTATATAATTTATCTACTGAAAAGAAAATAATTATAAGGTCACATGAGAAATTATATAAAAAAACTTAATCAAAAGTACCTTGTCTGTCATATTTAATGAAACTTGCATATATATATATATATATATATATATATATATATATATATATATATATATATATATATATATATATATAGGTACCTCCAAAAATTCGTATACCTAAGGTTTAAATGTATCCTTTTCGAAGCTTTCCAACCGCTTCAATTGAAAGCTAAAGGATTAAATTTTCTAATTCCAGAAAAAAAAGAATACTGTGGATATTTCAAATAGAAATTTGAATGATTTTTAGTCGATGCTTCCGAGAAACCAATCGAAACGGCCATTTTTTTACTTTTTTTAGAGAAATGTAATCGAACTTATTTTTCGGTTTTGCAAATCTCGCTAAAATAAGATATACATTTCTGAAAGGTTACTTTCGTAAAATTAGCAAATTTAAAGTTAAATTAATCTGTTCTGAAACAAAAATCACTTACTTACTTTTTTGTTTCTTATAATAATTTAAAATACTATAAAAAATTCTTATATTATTGAGTTACCTCTATCTCTTTCATTATTTAATAGCTAAGATAATAACTAATTTTATTAATTATTAATATTACATTAAGTTATTACATTTTAAATTTAATAACTGAGATAATAGTTATTAATTGTTTAAATTGATAAATAAGATAATTTTATTATCTCAGTTTAATTTTCAATTTAATAACTGAGAGTGAGATATGACATTTACATGTCAAGGAGCTTTACACAAGGAGGAGACAAGCTTTGAAATACGTGACCGTTCAACCATAATGTCATGAGATATCATATTAAAAAAATATATTATTTTGACGGACAAAAAATATTTTTATTTTTGGTAAGAAGTTTTGGTAGCATTATTTGTATTAAGCTTTTAATTTTCGCTTAGTGAATATAGATTTCACTTACAAATTTAATAACAGACCCCACACTCTGGTTGGAAGAATTTTAAAACATTTTTTAAAATGAAAGAAAATGAAAAAAACTAAAAGAAAAATGCAAACAATACTTGTAAAAATTCTTTATTCATCGAAAATTTTGTTTTCCTACATATAATAATGTCCTTAATATATATTATTTATAAAAGCAAATAAAATACTATCTAATTTGATAATTAGATGGTTTATTGCAGTTTTTATTTTACGATTTGGAGCAGATTTTTAAAAAGTTGGCAGTAGCTGTGAAAAATAAAATTGATGATTTAATTTTTCCAAGGATTCCTGCTTATAAGAAATATAAAACAATATGTGTATTCTTGGAAATTCTAGAAAATTTCATAAAATTTATTTATGGTGGTGGGGGGTAACGGCTGTAAAAAATATATATGTTTACCAAGATTTTCTAAAAATAAAATATTCAAAAATAAATTCATTCATTTTTTAATAAGTCCTGAAAGTTTCATTAAAATCAGACTATTATTTAATTTTTGCAAGGATTCCCAAATTAATGGAGTTTCCCTCTGAAACTGTTACACTAAAATGACCATCACCACAAGTATTATTTAGTTAACAAAAAAAAAACAAAACAAAAAAAATAAGATTTTTGACCGAAATTTAAAACGGGTTAGAAATAATGAAATATTTAAAAAATACTTTGTTCTTTCCTCTTAACAATAACAAGCGTTTTAATGGTGAAACTGTTTTTATTAAGTTTCGGACGTTTTATCATTATGCTATACTGATTTTTAGCGAATTATTGGAGGTACCTACCTTTAAATATCTCCTTCTCCAACATCCGTGGCATTAGAACCAACTTCTGCAGCGTTGAATCTTTCCTCATTGCTAAGTGTCCGGATATACTGGCCCTGTGTGAGACCAATCTTGACTCCTCTTTCCCTTCCTTTGATGTCTCGATCCCTGGATACCTTCCTCTCCTCAGAAAAGACTCTCTAACCCACATGCATGGCTTGGGTGTCTACGTCAAGGACCATCTCCCTCTGGCTAGAGAGTGCTCTCTCAAATCGCCGGATCATTCGTACTTGTGTCTCCGGCTATCTCTTCTCAATGCTGAAAGCTATCTTTTCTTCCTCTACCGCTCTCCATCCTCTCAGGACTGTGGAATACTCGATGTCATTTCTGACAGCATAGATAGGGCCCTCTCTCTCCATCCGTTCGCTCACATATTTGTGTTTGGCGATTTTAACGCCCATCACAACCAGTGGCTTAAGAATGCTACTACCGACTTCGCAGGCATTCATACTCTCAACTTTTCAGTCTCTCAATCCCTCACACAGATAATCGATTTCCCCACGCGTTTTGCTTACAACCGTGACTGTAAGGCCTCACTCCTCGACCTGTGTTTTACCTCCATCCCTGAGTCTTGTAGTGCCACGCAGCCCCGTCCTATCGGTAACTCCGATCATGCTGTAGTGTCTGTTAGCATCTCCTTCAGCCCCACCCCCTGCAATGAGCCTCCTACCACCAGAACCACATTCTGCTACCAACGGGCTGACTGGGACTCGTTTCGTGACTTCCTCCGCGATGTCCCCTGGGATGCTGTATTTAAGCTCCCCATTCAAGATTGTGCTTCAGAGGTCTCTTCCTGGGTTAAAGCTGGAATCGACGCTTTCATCCCCTACAGGAAATTCAAGGTCAAACCGCGCTCCTCCCCCTGGTTCACAGCTACTTGCTCAACCGCCATTGCCCATAGGAACCACTTCTTCCACCGTTTTCGTAGTGATATGTCTGACTTCAATAGACGTCTATTTACCTCTGCCCGTAACGAGTGTAAGCGTATCCTCGACGATGCCAAGTCACTATTTGCTGCTCGGATTAAGGAACGTATTGCATCCCGCAAATTTGGCTCCAAAGATTATTGGCGCCTCTGCAAGAGCGTTCTGAACAATAACAAACCCTCCATTCCTCCCCTGTTCAATCAGTTTGAGATCCTGACCACCTCTGCCGACAAGGCCGAATGCTTTGCTCGGAAGTTTTCTTCCAATTCAATGCTAGACTCTTCCGGGGTACCCTTGCCCGATTTCCCTCCCAGAACCGAGGCCCTTTTGAACGGATTGCACAGATCCCCGTCGTTGGTATTGGGCATTATTTCTAATTTAGATCACCACAAGGCTACTGGTGGTGACGGGATACCAGCCATTGTCCTGAAGAAATGCGCGCCTGAACTGGCGCCTGCCCTCTCTAAATTATACAACCGCTGCCTCAAGGAGTCTTGTTTTCCTGACTGCTGGAAGTCCTCAACCATTGTTCCTGTCTTTAAGAACTCTTGTGACCCCTCCGACCCTTCCAATTACCGTCCTATCAGTCTCCTACCCCTCTTCGGCAAAGTCTTCGAGGCCATTATCAACACCGAAGTGATTAATCATCTGATATCCCATGATCTGCTCTCAGACAAGCAGTATGGTTTCCGCTTTGCCCGATCTACGGCCGATGTGCTTACGGCCATCACTGAATTTGTCTACCAAGCTATCCATAATAACGGTGAAGCTCGTGCTGTGGCCCTAGACATCTCCAAAGCGTTTGATAGAGTTTGGCATGCCGGCCTTCTTCGCAAGCTCCAGGGTTATGGTATCACAGGTCGATTGTTTGACCTAATACAATCATTCCTGTCAAACCGGGAATTGAAGGTCGTTCTCAATGGATTCATCTCCAGCTCCTATCCCACTAACGCAGGTGTTCCTCAAGGCTCCATCCTAGGCCCTACACTGTTCCTCATATTTATAAACGACCTTCCTGACGCCATAGACTCCCGAGTCGGCATCTACGCTGACGACTCCACAATTTACTCCTGTCTCAAACACAAATCTAGTGATACTGACAAAGTTAACCTGGCAGTTCAAATAGAAAAGGACCTCCAATTGGTTATGAAATGGGGCGAGAAATGGATAGTTAACTTTAATGCCTCTAAAACAAAACTGCTCTCAATTAACCACCACAAGGATCCATCCCTGCATCCCATTAGCATGTCTGAAGACCAACTTCTCGAGAGCTCCTCTCTGCGGCTGCTCGGTCTCACGCTGTCCGCTGATCTGAGATGGAACAAATACATCGAGTCAGTTGCATCATCCACCGCAAGGAAAGTTGGTTCCCTGTGCCGAGCCAGGAAATTTTTCTCCCCGGAATCGATCCTCCAAGTCTATAAATCGACCATTCGCCCTTGCATGGAGTATTGCTGCCATATATGGTCTGGAGCCCCTGCTGTTTGCCTCAGGGTTCTTGATAAGATCCAGAGATGGATATGCAATGTGATTGGCCCTGATCTGTCATCTCGTCTGCAGTCGCTCTCTCACAGACGCGATGTTGCCTCGCTCTGACTTTTTTACAAATACTTTCACGGTAATTGCTCCGAGGAGCTGCTTTCGCTTGTCCCTAGGCCTCATGAATTTAAACGTCCTACGAGGCTGGCATCCCGTTCCCACCCCTTCACCGTTGAAACTGCTAGATGTAGACGTCTCTTTTACTCCAATAGCTTCTTGTCTCGCACATCTCGCCTATGGAACTCCCTTCCCTATTACTGTTTCCCTGACAAATACAATCTCCAACTATTTAAGTGTAACGTCAATCGACATCTCCAGTTGCCTTGATCTATCCACTTCCCTTCTCCACATCCTTTCACCTTTCATTCCTATCTGCTGTCGCTCCAAATCTTCTGTAACCTCCTTGCCTTGATCGATCCACTGTCTTTCTCTTTCTCCACATCCTCTTCTTTACCACTCCTATCTGCTCTTCCTCCAACCCTTCTATAACCCCTTGCGTGATAGTGGCCTCCAGACTTGCTTGGGGTGATACGCTTAATATATATATATATATATATATATATATATATATATATATATATATATATATATATATATATATATGCATATATATATGTATATATATATATATATATATATATATTCAAAACCGTTATACATAGCACTGAATGCTGGACAATTTCTTCTCGGATGAAGAGGAGATTTGAGGCATCAGAGATAAGCTTTTACCGAAGGATTCTGAATAATACCATGGATGTAAAGCAACGAAGAAATCTTTAGGAAAATGGAAAGAATATATATCCTATATACTTATAATCAGAAAATAGCTGAAATTTCTTGGCTTGGAGAAATATGCACAGGACATATCGAAATTAATCCTGGCAGTAAGGCGTCTGAACGGGAGATTGGAGGTTTTCAGAAGCGTGGAACCACCTCTTAATTGCTGTTGTTCCCAGGTCCACCCTGACGCAGGGTAGTAGCACCTATTAGGGTCTCAGCTATGCGTAAATAGTGAACCCACAAACACAAACAAAACATTATAAAAGTATAAAAATACATTTTTATAGTAAAAATACCAGCAATATATTTTCATAGTAAAAAAAATATTACTAGCAATACATTTTTATAGTAAAATGACTAACAATTCGTATTTAAAATAAAATGAGCAGCAATACATTTTATAGTAGAATTATCATAAAATTATGTTCAAAATATTTAGATTTTAGCATTAAATAACCCATAGAGGTGTTGATATGCCGCGAAAAGAAATCAACCAACATGAAATAACACTTTCAGAACATTAATCCATATATCGTACAATTTCTTAAAGAAATCAAACTGTGGTTCATAATATAGCCTCAACAAAACTAAAACATAAAAGACACATATCACCACCTCTAGTAATTATGTCCACACAAATATATTTATGGATAAAAGCCGAGTATCATTTACCATGTATTCAATTGTGAAAGTAGAATAAGATATTTTATATTTTTATTACTTCAAAATTACCAAGAAAATTAAATTTCGGCATTGAATGACCCATAAGGTGTTGATATGCCGTTAAACAATCAAATCATATCGAAATTGCCGATTCATAGAATCCAATAGCCACAGGGCTTAAATGGTTAAGTTCGGATTAACAGAGATTATTAATTAAATTTGGCTCGTAGTTTAGCTAATATAGCGTTCTTTCTCTCGGTAGCAGATAAAGATTAGAGGTTTTGATGCTAAGTTTCAAACGTTCTTGGAAGATTAACCCGCCTCCATTTCCTAGCATTTTGGTCAACGGTTTAACTGTGGCATCCGTCAGTCTCAGGAGACAATGCATCTGCCCCACCAAAAGTTATCCCTCGCTGCTGATGGCGCTGCAGTATCTGTTATGGTTGTACTGGCCCAATGAGGTTAATTAAACAATTTGAAACGACCTGAAAATTTAACTCAAGCTTTGTTTTGAGTCTAAATTGTTCAACATTTGAACAAAATTGTTCAAAGTACATTCGAGTGTTTGAGGTTTATGCTACTTGCATAATAACTTCAGACGAGAAAGAAAAACCAGTTTTTATTAGATTTCAGAGCCCTTAAAGTAATATACAGATTAGCTGCATAATAAATTCGGTCAATCTATTTTCGTAAATTCCAAAATATATCCATTAAAAGTGTCTAGGAATTGAGTTAGGGATCTTATCGAGGGTAGAAATGAACTAGTTTAAATTTGATAAATATTGATTTTGAATTGTTGCAGTCTATTTGATTTACATAATAACTTCAAACGAGATGCATAGTTGTAATCTTGTATTTCAGATCTAAGGGGGTCAATCCCCAGCAGGTGTAGTCGATCTGCTTTGGGGTGGTGAATTTTATATATGGCAAGGGAACTTTCTGATTCTTCTCTCTAGTCTTCGTATCTCTTCTAGATTCCCGTTTATTTCTGTGAAAGTGCATTAACAGGTCTTGGTAAGGTATTAATAGCGTCAAAATTTTGGTGGGGGGTATTTAATTCAGCTTTATTTATTACCTTACATTGTTAAAAGATTATTCTTCAATTATTATTATTATTTTTATTTCCTTTGATATCTGGCGTTTGCACATTTCTTTCCGGGTCCCGCCCAGGGACCTAAGGTTAAAAATGGCATCATGACACTTTCCACTGCAAAAAATAAATTAAATAAAATAAAAAAATAATTACTTAGATAAAGCCCTTCGTTTTTATTATTATTATTATTATTATTATTATTATTATTATTATTATTATTATTATTATTATTATTATTATTATTATTATTATTATTATTTCCTTGGGTTTCTGCTGTAAACTCGTTTTTTCAAGATCCCAACCAGAGACATAAGTTCAGAAATAGCTTCATGACCTCTTCCATTGATCAACCTCCAGCCACCAAAAACAACAAAAAAACTAAAAACAAAAAAAACTATGATCACATGCATTTAACATGGTGGAGATTGACTATGGAATATGAAAGCACAGTTACAAAGAGTGTGAATTTTATCTTTAAAAAATGTAAAAAGTAAAACCGACAAAAAAAAAAGAATGAGGAGAAAATCCGAGTTGACCCCCCCCCCGCTTCCGATGTAGTGGGATGTTGATCCTGACCGGGATTGAGAATTTAAACCCAACTCTATTATGTCTATTTCCATATCCCAGCTAGAATTCTTTACTTTTGTCAAACTCGTCATGCAAATACCCCGGTCTTTAAGTGTTGGTATCTTATCACTTTCAAACCTACAGTTTTTTTTAACTTGTTAATCTTTTTTGATTCTTTACAGTGCCTTCCTACTTTTGTTTCAACGTATATATATATATATATATATATATATATATATATATATATATATATATATATATATATATATATAGGTAAGAATATATATCACCGTCGGAGTGTCGGCGACTAAACCAGCTAACCCACTCCATATTCTTGCAAGTGAGGTGGGTTGTTTAGTATGATGAAAAATAAGAGCCAACAAAGGGCGGAAGAATTCTGGATGAGTCAACGGCCAACTAACTAGAGACAGTGCCTCAATAAATAACCGTGGAGAAGGCAACGGGAAAACACTCCACTATTAATCCCAAGAAATATCATGGCAATTATAAAACGAAACGAAATATAAGAGGGTTAAGTCTATGGAAATTAACCCCTCACCAAATAAAGAACGACATGTGCAACAGGTGTCACCTGGCCGTCATTCAACGACTGTTAGTATAAAAGGCGTAAAGAAGAGAAAATTTATCGGAACTGATCCCTCGCCCGGAAAGGAGCAACATGAGCGACAGGTGTGACCTGACCGTCATCTAGCTACTGTTCGCATCAAACAAAAAATAACTCTCGGGACATGAAACGTTCGAACGTTAAGCAACTGTGGCCAGTTGGGAAATGTAAAGCAGGAAATGAGTGGGATAAATAGGTGTATGTGAAACTAGGTGGCCAAACCACTCATATTTTGTCAATAACAACCACAGGATTATATATGCAGGCGGAGGGAAAAATGAGAAAGGAGCTGGATTGATACTAGATCAAGAGATCAAGAAATGCGTTCTGAGATAGTGTCAGTTATCTGAAAGAATTCTTACAGTTAAGCTGAAAGGAAAGTCTTTCAATATATCTATTATAATCGGAGTAATGGATAGCGGCTCGGATTGAAGAATCTGAGAGCCGAGTTCGAATTCCAGTCAAATCCATTACATTCATTTACGTGCTAATACTCTTGGGAAAGGTATGAATACTCTTCTTCATCATCTTCTTCGTCGTCTCCTCCTCCTCTTCTTCTTATTTGATTTGCCGCTAAAAATATGATTAAAACTCAATAAAAAATAGTTGAGAACCAATAAAGCAGATGAATCAGATTATGACGGATAGAGAAGCAAAAATTGTAAACTTGGTGTTATAATCCTCGTCGAATTACTTTCTGCGTTTAACAACATACGCGTGATGACCCTTCGACTGAATTCGGCCCCAAGTTTTTTGCCAAACCTTCGAATTCAAGTTTTAGTTCAATAAAATCAGACTTGATTTCTTGAGAAAGAAGACAGTACCGTTTGTGGTTTGCAGTCGCTCTTCAGACAAAAACGGATTTTCAGTTGACTGAAACATTTATATTTGACGTATCGGTGATTCAGAATTTTTGGTCTACTTGTTAATTCGCTAACATCAAATATTGATTTTACTCATGTATTCTATTTCTCTTCCCCTGCGTAAGGCGAAGTGAGGGAATAACTTAATAAGAGGAACAGTTAACAATTCTCTCAGAGAACTTTATGAAAATATTTCCTCTTTGAGGAATTGGTAAAGTGAAATAGACTCACTGTTAAATTTAACAATTTAGCAGACTTATTTCAGCAGACTATTATTTTTTTTTTAGAGATGTGCATCTCTGCTCGGACTTCCTGGAGTTCAGGTCAGATACAAAACAAAATAAAGGAAGTCGATTTTGATTGGCTGAACGGTGGGGGGGGGGATGATAGAGATAGAGAAAGGAATTTCAGTGAGTCGAAACCGTCATATGTAGACGTGTCCCCTTCGTGTCTGGAAGCGGCTTCCCAGTGGGATGAGACAGCGACCCCACTGGATAGTTAAAGATGTATATGTCGACGTTAATAAACTAGCTAAGTTATAATTCCCTGTATTGAAGGTATTTTATCTCCGAACCAAAACAACTAGGATCATCGGCCGGGAGAAGACGAGAGAAGATACAACATTGTATTATCTGTCTATATTTCTGAGATGAGGTATTATGTACATTATTTACATTATTCGGACTAGTGTCTTCATCTTTGTCGCCATATTTATTACAACGTTTCGGCCGTTGTACGCTCCGGCCTTCTTCAGGTGGTTGGAATGTCGAACTGAACCCTTTATTTCACTCACTGGTAGACTGTTCTAGTTCCACGTGCCATGTTTAATGGATGTCAGTTATCAGTTATCTTCTGTTATTTTTCCCTCTGAAAGTTCTCCCCTGCCTTAACCGGGTATTGAACTCACACTCTTTGGGTCCTGTCACTGGATCTAACTAACGCATTTATCCACTGTTCCATGTCCTTGAGGATATCTGTGTATGAATTTCTGGGTATTATAAACCTAATGTCTTCAGCAACCATTTTTACCAGTGCTCATATTGCAATTGTTGGTGTTATCATCTCATTTTTACCATAGCTCATATTTCAACTTTGTTGTTATTATCGCCTTTCTCTGGCACTTCTTGTTACTGGTTCCCATATTGTATTCATTTCTATGCTTGTCGGCTCAGGAGATTTGATTTAATTGAAGCGGTGACCAAGAGCCCCGTCCAGAACATGGGATCAATACAACTTTACATTATTAACAGCAAGTATTTTTTATCGAGTATTCATTAGAAAATTTGAGGAACATCTGTTGCAAAAGGTGTAATGAATTAATATCCTCTTTTACGTGCCATAGCGCTACAGGGAGTGGGAGATCATGGCTCTCCACAACCTTCTATCCTTCGTAACTCTAATTAATGTTTGTCTTCTTGCTATGAATGTCAATCCATGTCATACGATCCATTTGTACAGATCTGTCATGTTATACGCTTTTTCAATCTCTCCTTCTTGCTTTCGATATGTCCTCTGAGTGTCAAATTCTCTAAGCCCGCTTTCCTCATTATGTGGCCCAGAAATTTTAAATCTTTCTGATCTTAAGCGCAACTGTCCTTTTCTATTTTTAAAACTTCTTGGCTGCTCACATGTTCTGTTCCTTGGTATTTTCATCATCTTGCTGCAGAAGCACATCTCGGTTGCCTATATTAGTGGTTATAACGTTCGTATACTGACCATGAGACCTGGGTTCGAATCTCACCATGGCCGATTTATCAGGAAGAAGACTTCCTGGTGTTATTGGACTGGAAGTGGTGATCCCTGCAGCCAGCACCTTTAGAAACCAAGCCATGTGAGTGAAATTGGGCAGACGGAACCCTTGGGTTCCATCGATAGCTGTGATAGCACGAAGTCACAAGTCATCGTAACCGAGGGCATGAGCGTGTTGGCCTTTTTTAAAATGTTGATCACACTAGATAACACGCTCTTTCCCAGAAACTGTAACTAAGGTCTACTCAGCATAGTTGCAGTATAAACCACAGGTGGGCTAAGTGGGTGTTCAATAAACACAAATGCGCCTGACCAAGCGTCTGCAATAGGGATTGGCTAGCAGCCCTAGTAGACGGGTAGGACGATTGGTACTGCATAGCTTTTCAGCACTTTTGTCTGTGTTTCCAGTGACATTTTCTTGTTTCTTAATACGTTGTTTAGTTTTTGGAAGGAATCTTTCAACCTTCCAGTTCATCTTCAGTTTCCCTAAACACTTTCCATGCATTTAAATATCTAAACTTGCTTAATTTCGACGTCTTCAATTTACAGGTTGCCAGCTTCAGTTGTCTTTCTCGGTAATGGCCATATATTCTGTCTTCTTCGTCCTTTCTAAAGAATCTTTGAAAAAGCAGTGCAATAGAAAAATGCATGCTTAAGATGCATTCTAGTTTTCGATAAAGTGTTATCGGTGACCGCTGCTATCAGAAAGTAAAACGTTCTTATGGAACATTTCGTAAACGGAAATAGCGTAAAGCAAAGACCAGTTATCATTAATTTATATGCTAAAAATCTTTTGAGCGTTCTTCCACTCAATATCCCGCTGAAATATTTGCTAAGATTAAGAGTGTTGTAATTTCAGAAAAGTTTGACTGTTTTAAATGCTTACAGATTAAAATGACAAAAAATTGTAAGTGGCTTCTTCGGTTTAATAAATTTCGAATATGAAGAAAACTTAATGTTGGTCTTTCGCAAATTGAAGTGACATAATGTGATTATTCAAAAGGCGGGAAATACCAGTAATTGTGCGAATTAAACTATTTCCATTTTTTTTTACAGACACTTACTCCAAAGTTTATTTCACATCTATGCATCATCATCATCATCATCATTATTATTATTATTATTATTATTATTATTATTTTTTTTTTTTTTTTTTTCCTTTGATAACTGCTGTATACTCATTTCCTTCTGGATCCCAAACTGAGATCTAAGGTAAGAAATGGCATCATGATATTTTCAATGAGTATAATAATAATAATAATAATAATAATAATAATAATAATAATAATAATAATATGACCCGGAAAGAAATGTGTAAACGCCAGATATCAAAGGAAATAAAAATAATAATAATAATAATTATTATTATTCCTTTGATTTCTGTTGTATACACATTTAATTCCGGGTTCCAACTCGAGATCCAAGACAAGAAATGGTACCATGGCATTTTCCACTGAGCATTTCTGTAATGATAATAAAACAAACTAAGACCACACACATTTTACATAGATGAAACCCTTCGTAGGGTGTGAGCAGTACTTGTGAGCATTTCTTTAAGGTATAGGCTACCAAGAACACCTCCAGTGAGTCTATCGGAAACCTTTCCAATCAATCCGAGGGCTCCAACCACAATTGGAATTATTGATATCCTCATGTATCACATTCCTGAGATTTCTACTTCAAGATCTGTGCAGCCTTTTTGAAGGTCTCCAAAGATAAATTACAGTCTCCATGAACGGCCATGTTAATAAGAAAATAGATTTTTACTTTTGTGGTCTTTGATCCCGATGTCTGGGCTATCAGCTTTGATTGTTCTGTCTGTGATTATTGTAAAATCCCATAAAATTGTTACAGGTCTGGATGAGGTTTATACCAATTTCTTACAGTCTCCTTTCCGTAAAAACTTGCAGATTTTCCAATGCTGATATTGACCCACTCTGTACTACCGAGTTTTATATTCGGTGGGTGCCAATACCGTGCAACCTGATACAAGATGGTCAATTGTTTCTGAATAATTATCACAGAATATTATTATTATTGTTTTATTGTCTTTGATTTCTGGAGTATACTCATTTATTTCCTGGTTCCGACCAGAAATGAGTCAGGGTCAGAAATGATATCATGGCATTATCTACTGAGCAGTAGTAAAGTGTGGGCCGTACTCGTGAGAACATTCTTTTGAATTTCTTCAAGGCATGGGCTACCAGGGATACCTTCAATGAGTCTGTTGGAATCTTTTCCAATCAACCACATTTTTGAGATCTCGGTTTCAAGGTCCTTGTAATTTGATAGCTTTTTGAAAATCTTCAAAGATACATTGCAGTCTGCAGGGATTGCCATATGCAGAAGGAGGCAATTGTTCTGTTTTCGGTCTAATAACGATGTCTGGGCGATTAGCTTAGATTGTTCTGTCTGTGTGTATTGTATAGTCCCATAGAATTGTTACAGGTCCTATCTGCGTAACCGGGTTTGGGTGGTGTTCATACCAATTTCTTTCAGTTTCCTTTCAGTAAGAAGATTTACCAATAAAGATATTGGCTCACTCTATCACGCCATGTTTTATATTCAGTGGGTGCCAATACCATTCAACCTGATACAAGATGGTCAATTGTTTTGGGATATTTATCACAGAATCTGAATTTTGGGCTAACACAATTGTTCAGTATGTATTTTTGATAAATTCTAGTTAGCATGCATTGGTCCTGTGCAGTAAAAATAAAACTTTCGATTTCAGGTTTTATTCCTGCACTACGTAGCCACTGATGGATACGGAGTTTGTCTACATCAACTTGTTTGTTACGGGCAGAGTATTGGCCGTGAACCGGTTTATCTTGCCATCGTTTCTGCATATTGTATTATTATTATTATTATTGAATAAGTGAAGAGCACTCCAAATTATAGCGCCAAGAAACCAGGCGGAAACAAATGTGAACTTTTTGTGATGACAACGAACGAACTTTGTAATACCAACGAATACTCGTTGTCATTTTTGTAATGCTCGTGTGTAGTAGAGACTTTGTAATCGCAGATACAACTATAGTACGCCGTTGAACAATACTGGTGTCAGACGCCTTCGAATATCACTCGCACTAATAGTACTCGCTCGATAATACTCACTCGAATAGTAATCCGTATAGTGATCCGAACAGAGAAATAGTATAGTGAATAGTATAGAGAATAGTGGCCCGTATAGCAATAGAGGATAGACTAGAAATAGGGATCAATTAGACGTCACGCGGCTTCCTACTTATACGTTTCCTCTATGGTTACGTGGTCTACTTAATTCAATAATGGGATCGCCTGTGTTTGCTCGCTGGCGATCTATGTTCAAACTCAAGTGTCAGCAGCGACACTATATTCCTGTATAACTCCATCGGACAATCAGCCTAATGAGACACATCAAATTTTTTAAATTCTAATCAATAGAGCGCCTAGCAGAATTAATCCGGAAATAGGTCAAGAACAGTGCTATTTCCTTAAAGACACCGGGACAAGGAATGCGATATTTATGCTTAGAATAATAAAACTAAAGTTATACCTATAATAATTGGATCTCTGGAACGATCAAAATAGATTCAGACAAGAAAATGAACAAAATATTTATCAACCCCTGTTGGCAAGCGATTTAAAAGACCCACTGTGTCGAACTGCTCATCTACTCATCAATCCAAAGAAAAATAAATATTGTAGATGTTAAGTAGCACTTAACAACAGAATTTGTGCAAAGCAGTATGCACACGTTTTCTACTTTGACTTACCTCAGCTCCCGAGTAATTATCCGATGAGGGATCGTTCGAAACAGAAAAGAAAAAAGTAGCATTATTAATAAGTAAACTTGTGTACCTAATATAAATTTGGCAGTTATCAGATAGCGATCGTTCATCATAATAAAATAAAATTCCCTCTACTGCATCGTGTCGTAATTTTACTGCCTCCAGATTTGATTTTATCGGGAACCTTATGTAACCTGGCCATAAAAAATGTCGTAAAATGTCAGCTGAATGCCAAGATCCTCACAAATGAAACCTCAATCTGATTCCAACAAATTTGTAATCACAACTTGCCATGAATGTTTTTTTTTGTAGCCATCAATATGCGTTGTTAAATATTTAAAATAAATTTCTTCTTTGGCCATTCTTATAAAAAATAATCACAATAATAGTAAACAAAAAAAAAACAACAACAAAAAAACGAATCATCTCGCAGGATCTCACAAGATCTCGTTTCACTGTGATTCATGGTTGGCCGGTTTCGACACATCAACGTATCTATACCGCTATTTGAATTAGGAAATAGGAGAAAATACCTCAGTATTTCTATAAAATTAGATTAATCAAGTCGTCAACTATTTATAGTATAAATAGTTGACGACGTGATTAATCGAATTATTATCCCAACCTGACAAGTCTTTACCGTCTGATTGGTTTTGATTACGGCCCCGGATTCGAAAGAGAAAAACAATATCACATTAGAGTTAGATGTTCAGAAGATAAAAAATAAAGAAAGCCACACCGTTTTTGTTTTGTTTAAACATAATATTTTTAAGTAACAATATATCATTTAAACATGTTCTATTAAATAGAACGACAGCGGGGGGGGGGGGTCCCAAGGTTTTTGCAGAGTTTATCCTGACGTCGAATTCATTACCTCAGCGCATTAACAGTGACCGATAAGTGTTTTCTTTCAATTAACTTTGGACTTGACCACTTTTATGAATAAACAGGTACGAAACAGAAGATCGTCTATTAAAAGCTTTCGTTTCAAGATTAACAGATTTTCAAAAGATTTCCTATGACTTTTTGAAATTTTCTCTACACTTCCAGCCTTCAGTATGACTTTTTGTATCCGCTTTTAAGATAAAATAAATTACTTCATTTTCGACCTTCAGTTTGGTTTGGTTTGGTTTACGGTATATCAACCTCAACGAGTTATTTATTTTTGACAAGATATTTCTTGGTGGTAATATTTTTTTTTCAAAAATGTATTGCTGGTAATTTATTTTTGTTTGCCAAAATGTATTGCTGGTAATATATATATTCAAGTTGTATTGCTAGTAATACCTATTTTTTCAAAAATTTATTGATGGTAATATTTTTTGTTTTCAAAAATGTATTGCTGGTAAAAGTTTTTCCAAAAAAGTATTCCTGGTATTAAAACCCATTTTTATACTTTCATAGTGTTTTGACCCGTTTGAAGGTTTGACTATTTACCCATAGCTGGGACCCTGACAGTTGTTACCATCCTGGATCAGGGTAGACATAGGAACACCAGCAATTAATTAACCTTCTGAACAAAGGTCTTGTCGTCCTCTTTATATATTAATTTTGCTGGACACACACACACACACGCACGCACGCACGCACGCACGCACGCACGCACGCACGCACGCACACGCGTATCCCCTCTTCAGGGAGTTAGTGAATTTATTTACAGATACCATATAATTTATTGCTGTTGCTAGAGTATCTGTAGCAAGTACATATTTACGGGGTGCAATTGGCACTACCACGCTTAACCAGTTTTGCCATCAGAGTTATTTTTCTCCTAGACTGGTTGCCAACCAATCTAGAGGAACCAATCTGCCTTGATATTTAATCTATAGCTGAGGAGATGGAGGAATTTTTGTAAAAGTGGATGGAATTAATTTAGCCTGATTACGAACTCTTTTCGCATTGATAACATCTGCGCTACGAGCATACGCAACATTCTGGGTATAATCTGGAGTAAATTCAAACACATATAGGTGTTGTAGGTTTATTTTTCGTCACTGTATATTGTTTCAGCTGTAACAAAAAACTTTATTGAAACAATTTTATTTACTCCATTTTTAAATTGATCTTTTTTGCTTAATTCGCATCTGCAAGGAGTAAAAAGAATCCACCGCGCCATTCTGTGACTCTCGGAGAAACGATCAAAAGAGATCAAGAAAAAATGACAAGAAAAACATGAAATTTAAAACAAATGACATTACATGGAATTGAATTTTTCCACCATTGCCATTGGTACATAGTACCAGATCGCTTCATTGTTTGAAAGTAAATTACTTCAGCATAGTGTCTTGCATTGTTCTGCCTTGGATAAAAGGTTTTAACTGGTTTCCATATTAAAGATCTGTGTAAGAATCTCCTATTTTTTATCTGTCACTTTGTTCATCTTTATATATTATTCTTCTCTCGCCTCCTCTTTATATATATATATATATATATATATATATATATATATATATATATATATATATATATATATATATATAAATCCAAAATTACCTCATGTGGTTATAGTCTATTTCAAACCGGTGCCGGTTTGAAATAGACTATGCCCACATGAGGTAATGAGGTAATGAGGTAATTTTGGATTTTTTTGCTGTATAATATATGCTCTGTTATAATAAATAAATTGAGACCCTCTGTGGATCAGTGTTAATATTTGATATTACTAGTATCCACCTGGATTATATACCAACGGATCTATTACCTGTACTATATATATATATATATATATATATATATATATATATATATATATATATATATATATATATATATATATATATATATATATACTAGTTGTAATCTTATAAATATAAGAAATTATACTCGTCCGGAAAAACTTAGGTGCCTTGATTTGTGACTAAACAAACCAATACCAAAGGGAAAAAAATGGTACAAAAAAGAAAGGAGAACATGTACGTCAGCCGAAAATAATCGACTTGCATCCAAGTTCAGAGTCCAAAGAAAAAAACCCGATGCGTGTAAGTAAAATAACTAATTAAATTGCTCGATACGCTAAGAAGAGCAAACCTAAATTAAACCTTAACTTAACTTATATATACATATATGATTCCCGGAACATTTTCCAATATATTCAAGATGATCTTCGCCCACCCTAATCTTCTAACCTTCTGTCCTGAAGTAGCAAGTGGTCTCGATTTCATTTTCAAGTCTTTATTCACAGCTCTTTGGACTGTCATAAGTGAAACTAGTCTCCCACGTGCCACTCCCCTTATGGAGTGAGTTGGATCTTATCTAATTGATCTCTTTAGCTGTAAGTCGAAATGATTCCTCTTCCTGTTGTGACCTCGTGATCCAGTTTTCCTCTCTACTGTTCTCCATTTTTTAAATTATTCACTATTCTATTTAGGTTTCTCCTAAAAAGCATGACGCTGGTTCAATTCCAACCAACGAGCCCATTTTTTACCAATATTTCTCGAATACGCAGGACGACAGGCGTAATAAAAACTGCTTAAAATAAGAAAAAAACAAAGGAGGCGTCTATTTCCAATACGAGGATCCATTATGATAACGTTTGAAGTGATATATATATATATATATATATATATATATGTGTGTGTGTGTGTGTGTGTGAAGAAATATAGTTTTAAAGTATGCTATATTTATGGGATAAAGTGCTCAATATCAGAGATAGAGCGTATGTAAATAAAAAATATAAAAGTTAACATTGAAGTCGACGCTCAGAGGCGACAGACTGTTTCATGCAAGATGCAATCGTCAGGTCTGACGATTGCTTCTAGCATGAAACAACCTGTATATATATATATATATATATATATATGTGTGTGTGTGTGTGTGTGTATGTGCGTGTGTGTGTATGCGTGTGTGTGCCTCTCTCTCTCTGTGTGTGTGTGTGTGTGTGTGTGTGTGTGTGTGTGTGTGTGTGTGTGTGTGTGCATAAAACCCTAGAAAGCTTACTGTACATAATTTTTTCAATTATTTTTCTGTTTTCTTTGAAGTGTTTTGATTGGTGGTTCGAAATTATAAATATATTTACCAGCATTTCATCGTCAAGTAATTTCAGCTGCTGTGGCCAGGTTTCAGTCTGGTTAGGTTCTTTCTCCACCATCGTATTTTGAATTTTTATTCGTTTCAGCGTTGTATTTGATTTCGAAATTTTTATAAAAAGATTTACAAAAATTTTTGAAAACTTTCTCCTAATTTTCTTAAGCACAATATGAGAAAAAGAGAATTTATTGATAAAATGCACACACACACATATTCACACGCACATACACACACACACACGCACACACACACACACACACACACATATGTATATATATATATATGCGATATCTTATATGTATGCATATGTATAGTTGGACACTAGGGCTAGCCAATCCCTTGCTCAGGCGCATTTGTGTTTATTCAACACCCACAGAGCCAACCTGTGGTTTATACTGTAACTATGATGAGCAGACCTTAGTTACAGTTTCTGTGATCAACAATTTGAACAAGGCAGTACGCTCAAGCCTTTAGCCACGATGACTTGTGACTTCGTGCTAGCACAGCTAGTCTCCTTACTGACAAATCGACCATGGTGAGATTTGAGCCCGTGTCTCATGGTCAGAATATTCTAAACCACTCGTCCACGTCCCTTGATATCTTATATATATATATATATATATATATATATATATATATATATATATATATATATATATATATATATATATATCGCATGCTTATTGTGAGATACGTAAAAGTTCGAGTGTCAAAGTCATTATCAAGAACTGGGTGTTATCATGTTGTGGCATACAAGGTTTTGTTGGTGATTTCAGGCCATTTATTTGAAACGCACTGATTCAAATTAATCCAAAGTGAAATCATGTGTAAAATGGTTACATCAAGTTGGGCTTCACTTGAGAAGAATGTATCAAATATTTATACGTATTGTGACCGTATTCATCTGGTAGGTTCAGGTTATTCTCCGGTCAGTGTCAAAGCTATCTGTGCTAATGTTATGTTGAAAGGATATTATCGAGATATTTATAGCACAAACCCGATGGAGTCAGACGAAGAGATGTGGATATTGTTAAGCGAAAGGTCGTCTAGTTGGTCCTGTCCAGTCACATGTTCACGTGAGTGCCGGCGAATTTTGCAATACAAAAATTGCAGAAACAATTGGGAGCAAGTGTAAAAATGATTTCTTGCAATAGGATTTCAAATCCCATATAAAAATGATAGAAAATAAGAAAGTTATGTTGAACTGCAAATTAACGTTTGGTTAGGGAAATAGTGACTGGGGATACCATTTACGGCTAATCAGCCCAAAGCCGTTGGGTAAGGGCAATGGAGATGGATTTAGGAATGGAATAGTTTCAGGACATTGCCTGATTGCGGTCAACACAGCGATTTCTTCATCAGCCCCCCCCCATACCCACCCACTTCAGCTTATCAATATATTCTCTCTGGAATTTCATGAATTTCCAGTCTTTCCTGAATGCTCTCTCCCTCTTTCTCTCATTCTCACTCACTCACTCACTCACTCACTCTTCCTCTCTCTCTCCCTCTCTCTGTATATATATATATATATATATATATATATATATATATATATATATACATGAATGACTGTCGACATTTTGTCGGCCATTTTGAACACTCAAACACTCAACTTTGCATTGGTCTCTGTTCAAGTAATATATATATATATAAAAAATAAATAGTCTCATCAGAGAATATGAGAAAATTCAAAAGAAAATATGCAAAACTATGTTGTCTTTAACATTCAATACTACATGTTTAAAAGAAAAGTTCCTGCCAAATTACACATATTTTAATATATATATATATATATGTGTGTGTGTGTGTGTGTGTGTGTGTGTGTATGTGTGTGTGTGTTTGTGTGTGTGTATTTATATATGTATATATATTATGAAATGGACTTAGGAATCAACATTGCGTGGAGGAGGTGTGTTGGAAATATATTGGTGGGGGTTAAATGAAATGTATATACGTTCATTTTCATCTAAAGAAATAAAAAGGAAATATTGGTATATATTCCATGCGTCATATTTTTCCGATCTACGCAGTTTCGTGGTAAAATGTTCACTTTTCATGGGGTTAATCCGTATATTAAATATTTCCAATTTTTGTTTACTGATTAATTCCTTGAAAAGTGGACATATTACCGAGAAACTGCGGAGTCGGGGTTACAGTTAAGCAAGTCATCATTTTTCTGATGTCTTCACATAGATCTGTGAATTATTCTTTACTTTTCCGTTTTGTTGTTTATTGTATGTTTATCAATATGCCTATCAAGCTAGCAACTAGCTGCTTCATAGACGCAATGAAGCAGACATACTGTCATGGTTCGACACCATACTGTACTATTGCGAATAAATTGAGATCTTCAGCCCGGGAAGACAGTCTTTCTAGGGGGAAGCGAATCCGTAATTTTAAACGGCTCCTATCTTGCGGTCATGTGTGTGTGTGTGTGTGTGTGTGTGTGTGCGTTTGTATCTATCTATCTATCTATCTATCTATCTATCTATCTATCTATCTATCTATCTATATATATATACGCATGTCTGTGTTTGATTGTGTAAAAATTGATTTGCTTAGATTAAGTCCTTATATATATAAAAAGCCAAGGGGAAATTTATCTTAGCCGTCGCATTTCGTCCTCTGAAGGACTTAATCTAAGCAAATCAATTTTTACACGCTCAAACACAGATATGCTGATATATATATATATATATATATATATATATATATATATATATATATATATGTCGGTGTACTAGCTTAAACGCCACCCTCTGTGGAGGGCTCTTGACTGGGCCTTCATCACAACAGATAAGTAGGAGTAGATGCAGTAGGCAACAATAAACTCAGTCAGTCGCCCAAATTCAAATTATATTTGTTTTGGGATAGAAAAAAAAAGGAACTTTAGTTAAATAAAACTTATGAGAGATAGACATGAGTTACGGGAACATTAGTTGTGTTGAATATTTGTTTTACGACTTTAAATCTATTTTATTTCCTTTTTAAAACCAATTAGGAAGAAAGAAAGAAATATAATTTATGTACGTATGTGAGAAACAGTGAAATGTTTTCATGTTTCTTTTTTTCTATTCAAAAATAAATATTGTGTGAACTTGGGCGGGTGGATCATTGTTTGTGTGAAAGAGTCAATACGTGTATGCGTGCTTTTTAGTAGTAACGGGGATACAAGAGATAGAATTTAGTTCTTACTGTGAACTGTGTTGCCGTTGCTTGTGGCGGTCTCTTTGTAGTCTTCAGCGCGGTAGCTTTTTGCGTGTGGACGTGAATGGGGGTCTTAACTTCTGTGCGTTCTCATGTCAAAATTTTGCACACTTCCCCTCAATTGTTACACACACACAAATTTATATATATATATATATATATATATATATATATATATATATATATATTATTCATTAAAAAAATGATAAGAAATGCATGTTATAACATGACTACCAAAATAGCCATTTTGTTTCAACATTTCTGGTGTATTGATAGGTAATGGTGTTGATTTCTGAAACCATCACGTGATAAGACACCAGAAGTGTTGAAACAAAATGGCTATTTTGGTAGTGATGTTATAATATTCTTATGTTATAACTTTTGAATAAATACTATTTGCTCTACTCTTTTAAGAATAGTGTTTTTGGTTACTGGAATTTTATTCCGTCTATACCATTCCTACACTTGGATATATATATATATATATATATATATATATATATATATATATATATATATATATATATATATATATATAATTAACAAATCGGAAACTTCAAAAAACCATGGTAATTTTTTATATTTCGCGAAACCGATAAAATTCAGTTTCGTTTCGTCAAACCTTGCGGTTTCAAAACAATGGGTGGATTCAAAAATTCTTCCAGGAATCAACCGAAAAACGAAATGAAAAACAAGATTAGCGGAAGTTGTGTTTTAAGATAGATACATAGAGTAGGAAGGGGAGAGGGAGGTATATGTCTCTTAGAGGTACGATGGTTGTAGCGTTGACCTCTCATTCACTGGACAAGAAAAATATATATGTGTGTGTCAGTGTGTGGGGGGTATTATATTTAAGGATATCACTGCGCACTGGTAATAGTTTTGTTGACTGTATTGGTCATTTATATATGAGTACGTATATAACTTTAGGTATTATGTTTTACGTTCAAATATATGAATTTTTTATGCTCAAATATATGAATTTTTTATGTTCAAATATCTGAACAAGTGTTTGTTGCATTCTGCAGAATATTTATACATTGATTGGCTTTTTTTTTACTCGAGATGAAAGGAAGTATCTTTTATGTTTACCTTAATGAGAACATGATTCAATAAAAGAGATGAAAATTCGATCGAAACTGGAATTTTCTAATTTATGAAGAAATAAGCAGGTGCACATTCTGTGGAACAAAAAGTTTACTTTCTCACCAATTACAACTTTTACAGTTTGGCATTTTATGCACGGACAAAGAGGCAAATATACATTTCGTACTCTGCTCATTAAAATCGTGTTTACACGTAGATATTAAAAGATGTAATTTCAACAAATAACGCTTATACGAAGTGAATATGCAGCCAATAGAAGTTAATGACTTCAAGTAGCAAAAATAATCTTTTAAATTAGATAAATAAATGAAAATCACTTGTCTTATCAAATAATATTGTATTTACAAGGTTTAAGGATTTCCTCAAAAATTTCCTTTCTGTATAGATTGACTGTTTGTTTAACGACACATCAACTCCTTATGGGTCATATGATGCCGATAGCTAATTTTCTTGGGAACTTTGAAGCAATAAAAATAGTAAATATGTTATTCTGCTTTCACAGTTGAATACATGGTAGATGATATCTGCCTATATTTCTGAGATGAGGTATTGTAACTATTTACACTATCTACATGGTTCGGGCTGTTATCTTTATTTTTGTTGTTATATTCATGACATTTCAGCCGTCGTACGCTTCGGCCTTCGTCAGGTGATTGAAATTACCCAAAGACACCCAAAGATTTGTTAGTTCAATACCTAGCCACAGCAGAGGTGAAATAAACAAACAAAAAACAAAACAAAACAAAACAAAACAAAAAAACTTGAAGTGTTGAGTAAAGGGAAATAATTGAAACTGACATATCCGGAAGAGGCATGGCACGTGGAACTAGAACAATCTACTCCGGTGGAAGAAATTGCCGGACATTATGTAGTGGTTTTCTAACCTTAGCTTAGATGTGGCACAAGACCGAAAGTATGAGGCACCCAGTGAGGATCGAACTCACTAATTAGTAGTAATCGTTCTACCGAGACAAACTTGCCAACCATTATATCATGTCGAGGTGATCAATTCTCGTATATTATGTGGATTAAAGTAATGAACCATGTTGGTTGGTTGGTTGATTTTGTTTAGCGGCATATCAACCTCTATGGGTTATTTAATGTTGAAATCTAAATATTTTGAACACAATTTTATGGCTTCAACTAAATAAAATGTATTTTTTCTTTTTAAAAAAAATATTGCTGGTGATATTTCTTTTTAGGAAATGCATTGATGGTATTTTTACTATAAAAATGTATTTTTATACTTTCATAGTGTTTTTGTTTTGTTTGGGGGTTCACTATTTGCCTATGGCAGGGACCCGGATCAGGGTGGACCTGCGGACAATAGCAATGAAGAGGTGGTTCCACACGCCTCAAAATCTCTCGATCAGAGTCATTGCTACTGGATATAGTTTATCGACATACTCAGGATTTCCAACATAGAGGCGAATGATTGGTCGGAATATCTTTGAAGGTTTCATTAACTGGATTTCGATCGGTATATTTTGGCGTTTCTTTTGAAAACGGGTAACAGAAGAACATTCCGGAAATAACTGTTACAATTATTCAATAGTCTGGGATAATATTAAGCCATATTATCTCAACATTGATGTGCTAATTGTCATTTGCTGTAATAGTCTATCAAGCTTTAGATAAGAAAGGTGGAGCTCAGGTCGTTGCTTTGGATATCTCGAAGGGGTTTGACAGTGTTTGGCATACTGATCTTTTTCACAAGTTGAAAGGTTATAATAATTCTAGACGAATTTTTGATCGGATTCTTATAAAAAAAATAAAGTTATCTTGAACGGCCACTCCTCTATATCATTTTACAGTAATGCAGATGTCTACCAGGGATCTATCCTTGGGCATATTTTGCTCCTAATTTTCATCAACGACCATCCCGATGACATCAATTATCAACTCATTACCTATGCTGATGACCCTACTATTTACTCCAGTTTTAATGGTAACTCTGATCGGTTCGATAGGGTCAAATTGACAACTAATCAAAAAAATGATCATCAGTCAGTTGTCAACTAGGTAAGAAATGCTTTGTTATTTTTATTGTTCCCAAAAACGAAACTACTTTTTAATAATCTTAAAAAAACCTTGATAAAATACAGCGGATTGATTAATTGCTTCATTTCGGGATAACATTTTTGCTGACATGAAGTGGAAAGATTATATCGAATCAATTGCTAGGTCTGCTGCTGGGAAAGTTGATTCAATGTGTCGTGCCAGACAATTTTCTCCCGCCAGAATCTATCTTATATATTTACTCGCCTACCATTCGTCCATGTATTGAATGTTGCTGGCACACCTGGTCTAGTCCTTTTGCAATGTGTTCAGGCATTATTGATAAAATGCAAAAAAATCTGCGATATTACTGCTCCTGACCTGGCATCTCGGCTCCCGGAAAATTTCCACTGTCGTAATATAACTTCTCTGTGCCGTATCTATAAATATTTTTCTAATGAGATTTCCTCTACTGTACCTCGACTTTACGAATTTAAAATCAGATTGGGAATTAGATCTCATCTTTTGAAATTGATAGATGTAAGTATTGAAATGGTAAAAAAAAACACTTCTTAGCTCTTTTCAGTGAACTAAGAAGATTTTTTTTAAATATCAAGTTATTAATTTTGAGATTATTATTGTTATTAAAAATTTACTGTAAACTGAGATATCGTTAAATATCGATTTTTTTATGGCTGTTCGGCTTTTTCTTGGCATTGTGATCAAGGACCTGCATGCAAATGTTATTGACGAAAAAAGGTAAGCTGATTTCAAGTTCCGGCTGAGGCTATAGTGTTCACTTTTAATTAAATTCTATGGGTAGATCATTAATCTGTTTCTTCTCCCCGAACGATGGGTGAAACAAGAGAACAGACTGTATTATTTAACCTTCGCAGGCCAAATATTTTACCAAAAAGCGGTAGAAGACTAAAAGACAAATAGTTCAAAGAATCAACCGTTCCAGAGGAACTATGGAAGAGCATTTCAAAAGCTGGAAAGGAAGAAATAATAAATAATTTATTGTAGATCTGAAAGAGAACATCAGGTAATTTTTAAGAGGATTGTAGGAACATTAACGTGTTCACATGCTTTGTAATGTTAAAGTTATCAAATTTAACAGTAGAAACCATGGGTAGAATTATGTGCATACCATGCAGTAGAGACTCAGTTCTAATTGGAAGTCAGGCAAATATAGTCCAGATGCGAGGAGAGTAGAATTGGAAGAGAATTTACGAGCAAAGCATTCTACTTTATCAATAGATTATAGCACTTCAAAATGAATGAAAAAAAGGGGGATTGGAGGAAACACTTATTTAACACACTACTACAGAGAGCAGCTAGTAGTCAAAAAGATCAAACTTGTGAGAGGCAATACTGTCCCTCATTCTATCAGCGAACGAAGCATAAGTCTAATCGAAGACACGTTTGTAAATATTACGAGCACCAGAAAGAGGCTTCTGTTGTGATCAGAGACATCGCGTTGGTATAGCCGGAAAAAGTGATTCATGTGGGCTATAGCGGTTGAACAAGGATGTATGGACCAAGAAAAAGATTGTGGTCTCACTAGGTATTTCTGAGACGATGTAAAGGCTTCGATGCCGGCATTAACCCAAGAAGAAACCTCACTAGAATAATTCAATAGGAATATTAAAATCATACTGTAAAGGCGTCACGAAGAATATCATGAAATGAATCCCAGTGTAGAAAAATGCAATAGATTTAAGTTACATAAACTCAAAAACTAATTCATTTGCCGGCTCCAAAAATGTCAATTTTTATGTTCATATATATTAACCAATCATCAACGACATATGAGACACGCGTCATTCTTTGAAATTGCAAACAATAAATATTTGTTGTTTGGTACGAAAATTTGGAAGATCACTCCAGAATATGATCAGCAATATTTTCCCTCCTTAAAATGGATATTTAAAAATTGGGAAATATTTATTAACTAATAAAATTGAGATTAATAAACCTAATTTTTTCCTGGGGCCATTTTTTCATTATAGAAATGATAGATGTAACTATAACTATTCGTTTGTTATACAAAAACTGAAATTCTCACAATTAATTACTCACATTTTTGGCACATTTATTCCAGTATATTATATTACAAATATGCTTAGTGATATTGACACATAAAAAAACATGCAGACCAAGTGTGTTTACGAGTGTCAACAGTAAGATATCACAACCGCTTATTAATGTTGCCGACTGCTACAATTTATACGCATACATAAAACAACGTACATCTGTGTCACACGCATTCTCATTTGTAGACGCATTCTGTTTCTTTTATACTAACGCAGTTCATCCAGATTTACTGTAAAAAAGATACACAAAATATTTTGTGCGAAGTTGTTTCGTAAAGAACATTTGTCATTCATTTCTTTCAATTTGAAAGAAAATAATACTCAAATAAATTTGTAAAGCTGTGTTGACGATATAGAGTTGCTCGAAAAGAGCCAGGCGAGGAGACAAAGAAAAATATATTTGTGATTATTTTGGATAAACGAGATTAATACGGGATTTGTGAGACACATCTCTCAAAGTGTGCAGTTTTGTTATTTCTCTGCCGATTCACGACTTAGTTCAGTGATTTATGATATTAAATGTCAGTATCATGCTTAATATATTGTCAGAACTAATCAAAGGTTGGAGGTGAGGATTGATCGGCACGTACCAACTCAGATTAGCAGAAGGCAGAATGACAATTTCTATAAGCTTTTTAATATTTTTCCTGTAATTGCCAACGATCTAATAATGTTTTCCTTGTCTTTTACCAGAGCTGTTTTCACATTAGTCAGCATAGCACATTTGGTTTACAATTTGTGATTGCTTCAGACTATATATATTAAGTCTAAGCAACCCTCCCGCTGTAAGTAGAAAGAATAGCTGCTGGGGCTAAATGAAATCTGTCTGATTCATACTGTTCATACTTTGGTTATTTTTCTTTTTCCTCCTTTTTTAGAATTTTGCTCATATTTATGTTTTGTACTCGATTGATCTCTGACGATAACCGACTTAGCATTTTTTGTTTTTTTTTATATTTTTCAATTAAGTTTTTCACGACATGCAATATATTTTTATTATCTTTTGCTTTTCCACTCCTTAGATTTAATATATTTGTCTATATTAGCATATAGTTTTAAAACGATGTTTTTAAGGCCATAATAAAAGTCATTCTTGCTAATAACATATTTTCAATTAATTTTTTCAAAATCAATTTTTGTTCACAACTAAGCAATAAGACTTTTGTGAAGTGTTTTAAACTTTAAGTGATGAATCACTTTGTAAAACTAATACGCTAACAAGCATTTGTAGCATTAATATTTACAAATTTAACTAATTGTGAAGAAATTGGAGAAAGAGTTCGTCTGGTATCAGAATGGCTGTCGAATTTCGGAAAGAAAATTGATGTGACCTTTGTAGAAGTCGTCGGAAAGACATTTCTGCTTACTTGTAGGTCACTAGAGACATTGAAAGAGAATTTTTACTATTGGCGGGAGAAGATTTTATTAGTTGAAGTCCTTCATTTTATTTTTTTACCCGGAGGTTATGCGTCGAGGCACTTGTACACAAAAACGTTTTTACTCATTTACGTTTTAGCCACAGAAGAGTGAAATCCTGTATTCGTGCCCAGTGCACTACAAATTTAATCAGGGTAGTTTGACTGTAGGATTTCATTGGTGCTGCCGATAAGAGAGTAACTGCATCTTCCTTCTATCGTTGGCAAATATGACAGTGTTGTGTAAATACATTGGTTCATTGATTCATTTTTTACGGCTTACCAAACATGTGCAGGTTATTTAAAACCAAAAAAATATTTTTAGATTGTGAGAATTTTTTGAAGATAATAATTGTTTAATGATACAAGCGTTACTAATTAACCCATAGCCGGGGCGAATATATTTACCAAGGGTATTTGCGCATAAATGAATAAACACAAATGGATTTGAAACTCGGCTCTCCGATTAACAATTCCGAGCCATTATCCATTACACCACCCACATAATCCAAGCTTACAGAACATGGTATTCCCAATGGGTCATTTATCTAAATACTGACCAGGCCCGTCGTTGCTTAACTTCAGCGATTGTTCGGGAACAGGTATTGCAACGCTATAAAGCTGTAAGTCTGGGTAATACACGAAGGTCTTACAAGTAGGGAATTACACGCACAAAAAATTAGGACAAAGCATAGGTGGGTGACTGTCGAGGAACATCAAGAGATCATTACCAAATTTTTTCTGAGCTGAGTAAAAAAAAGAAGTAACATTTGATTACGTGGCGCATGAATAATACGTGTGAGAAATGGCTAAGTCGAGTTGGGCCTATTAGATATTTGTAGTAGAACGTCTAAGAGAATGGTTTTGTTGAGTTGGGACTATTAGATATTTGTAGTAGAATGTCTAAGAGAATGGTTTTGTTGAGTTGGGACTATTGGATATTTGTAGGTGGGTGTCAGAAGAGAATAAGCCTTGTCCAGTTCAGACTATTGGATATTTGTAGTTGATTGTCTAAGAGAATGTTTTTATTGAGTTGGGACTATTGGAAATATGAAGATGGATGCCAGAAGAGACTATGACTCGTCCAGTTGAGACTATTGGATATTTGTAGATGGATGCCAAAAGAGAATAAGCTTTGACCAGTTGAGAATATGGAAGACAGAAGAGAAAAAGTCTTCTCCAGTTGAGACATTTGGATATTTGTAGATGGATGTCAGAAGAGAATAAGCCTTGTCCAGATGAGATTTCGGATATCTGTAGATGGATGTCTAAGAAAACGTTTGTGTTGTGGTTGGACTATTGGATATTTGTAGATGGATGTCAGAAGAGTCTAAGCCTTGTCCAGTTGAGACTATTTGATATTTGTAGAAGGATGTCAGAAGAGACTAAGCCTTGTCCAGAAGGATGCCAGAAGAGACTAAGCCTTGACAAGTTGAGACTACAGTATATTTGTAGATGGCTGTCAGAACAGACTAAGCCTTGTTCAGTTGAGACTATTGGATATTTGTTGAAGGATGCCAGAAATGACTAAGCCTTGTCCAGTTGAGAGTATTGGATATTTGTTGAAGAATGCCAGAAGAGAGTAAGCCTTGTCCAGTTGAGACTATTGGATATTTGTTGAACGATGCCAGAAATGACTAAGCCTTGTCCAGTTGAGACTATTGGATATGTGTTGAAGAATGCCAGAAGAGAGTAAGCCTTGTCCAGTTGAGACTATTGGATATTTGTAGATGGATATCAGAAGAGACTAAGCATTGTCCAGTTGAGACTATTTGATATTTGTTGAAGGATGCCAGAAATGACTAAGCCTTGTCCAGTTGAGACTATTGGATATTTGTTGATGGATGCTAGAAATGACTATGCCTTGTCCAGTTGAGACTATTGGATATTTGTTGAAGGATGCCAGAAATGACTAAGCCTTGCCCAGTTGAGACTATTGGATATGTGTTGAAGAATGCCAGAAGAGAGTAAGCCTTGTCCAGTTGAGACTATTGGATATTTGTAGATGGATATCAGAAGAGACTAAGCATTGTCCAGTTGAGACTATTTGATATTTGTTGAAGGATGCCAGAAATGACTAAGCCTTGTCCAGTTGAGACTATTGGATATTTGTTGATGGATGCTAGAAATGACTATGCCTTGTCCAGTTGAGACTATTGGATATTTGTTGAAGGATGCCAGAAATGACTAAGCCTTGCCCAGTTGAGACTATTGGATATGTGTTGAAGAATGCCAGAAGAGAGTAAGCCTTGTCCAGTTGAGACTATTGGATATTTGTAGATGGATATCAGAAGAGACTAAGCATTGTCCAGTTGAGACTATTTGATATTTGTTGAAGGATGCCAGAAATGACTAAGCCTTGTCCAGTTGAGACTATTGGATATTTGTTGATGGATGCTAGAAATGACTATGCCTTGTCCAGTTGAGACTATTGGATATTTGTTGAAGGATGCCAGAAATGACTAAGCCTTGCCCAGTTGAGACTATTGGATATGTGTTGAAGAATGCCAGAAGAGAGTAAGCCTTGTCCAGTTGAGACTATTGGATATTTGTAGATGGATATCAGAAGAGACTAAGCATTGTCCAGTTGAGACTATTTGATATTTGTTGAAGGATGCCAGAAATGACTAAGCCTTGTCCAGTTGAGACTATTGGATATTTGTTGATGGATGCTAGAAATGACTATGCCTTGTCCAGTTGAGACTATTGGATATTTGTTGAAGGATGCCAGAAATGACTAAGCCTTGCCCAGTTGAGACTATTGGATATGTGTTGAAGAATGCCAGAAGAGAGTAAGCCTTGTCCAGTTGAGACTATTGGATATTTGTAGATGGATATCAGAAGAGACTAAGCATTGTCCAGTTGAGACTATTTGATATTTGTTGAAGGATGCCAGAAATGACTAAGCCTTGTCCAGTTGAGACTATTGGATATTTGTTGATGGATGCTAGAAATGACTATGCCTTGTCCAGTTGAGACTATTGGATATTTGTTGAAGGATGCCAGAAATGACTAAGCCTTGCCCAGTTGAGACTATTGGATATGTGTTGAAGAATGCCAGAAGAGAGTAAGCCTTGTCCAGTTGAGACTATTGGATATTTGTAGATGGATATCAGAAGAGACTAAGCATTGTCCAGTTGAGACTATTTGATATTTGTTGAAGGATGCCAGAAATGACTAAGCCTTGTCCAGTTGAGACTATTGGATATTTGTTGATGGATGCTAGAAATGACTATGCCTTGTCCAGTTGAGACTATTGGATATTTGTTGAAGGATGCCAGAAATGACTAAGCCTTGTCCAGTTGAGACTATTGGATATTTGTTGATGGATGCTAGAAATGACTATGCCTTGTCCAGTTGAGACTATTGGATATTTGTTGAAGGATGCCAGAAATGACTAAGCCTTGCCCAGTTGAGACTATTGGATATGTGTTGAAGAATGCCAGAAGAGAGTAAGCCTTGTCCAGTTGAGACTATTGGATATTTGTAGATGGATATCAGAAGAGACTAAGCATTGTCCAGTTGAGACTATTTGATATTTGTTGAAGGATGCCAGAAATGACTAAGCCTTGTCCAGTTGAGACTATTGGATATTTGTTGATGGATGCTAGAAATGACTATGCCTTGTCCAGTTGAGACTATTGGATATTTGTTGAAGGATGCCAGAAATGACTAAGCCTTGCCCAGTTGAGACTATTGGATATGTGTTGAAGAATGCCAGAAGAGAGTAAGCCTTGTCCAGTTGAGACTATTGGATATTTGTAGATGGATATCAGAAGAGACTAAGCATTGTCCAGTTGAGACTATTTGATATTTGTTGAAGGATGCCAGAAATGACTAAGCCTTGTCCAGTTGAGACTATTGGATATTTGTTGATGGATGCTAGAAATGACTATGCCTTGTCCAGTTGAGACTATTGGATATTTGTTGAAGGATGCCAGAAATGACTAAGCCTTGCCCAGTTGAGACTATTGGATATGTGTTGAAGAATGCCAGAAGAGAGTAAGCCTTGTCCAGTTGAGACTATTGGATATTTGTAGATGGATATCAGAAGAGACTAAGCATTGTCCAGTTGAGACTATTTGATATTTGTTGAAGGATGCCAGAAATGACTAAGCCTTGTCCAGTTGAGACTATTGGATATTTGTTGATGGATGCTAGAAATGACTATGCCTTGTCCAGTTGAGACTATTGGATATTTGTTGAAGGATGCCAGAAATGACTAAGCCTTGCCCAGTTGAGACTATTGGATATGTGTTGAAGAATGCCAGAAGAGAGTAAGCCTTGTCCAGTTGAGACTATTGGATATTTGTAGATGGATATCAGAAGAGACTAAGCATTGTCCAGTTGAGACTATTTGATATTTGTTGAAGGATGCCAGAAATGACTAAGCCTTGTCCAGTTGAGACTATTGGATATTTGTTGATGGATGCTAGAAATGACTATGCCTTGTCCAGTTGAGACTATTGGATATTTGTTGAAGGATGCCAGAAATGACTAAGCCTTGCCCAGTTGAGACTATTGGATATGTGTTGAAGAATGCCAGAAGAGAGTAAGCCTTGTCCAGTTGAGACTATTGGATATTTGTAGATGGATATCAGAAGAGACTAAGCATTGTCCAGTTGAGACTATTTGATATTTGTTGAAGGATGCCAGAAATGACTAAGCCTTGTCCAGTTGAGACTATTGGATATTTGTTGATGGATGCTAGAAATGACTATGCCTTGTCCAGTTGAGACTATTGGATATTTGTTGAAGGATGCCAGAAATGACTAAGCCTTGCCCAGTTGAGACTATTGGATATGTGTTGAAGAATGCCAGAAGAGAGTAAGCCTTGTCCAGTTGAGACTATTGGATATTTGTAGATGGATATCAGAAGAGACTAAGCATTGTCCAGTTGAGACTATTTGATATTTGTTGAAGGATGCCAGAAATGACTAAGCCTTGTCCAGTTGAGACTATTGGATATTTGTTGATGGATGCTAGAAATGACTATGCCTTGTCCAGTTGAGACTATTGGATATTTGTTGAAGGATGCCAGAAATGACTAAGCCTTGCCCAGTTGAGACTATTGGATATGTGTTGAAGAATGCCAGAAGAGAGTAAGCCTTGTCCAGTTGAGACTATTGGATATTTGTAGATGGATATCAGAAGAGACTAAGCATTGTCCAGTTGAGACTATTTGATATTTGTTGAAGGATGCCAGAAATGACTAAGCCTTGTCCAGTTGAGACTATTGGATATTTGTTGATGGATGCTAGAAATGACTATGCCTTGTCCAGTTGAGACTATTGGATATTTGTTGAAGGATGCCAGAAATGACTAAGCCTTGCCCAGTTGAGACTATTGGATATGTGTTGAAGAATGCCAGAAGAGAGTAAGCCTTGTCCAGTTGAGACTATTGGATATTTGTAGATGGATATCAGAAGAGACTAAGCATTGTCCAGTTGAGACTATTTGATATTTGTTGAAGGATGCCAGAAATGACTAAGCCTTGTCCAGTTGAGACTATTGGATATTTGTTGATGGATGCTAGAAATGACTATGCCTTGTCCAGTTGAGACTATTGGATATTTGTTGAAGGATGCCAGAAATGACTAAGCCTTGCCCAGTTGAGACTATTGGATATGTGTTGAAGAATGCCAGAAGAGAGTAAGCCTTGTCCAGTTGAGACTATTGGATATTTGTAGATGGATATCAGAAGAGACTAAGCATTGTCCAGTTGAGACTATTTGATATTTGTTGAAGGATGCCAGAAATGACTAAGCCTTGTCCAGTTGAGACTATTGGATATTTGTTGATGGATGCTAGAAATGACTAAGCCTTGCCCAGTTGAGACTATTGGATATTTGTTGAAGGATGCCAGAAGAGACTAAGCCTTGTCCAGTTGAGACTATTTGATATTTGTTGAAGGATGCCAGAAATGACTAAGCCTTGTCCAGTTGAGACTATTGGATATTTGTTGAAGGATGCCAGAAATGACTAAGCCTTGCCCAGTTGAGACTATTGGATATTTCTTGAAGGATGCCAGAAATGACTATGCCTTGCCCAGTTGAGACTATTGGATATTTGTTGAAGGATGCCAGAAATGACTAAGCCTTGCCCAGTTGAGACTATTGGATATTTGTTGATGGATGCTAGAAATGACTATGCCTTGTCCAGTTGAGACTATTGGATATTTGTTGATGGATGCTAGAAATGACTATGCCTTGTCCAGTTGAGACTATTGGATATTTGTTGATGGATGCTAGAAATGACTATGCCTTGTCCAGTTGAGACTATTGGATATTTGTTGATGGATGCTAGAAATGACTATGCCTTGTCCAGTTGAGACTATTTGATATTTGTTGAAGGATGCCAGAAATGACTAAGCCTTGCCCAGTTGAGACTATTGGATATTTGTTGATGGATGCTAGAAATGACTATGCCTTGTCCAGTTGAGACTATTGGATATTTGTTGAAGGATGCCAGAAATGACTAAGCCTTGTCCAGTTGAGACTATTGGATATTTGTTGAAGGATGCCAGAAATGACTATGCCTTGTCCAGTTGAGACTATTTGATATTTGTTGAAGGATGCCAGAAATGACTAAGCCTTGTCCAGTTGAGACTATTGGATATTTGTTGATGGATGCTAGAAATGACTATGCCTTGTCCAGTTGAGACTATTTGATATTTGTTGAAGGATGCCAGAAATGACTATGCCTTGTCCAGTTGAGACTATTGGATATTTGTTGATGGATGCTAGAAATGACTATGCCTTGTCCAGTTGAGACTATTGGATATTTGTTGATGGATGCTAGAAATGACTATGCCTTGTCCAGTTGAGACTATTGGATATTTGTTGATGGATGCTAGAAATGACTATGCCTTGTCCAGTTGAGACTATTTGATATTTGTTGAAGGATGCCAGAAATGACTAAGCCTTGCCCAGTTGAGACTATTGGATATTTGTTGATGGATGCTAGAAATGACTATGCCTTGTCCAGTTGAGACTATTGGATATTTGTTGAAGGATGCCAGAAATGACTAAGCCTTGTCCAGTTGAGACTATTGGATATTTGTTGAAGGATGCCAGAAATGACTAAGCCATGTCCAGTTGAGACTATTTGATATTTGTTGAAGGATGCCAGAAATGACTAAGCCTTGTCCAGTTGAGACTATTGGATATTTGTTGAAGGATGCCAGAAGAGACTAAGCCTTGTCCATTTGAGTCTATTGGATATTTGTAGATGGATGTCAGAAGAGACTAAGCCTTGTCCAGTTGAGACTATTGGATATTTGTTGAAGGATGCCAGAAATGACTAAGCCATGTCCAGTTGAGACTATTTGATATTTGTTGAAGGATGCCAGAAATGACTAAGCCTTGCCCAGTTGAGACTATTGGATATTTCTTGAAGGATGCCAGAAATGACTATGCCTTGTCCAGTTGAGACTATTGGATATTTGTTGAAGGATGCCAGAAATGACTAAGCCTTGCCCAGTTGAGACTATTGGATATTTGTTGAAGGATGCCAGAAATGACTATGCCTTGCCCAGTTGAGACTATTGGATATTTGTTGAAGGATGCCAGAAATGACTATGCCTTGTCCAGTTGAGACTATTGGATATTTGTTGAAGGATGCCAGAAATGACTAAGCCTTGCCCAGTTGAGACTATTGGATATTTCTTGAAGGATGCCAGAAATGACTAAGCCTTGTCCAGTTGAGACTATTGGATATTTGTTGAAGGATGCCAGAAATGACTAAGCCTTGCCCAGTTGAGACTATTGGATATTTCTTGAAGGATGCCAGAAATGACTATGCCTTGTCCAGTTGACATTGTTGGATATTTGTTGAAGGATGCCAGAAATGACTAAGCCATGTCCATTTGAGTCTATTGGATATTTGTAGATGGATGTCAGAAGAGACTAAGCCTTGTCCAGTTTAGACTATTGGATATTTGTTGAAGAATGCCAGAAATAACTAAGCCTAGTCCAGTTGAGACTATTGGATATTTGTTGAAGGATGCCAGAAATGACTATGCCTTGTCCAGTTGACATTGTTGGATATTTGTTGAAGGATGCCAGAAATGACTATGCCTTGTCCAGTTGACATTGTTGGATATTTGTTGAAGGATGCCAGGAATGACTAAGCCTTGTCCAGTTGAGACTGTTGGATATTTGTTGAAGGATGCCAGAAATGACTAAGCCTTGTCCAGTTGAGACTGTTGGATATTTGTTGAAGGATGCCAGAAATGACTAAGCCATGTCCAGTTGAGACTGTTGGATATTTGTTGAAGGATGCCAGAAATGACTAAGCCTTGTCCAGTTGAGACTGTTGGATATTTGTTGAAGGATGCCAGGAATGACTAAGCCTTGTCCAGTTGAGACTGTTGGATATTTGTTGAAGGATGCCAGAAATGACTAAGCCTTGTCCAGTTGAGACTGTTGGATATTTGTTGAAGGATGCCAGGAATGACTAAGCCTTGTCCAGTTGAGACTGTTGGATATTTGTTGAAGGATGCCAGAAATGACTAAGCCATGTCCAGTTGAGTCTATTGGATATTTGTAGATGGATGTCAGAAGAGACTAAGCCTTGTCCAGTTTAGACTATTGGATATTTGTTGAAGAATGCCAGAAATAACTAAGCCTAGTCCAGTTGAGACTATTGGATATTTGTTGAAGGATGCCAGAAATGACTATGCCTTGTCCAGTTGACATTGTTGGATATTTGTTGAAGGATGCCAGAAATGACTATGCCTTGTCCAGTTGACATTGTTGGATATTTGTTGAAGGATGCCAGGAATGACTAAGCCTTGTCCAGTTGAGACTGTTGGATATTTGTTGAAGGATGCCAGAAATGACTAAGCCATGTCCAGTTGAGACTGTTGGATATTTGTTGAAGGATGCCAGAAATGACTAAGCCTTGTCCAGTTGAGACTGTTGGATATTTGTTGAAGGATGCCAGAAATGACTAAGCCATGTCCAGTTGAGTCTATTGGATATTTGTAGATGGATGTCAGAAGAGACTAAGCCTTGTCCAGTTTAGACTATTGGATATTTGTTGAAGAATGCCAGAAATAACTAAGCCTAGTCCAGTTGAGACTATTGGATATTTGTTGGAGGATGCCAGAAATGACTATGCCTTGTCCAGTTGACATTGTTGGATATTTGTTGAAGGATGCCAGGAATGACTAAGCCTTGTCCAGTTGAGACTGTTGGATATTTGTTGAAGGATGCCAGAAATGACTAAGCCATGTCCAGTTGAGTCTATTGGATATTTGTAGATGGATGTCAGAAGAGACTAAGCCTTGTCCAGTTTAGACTATTGGATATTTGTTGAAGAATGCCAGAAATAACTAAGCCTAGTCCAGTTGAGACTATTGGATATTTGTTGGAGGATGCCAGAAATGACTATGCCTTGTCCAGTTGACATTGTTGGATATTTGTTGAAGGATGCCAGAAATGACTATGCCTTGTCCAGTTGAGACTGTTGGATATTTGTAGATGGATGTCAGAAGAGACTAAGCCTTGTCCAGTTTAGACTATTGGATATTTGTTGAAGAATGCCAGAAATAACTAAGCCTAGTCCAGTTGAGACTGTTGGATATTTGTTGAAGGATGCCAGGAATGACTAAGCCTTGTCCAGTTGAGACTGTTGGATATTTGTTGAAGGATGCCAGAAATGACTAAGCCTTGTCCAGTTGAGACTGTTGGATATTTGTTGAAGGATGCCAGAAATGACTAAGCCATGTCCAGTTGAGACTGTTGGATATTTGTTGAAGGATGCCAGAAATGACTAAGCCATGTCCAGTTGAGTCTATTGGATATTTGTAGATGGATGTCAGAAGAGACTAAGCCTTGTCCAGTTTAGACTATTGGATATTTGTTGAAGAATGCCAGAAATAACTAAGCCTAGTCCAGTTGAGACTATTGGATATTTGTTGGAGGATGCCAGAAATGACTATGCCTTGTCCAGTTGACATTGTTGGATATTTGTTGAAGGATGCCAGAAATGACTATGCCTTGTCCAGTTGAGACTGTTGGATATTTGTAGATGGATGTCAGAAGAGACTAAGCCTTGTCCAGTTTAGACTATTGGATATTTGTTGAAGAATGCCAGAAATAACTAAGCTCTGTCCAGTTGAGACTGTTGGATATTTGTTGAAGGATGCCAGGAATGACTAAGCCTTGTCCAGTTGAGACTGTTGGATATTTGTTGAAGGATGCCAGAAATGACTAAGCCTTGTCCAGTTGAGACTGTTGGATATTTGTTGAAGGATGCCAGAAATGACTAAGCCATGTCCAGTTGAGACTGTTGGATATTTGTTGAAGGATGCCAGAAATGACTAAGCCATGTCCAGTTGAGTCTATTGGATATTTGTAGATGGATGTCAGAAGAGACTAAGCCTTGTCCAGTTTAGACTATTGGATATTTGTTGAAGAATGCCAGAAATAACTAAGCCTAGTCCAGTTGAGACTATTGGATATTTGTTGGAGGATGCCAGAAATGACTATGCCTTGTCCAGTTGACATTGTTGGATATTTGTTGAAGGATGCCAGAAATGACTAAGCCTTGTCCAGTTGAGACTGTTGGATATTTGTTGAAGGATGCCAGGAATGACTAAGCCTTGTCCAGTTGAGACTGTTGGATATTTGTTGAAGGATGCCAGAAATGACTATGCCTTGTCCAGTTGACATTGTTGGATATTTGTTGAAGGATGCCAGGAATGACTAAGCCTTGTCCAGTTGAGACTGTTGGATATTTGTTGAAGGATGCCAGAAATGACTAAGCCATGTCCAGTTGAGTCTATTGGATATTTGTAGATGGATGTCAGAAGAGACTAAGCCTTGTCCAGTTTAGACTATTGGATATTTGTTGAAGAATGCCAGAAATAACTAAGCCTAGTCCAGTTGAGACTATTGGATATTTGTTGGAGGATGCCAGAAATGACTATGCCTTGTCCAGTTGACATTGTTGGATATTTGTTGAAGGATGCCAGAAATGACTAAGCCTTGTCCAGTTGAGACTGTTGGATATTTGTTGAAGGATGCCAGGAATGACTAAGCCTTGTCCAGTTGAGACTGTTGGATATTTGTTGAAGGATGCCAGAAATGACTATGCCTTGTCCAGTTGACATTGTTGGATATTTGTTGAAGGATGCCAGGAATGACTAAGCCTTGTCCAGTTGAGACTGTTGGATATTTGTTGAAGGATGCCAGAAATGACTAAGCCATGTCCAGTTGAGTCTATTGGATATTTGTAGATGGATGTCAGAAGAGACTAAGCCTTGTCCAGTTTAGACTATTGGATATTTGTTGAAGAATGCCAGAAATAACTAAGCCTAGTCCAGTTGAGACTATTGGATATTTGTTGGAGGATGCCAGAAATGACTATGCCTTGTCCAGTTGACATTGTTGGATATTTGTTGAAGGATGCCAGAAATGACTAAGCCTTGTCCAGTTGAGACTGTTGGATATTTGTTGAAGGATGCCAGAAATGACTAAGCCATGTCCAGTTGAGTCTATTGGATATTTGTAGATGGATGCCAGGAATGACTAAGCCTTGTCCAGTTGAGACTGTTGGATATTTGTTGAAGGATGCCAGAAATGACTATGCCTTGTCCAGTTGACATTGTTGGATATTTGTTGAAGGATGCCAGAAATGACTAAGCCTTGTCCAGTTGAGACTGTTGGATATTTGTTGAAGGATGCCAGAAATGACTAAGCCTTGTCCAGTTGAGACTGTTGGATATTTGTTGAAGGATGCCAGAAATGACTAAGCCATGTCCAGTTGAGTCTATTGGATATTTGTAGATGGATGCCAGGAATGACTAAGCCTTGTCCAGTTGAGACTGTTGGATATTTGTTGAAGGATGCCAGAAATGACTATGCCTTGTCCAGTTGACATTGTTGGATATTTGTTGAAGGATGCCAGAAATGACTAAGCCTTGTCCAGTTGAGACTGTTGGATATTTGTTGAAGGATGCCAGAAATGACTAAGCCATGTCCAGTTGAGTCTATTGGATATTTGTAGATGGATGCCAGGAATGACTAAGCCTTGTCCAGTTGAGACTGTTGGATATTTGTTGAAGGATGCCAGAAATGACTATGCCTTGTCCAGTTGACATTGTTGGATATTTGTTGAAGGATGCCAGAAATGACTAAGCCTTGTCCAGTTGAGACTGTTGGATATTTGTTGAAGGATGCCAGAAATGACTAAGCCATGTCCAGTTGAGTCTATTGGATATTTGTAGATGGATGTCAGAAGAGACTAAGCCTTGTCCAGTTTAGACTATTGGATATTTGTTGAAGAATGCCAGAAATAACTAAGCCTAGTCCAGTTGAGACTATTGGATATTTGTTGGAGGATGCCAGAAATGACTATGCCTTGTCCAGTTGAGACTATTGAATATTTGCAGATGGATGTCAGAAGAGACTAAGCCTTGTCCAGTTGAGACTATTGGATATTTGTAGAATGATGCCAGAAGATACTAAGCCTTGTCTAGTTGAGACTATTGGATATTTGTAGATGGATGTCACATGTGACTAAGCCATGTCCAGTTGAGAGTATTGGATATTTGTAGATGGATATCATAAGAGAAAAATAAGTTATGTTGAAGTTTCGTAAATAATAAATGTATTTACATTATTTGCTTGTTTAACACTTGAATAGTTTGGTAAAAAGGAGAAATTCAATAAGAACATTCGACTTAAAATTGCTTTCTTACTGTTGTCAGTTTTCTGCTAATTCGGTTTGTTTGTTGCTGAGTGAAGTCTGGTTTCTCCTTACAATATTTTAAGAGGATTCTGAAACAATTCTGCAGCTGAACTTTGTAGTTCTGAGATGCTTATCCGTGTAATTTTTGTAGTTGAGAAAAGCAGCCTTCTTAAAAGTGGAACATATAGATGTATTTCTTTAATCTATTTTCATTGTTTACACTATTTACATTGTTCGGACTTTTGTCCTCTTCTTCGTTGCCATATTCGCGACGTTTTGACCGTTGTACGCTCCGGACTTCTTCAGGTGATTGGAATCTCGAACCGAAACCTTTATTTAATTCATTCTCGTACCACGTGCCATACGGGATGTCTCAGTATCAGTTATCTACCATTTAACTCAACTCTCCAACTTTTTATTCACCCCTGGTGTGACCAGGTATTGAACTCACAACTCTTTGGGTCAAGTTACTGGATTCAACCAACGCTTTTATTCAATGAGGTATGTGAACCCGAAAGAGTTAAAAGGGAGATAACTGATACTGAGATATCTGGAAGAGGTATGGCAGGTGGAATTACGGCAATCTACCTCGGTGGACGAAATAAAGTGTTCAATTCGAAATTCCAATCACTTGAAGAAGGCGGGGGTGGGGAGGGGACTACAGCGGCCGAAACGTCGTGTTTATTGCAATGAAGATGAGGACAACTGCCCGAACAATGTATATAGTTTAAATAATTGTTACCTCATCTCAGAAATATAGGCATATACTCTGTTCATTAGCTGAAAAGAAATTCTGAGTCGAGTTTTGATACCGTGTTTTGAGCCGAAAACGATTTCTCTGAAGTGCCGTTGTTCGTTTTTTTTTTTAAATTTCCAGTGTGTTACACGCAATCAAAATAAAAACTTCCGTCAACATATTCTTTTTATTAGGGCCCCGATACAAGTATTGTAAGCAATTTCTAATCTAAGCCAATATCAGGAATTATAAACACGAACGATTTTAGTAGAATCAATCAGACTTGGACGAAAATGATTTTTTCAACAACTACCATCTTTACCTCAGTGATAAGCTTTCTCAACTTTTTGTTATTTTTTAAAAAGTTTTTTAAGAGTGAAGTTCTAAAGCCGTTATTGACAATATTTGGATCAAAGAAAGGTCAGTCTACACTGCTAATATATTGCTAAGATGGGGTACTATTTTATTAAACTATAACTTTAAATTGGAGTATCTTCCATCAAACAAAATCGGGCATGCAGATGGTCTTTCGAGACTAATACCAAAGAAAACGGAGCCATTAGAAGATTCCGTAATTGCAGCTCTACGATATGAGGAAGATATTAGAACATCATTATGTAGTACAATTTGAAACCTCCCCGTCACATTACAGGAAATAAGAAACGAAGCAGTGAATGACGAATTTATAAAGCAAACGAAAACAAAATTTGCAGGAAAAGATAAGCATGTATCAAACAGTTTTTCGTTATGTGATAATGTTCTGCTATATAATGAAAGAGTAGTAATCCCGAAAACGCTACAAAGGCGAATCCTCAAGGATTTTCACATGGGCCATCCAGGAAAGAACAGGATCAAATCCTTAATGCGAAGTTACGTATACTGGCCAAACATGGATCAAGATATTATACATATGGTGGGCAAATGCAAGGGCTGTTCCTTAGCAGCCAAGGCACCGCCGATCATCCTTAAGCCATGGCCTAAGACAGATCGACCGTGGTCGAGAATCCATTTAGATTTAGCAGGTCCATGGTTTTTACTACTTGATTGTAGCAGACAGTTACAGCAAATGGCCAGAAGTATTTCGTTGTAGAAAACCTACTTCTGAGATTACAATAAATTGACTTCACGAGCTGGTTGCTCGTTTCGGAGTGGTTGATTGTCTAGTCACCGATAATGGGACACAATTTACATCTGCGGATTTTCAAGAATTTTGTGAAATTTTTAAGACTGAAGTTCTACTTTAGAAAGGTGTTTTTTTTTCTTTTTGCTGATGAAGACTAGAATAAGTTTCAAAGTTTCATGTATATAGTTGCCTTTGGAAATAGTCGGAAAGTTCGAATATGGAAAGGGAGATTAATAAGAGAGAAATCATTGGAAGATCACTACCAAAATGGTTATCATAAACAGAAACTGAAATTAAAAGGATCGGAATTATTGAAAAACAATTACAATACAATATTATTTATTTATATAATTAATACACACCCACTAACACGCATAAACAAAGCACACACACACACACACATATAAATTACAGACATGTCTGCTTATTTTTAATAAAAATCCGTTCATACTCACGGATAACCTTCCGAGTATTGCAATTAAATGATGTGAGAAATGTGCTATAACTATAAAATCACTTTTATTTTCCATTTCCCAAGTACTTTCGATCTTCTTCTGAGATCATCTTCAGGAGTGTACGTAGTAATATAAAACTGTGTGTTGTAACGGGTGTAAGTAGTAATACAAATCTGTTTTATGATATCCATTACTGTTGCTACCTCTATTTGGTCGCATAAAAACAGTATAGCATGAGGAAAAAAGGCCCCAAACTCAATAAAAACAAAGTTTTTTAAGAGGAAAGATCAAAGTATTTATTATTATTTTTTGAAATTTTTAAACCTTTTCTAGCACATTGGAAATTTTGGTTAAAAATCTTATTTTGTTTAAGTCAGCGGCCGAACCAATGATAAAGGTTACGTTTATGCGCTTTTAGCGGTGAAACACACATTAATTTGGAAATTCTTGCAAAAATCAAATAATTGTCGAGTTTTAATGAAATTTTCAGGACATATTCAGAAAGGAATTAAATTATTTTTCAAATTTTCTTTTAGATTTTTAATTTAATGAAATTTCGAGAAATTAAAATTTATGGCAGGTATTTTTTATGAGTTAAAAGCAGGATTCCTTGAAGAATGTAAATCATCATTTTTTTTTGTAAAACTGTTGGCCATTTCACCGAAAATCTGCTCTGAATTGTAAAATAAAAAATGCAGTAAAACTATGACATTATTTAATTAGAAAAACTTTTAATTGCTTGGAGAAAAAGATTTATTAAGGGTACTATTGTCTTAAGAAGAATATTTTTTTCGATGAATAATTAATTTTTACAAGAATTGTTCCTTTTTTTTAAAAAACAAATTAATTAAACAATTTATAATATTAAAATCCCAGTCCGATGAAATCCTAACGGATGAAACATGTCACAAAAACCTTTCCAGTTTGTCATATTTATTTATATAATTAATACGCATATAGAATATATATTTTATATAATTTTGAAATACGAAAATTTAGTGTCAGAACTGTTGGGCTTAAAATTTGAATTATAAATTGAAATTGATTTTAATCTAGGTGCAATGGCTTAAAAGAATGTAGACCTATTAGGATGTGAAGAAAATCCTGTGAAGATGAGAAATGTGGTTTTAATATATTCAATCAAGATAAGATCTCCCCTCATAATTTATAACTGTTATGGGACCTTACCTATAACGACAGAGTGAACTCTTCCTGACACTATGAATACTGCGCCTCTCTCTCTCACGAGAGAGAGAGAGAGAGAGAGAAGACGGAATCGAGTCGAGCCAATAGTAGTTCACTCCAAACCAGACTGACAGTCATACTAACATCTTCAATATCTTGTATAATTATTCTGTGTGATATATCTTTGTTATTTCTACTCTTGTGTTCGTGTTGTTCTTCCTTGGTCCTAACCTTGGACCATAACAATAACATAATACCCTCTGGCAAACTGTTGGGCCCTCGGGTTTCTTCCAGTTTCAATGCGGAAGAACACTTTCTCGCAAGAAAGGTTGCCATGATCTGAAAAGATGAAAATGGTGCAAGTTCAGGAGGTTCGGGAGGATCTGGTAAAACGACCATATTCAGTGCGATAATCATTTCCTCGGTGACTCAGTCAATATGCGGTCTTGCATTTTCTCTTTTAAGATTAACCAATTATGGGCGCTTTTTCTGCATGTCTTTTCATTGCTTCCAATTTACAACGATACCTATCTTCAGCCAGTGATTCATTTTGGTTTAGTTCTTTATGACAAACGATGCTCTTCATAGCCAACCAAATACAGAGCATAAGGCGAGTAGTCCTGGTTTAGGAAGGAATTCTTCTTTTGCTAACCCTTGTCGTCATCATTGAATACGAAAGGTTCTATTGCAAGTTTATCTTCAATGATGATGAGAGGGTAACTTTCGTTAATCCCCGAAGAGAGGCCCATTGACCAAGATTAGACACTTTTCCGTGTTCAGGACAGTGTCTTATGGTCGAAGTGTGATTTTTAGGCAACTGTTTTGTCAATTCTTGTGCAGTTAGCGTAGGATTTATATCAATTACGGCGTATAGAGTCTCAACGTTGACCGTCCAGATCGAAAAGAATCTTTGACAGAACAATTTCAATTTAAGTAACGATTATCTCAATTCTGGACACCGACAATCACTCTCTTCTTGATTACCATTGCAAAACAGTTTGAGTGCTGGAAATACATTTTAAGATTTAAAATTTTGAAATTTTAAAATTTAAATTTTAAAATTAAATTTTAAAATTTGAAATTGTTTTAAGATTTAAAACCATATAATGTGCCTGAGCAGACATCTGCAATAGGGATTGGGTAGCTGCCCTGACAGATAGACATACTTGAATACGAGCGGCCAGGTATTATTATAATGGATTTATTCTTTAAGTAACGCTTATCTTAATTCTGGACACAGACAATCACTTTCTTCTTGATTTCCATTGCAAAATAGTTTTAGTGCTGGAAATAAATTTTAAGATTTAAAATTTTAAACAGTTTTAAGATTTAAAATTTTTTAATTTAAATTTTATATTTAAAAATTTTAAAACCGCTTTAAGATTTAAAACCATATAAATGTGCCTGAGCAGACGTCTGCAATAGGGATTCTATTTTAATGCGCCATGTCCAGACGAGATCCATTTTTGTTCCTTTGTTCCACCTGGTAAGACTCGTCATGATATATCCACGGTGTTGAACCACCTTCATTCTCTCCGTATTCCAATTGTAAAGAGGAAGTTCCACTCAGCTTTTTCCCGGTGAAACAAGCTCTGCTGTGGCTACTTCTCCGCAGGCTAAAATCTTAATGAAAGGTCTGTCGTTGTCTATCCTCCTTATCCTCATAATAGTTACTTGCTATTTTCGCGGCTTACATTCATATCGCCCACTATCCTTTGCCTTGAATGGTGAATATTTCCTTTCTTTCTAGTTTTCTGAACGGCCTTCAAAGTCTGTTTTTCAGTGGACAGTAACATAAGAAAGACAAGTTTTGAATCGGTACTCGCATCTTCATGTCCATGAAAATAGGGGGCATACTTGATAACTAAATTTTCAGTTTAATTTATCCATCGCAAATATTCTGATCAACACTGTGTAGTATAATTAATGATTTCGAACTGTTGTTCCCGTCTTGATTATTATAGGCACGTTTCAACCATGTACACTCTGACCTTCTTCAGGCGTCTACTGTTTTAATTGATATGAGTTATCTGTTCATTATTGTGTGACTGTGTCCGTGCGATGCTAATTCTTGCACGTTTCTGTTTCACTACATGATCCAAAGATTGAACTCATGACCACCAGATGACAGTAACGCATGTCTAACCAACTCCTAAATCCACTACTAGTGTATTTTTAGAGCTTTTATATTCAATGCCCGATGGTTTAGACATTTGATCATTTCTGCTTTACATAATTTCTTGGAATGAATATATACCGATTTTTGAATTAATATATATATATATATTTATATATATATATATATATATTGCTTGTTTTAAATGTTTGTTTTAAAAAAAAATTGACTAAAATATTGACCCTGATGATGAACAATGATGTTCGAAAGCGCTAGGTCATCGTATGGACAATACATATTTCGAAACCATTTTCAAATAAAAAGTCTCATTAGAGAATATGAGAAAATTCAAAAGAAAATATGCAAGACTATGTTGTCTTTAACATTCAATACTACATGTTTAAAAGAAAGGTTGCTGCCAAATTACACACACACACACACACACACACACACACACACACACACACACACACACACACACACACATATATATATATATATATATATATATATATATATGTATAAATTCAAAAACCAGGTCGGCAATTACTGGCCACTACTATTTGTTTCATGTGTTTTCACACAATCATCAGGTAGCCAGTGACTTGTAATAATACCGGCCGAGTTCAATTTGACAAACAAACCAAACCCGTACGGTGGTGGGGAGGGTAGGTCATCCAGCCCAGGTCTAAAATGGCAAAGAAAAAAAAAAAAAAAAAATAATATTTAACACCTGGAAAGGCTTGCCAGTATAGCAAAAAGCGCGCAATAAAGTGAAACTAGTCCCACGGCACAGGAGCTGAAGCCTTAAGCAGAAATAGTGCTCAACAGCAGCGGACAACCAGATTCACTTCAAAGCACATATATAAATATAAATCCAGGGTTTAAATGAGCAGCTCTGAATAGAGTCTGCTCACAAACAACCTTCTGGAATAAAAGTGCTCCATGCCACAAGAAGTGGCAGATATTATATATATATATATATATATATATATATATATATATATATATATATCAAGGCATAAAAAACAAATTTTTTATTAACGGCCATGTTAGATTTAAAATAAAAACACCAGTTAACCGGTTTCGTCTCCTCTCATCAGAACTGTTTAACGGGGAATAGAAATTATGAGAAAAATATTTGTTATGGATGACATGAATGAAGGGCAGTGTAGAACGACACAGCGTTTGGACGCTAGAATAAAACAACACGTACCTACGAAAATATTAAACAATAATTTTTCGTTGGGCGATTCCATTCGAAATACGTATGGGTCGTCGATTGCGGATCATCTAATGAATAATCATACTTGTGCGTTGGATTTCAGTGTGACCTGGTTTTCCGTTTTGGCCAGGGCACACTCAGTATTCCATCTCAGGGTGTTGGAGACTTCGTACATCAGGTCCAGGCGACCGTCTCTTTGCAAACAAAGGGACTGTTTGCTTGGGCTTGCTGTGCTGGGTCTCTAGCATCTTGTGTGGTATTACTTTAATTATATACACTTTTTCTCTTTTTTAAATTTATTTATATTTCTCTTCCCTGCCCTTCATTCATGTCATCCATAACAAATATTTTCCTCATAATTTCTATTCCCCGTTAAACAGTTCTGATGAGAGGGAACGAAACCGGTTAACTGGTGTTTTTATTTTAAATCTAACATGGCCGTTAATAAAAAAAATGTTTTTTATGCCTTGATACGCTTCTGTACCGTCGCAAATATATATATATATATATATATATATATATATATATATATATATATATATATATATATATATATATATATATATATATATATATATATATATATATATATATATGTACAGAGAGAGAAAAGAGAAAAAGTTAAAAAAACAATTAGGAGTGAGTGTAAAGAGAAACAAAAACAGGAAAATGACAAATAACCACGACATTCTACACGTACGTACATAGGCGCAGAGGGGCGCACGCATATGTGGCACTTGGACCCCCGGGAGTTAATAATAATAATAAGAAAGAAAATGGAAGGGGAAAGAGACTACTAAATGGATGATAATTGTTGAAATTCTAAGGGAAGTGGATTGAAAAATAGAGAAGGAAATTAAAACCGAAATGCTTTATAAATTAACTTTTTAAATAATAAAATGAAATCAAGAATAGTTTAAAGGAGAATCAAACCCAAATCTAACGAGTCGGGATTTAGTAAAATTGATCAAAACCAAGCCCACCCATTTTTTCCCCACTTGCCGCTGGTAAGGAGATAATTAATGTATCATCGATGTCGGTCATAGGAAAATATAAAAAATCACATGTTGTTTCCAATACCTTATCAGTAAAGAAAACTGGTGGTCCCGAAATAACATCTAAATTGTTCTGGACAAAGAGTCAGGAAAACATCAGGTTTGTGTAGAGGGATCGTATCGGCTACCCAGAAAAAATATCCCTACAAAAATAAAGATTAGCGCCTAAAATTCGTTTATTTTAATTTCTCTAAAATTCTTCAAAATTTTTTATAACTGACCAAAAAAATACATAAACAGAGGAAGACATTTTTTTTTATTACTACTAAAGATATTTGGAATATTTTCCTTTCCTTTCCTTTCCCACCCATCACGACTGTGGATGAACAAAACAACTCTTGAGATTGACCATCTGGATTGACTGCGATTATCTTAGAATATGGTCAAGTTCCTGACTTGGAAAATCACTTAAAACAAACAGATTAAAACAAGCTGATAAAGAAAGATTAATTACTGGAACACCATTTATCGCCCCTGTAACAAAGAGTTGTACCAGCCCTTAAAAATAGGCTGACGTGAGATCCTGAGAAGGTGGGAGGAGAGAGAGAGAGAGAGAGAGAGAGAGAGAGAGAGAGAGAGAGAGAGAGAGAGAGAGAGAGAGAGAGAGAGAGACCAGCACAGCCTATATAGAGCGATGGTGCGAGTTGAAACCTGAAGAGAATTGGAGCTAAGGAGCGGCTTGATTCCTCTGACCACTCTCAAAAGAGGGTCAGACAACCCCTAACTTACTCGAGTAAACATATTCTCAAAATATGTGATTTTAGAAAAAGGTTGATGCTAAGAGTGGGAGATAACTGAACCTCAGACCCTGGTCGGCCCCAGACCTGCTAGACTTAGGACTCCATTTAGGCTGGAGGTTTGGACAACTTACTATTGCTCACTATTGCTACTGGAATCAGCATCAAGACCTTGTGCCATCCCTGAAGACCAGAACTTAGAAATTTAAATTACTATTGTTGTGGCATACCTACGGACGATAATGGGTATGTCCCCATTTCCATAAATACAGGAGTGAATAATGTATGTGAGCCTAGAGTTGGAGATTCGTCCCCAGCTGTGCAAGTCAAACTCTCTGCCTCTGGACAGAGAGGATCCCCAGATGAGGCTATGTTCAAGGGCAGATTCTCGTCTACGAAACAGTTACCGAGCCCCGTTTTATACGGAGTCTACGGGGAATTTTTGGCCAAGCCTACGGGCTCGGATACCCCACATTAAATTCAGCCGTGTGCCACATCTGACCGCGTGTTGCGGTTGGTAGATATCCTAGATTCGTCTCCAGTTGTGCTGGTCAAACTCCTTGCCTGCGGGCAGAGAGGATCCCCAGACGAGGCATTGTCGAATGGCAGTGTCTCGTCTCGGGAAACAGTTACTCGATCCCATTTTATACTAGATCTACCGGGAATTTTTGGCCGATCCTACGGGATCGGTTACACCACATTAAATACGGCCTTGTGACTCATCTGACCGAGTGGGGAGGTTGGTAGATATTATAGAGTTGAAAATTCATTGTGAAATGCACGTGACTCAATTCTAGAAGATGACTACTACTTCTAAGCGCCGCTGGCAAATCTTATATATGTTGTTCTTGTCCTAAGTATTATCGTTCATTACCAACATTCGTTTGATTATTCTATTCAGTAACCTTCCCTAAATTACAACAGTTATATTAGTAATGGTAATTGTGGATCAATGAAATTCATTTATTCAAGATTTTCAGTTCATTTCTATAATATTGTTATAGATATACATATACATACAATATTGCAAGTAAAATATATATTAATTTCCGAAAAGTTACACTCCCTTTTTTCTATTTTTAATGCAATTTGAAAGTAAAATAATTAGGAATACATTTGAATGACCCATACAATAGCTTTATTTTCTCATTAATAATGCCCATAATTCCTGACCTGTGACGATTTATTTCTTCCTCCTTTTCACTGAATTTCTATAGCATATTGGGAATCAAGGAAAAAACGTCATTTCTAATAAAAATGCAAAAATGTTAGAATTTAAATGAGAAAGACGACTAAATTATATAATGAAAATGATTATCAAACTAAATAAAAAACAAACAAATAAAATTCATGAAAAAATTAATTTTCTATTTACAAGTGGAATCCATTTTATGTGAAAGAATCTCATGTGTTTTTAAAAGGTTTAAAATATGAAAGAATGGAAAGTTTGAATAAAGACATGCTGCAAGAAGTATAGAAAATCTGAAATAAGTTAGCTTGTATGATGAATGGAAGTTCTGCAAAAAATTATTTTGTAAGAAGAATAGAAATTTGCAAATGATATGTCGAAGCTCAACAAAAATATTTTTTTACGAAGATTACATATTCTGAATAATAAAGAAATAAATAATAATAATAAAGATAATAATGATAATAATAATAATAATAATGATGATAAATATTATCTTGCAGGAGTACTGCCAAAAAAGTCTGTACGAAAGTCTATATTTCTGAGATGAGGTATGTAACACTATTTACATTGTTCGAAGTGTTGTCCTCATCCTTATTGTCATATTCACGACGTTTCGGCTGTTATACGCTCATGCCTTCTTCAGGATCTGTCTATATTTCTGAGATGAGACATTGTAACTATTTACACTATCTACATTGTTCGAAGTGTTGTCCTCATCCTTATTGTCATATTCACGACGTTTCGGCTGTTATACGCTCATGCCTTCTTCAGGATCTGTCTATATTTCTGAGATGAGACATTGTAACTATTTACATTGTTCGAACTGTAGTCCTCATCTTTGTCATATTCACAACGTTTCGGCCGTTGTACGCTCCAGCCTTCTTCAGGATCTGCCTATATTTCTGAAATGAGGAATTGCAACTTTTTACACTATTTACATTGTTCGAACTGTAGTCCTCATCTTTATTGTCATATTCACAACGTTTCGGCCGTTGTACGCTCCGGCCTTCTTCAGGATCTGCCTATATTTCTGAAATGAGGCATTGCAACTATTTACACTATTTATATTGTTCGGACTGTTGTCCTCATCTTTAGTCGATATTCACGACGCTTTGGTAGTTATATACTCCGGCCTTCTTCAGGTGCTATAAGTTGGAATTTCAACTGAACCCTTTATTTTGTCCACTGAGGTAGATTATTATAAGATTATTTTTGTTCACCTCGGTATTGGCCATGTATTGAACTCACAACTCTTTGGGTCAAGTCACTGGATTACTTTAACCAACGCTGTTATCCACTGGACTATGTGTCCTTGGAGAGTTAAATTACTAAATGTAAATAACTGATACTGAGATATGCAGAAAAGGCATGGCATGTAGAACTAGAACAATATACCCCTTTGGACCAAATAAAGGGTTCGGTTCGAAGTTCCAACGTATGTCATCTATACAAGGCCGGTGCGTACAACGGCCGAAACGTCGTGAATATGACAATAAAGATGAGGAAAACAGGCTGAACAATGTAAATAGAAAAATTAGTTGTAAGAAGAATAGTATTCGAGAAAAAAACTTATAAGAAGTTGAATAGAATGTCGGCAAATATATATATATATATATATATATATATATATATATATATTACGAAGAGACCAGTTCTGTAAGAAATATTTTCTGTGAATAATATAAGTTTTGTTAAAATTGAAACTTTTTAGAAAGAGAATATAAGTTTTATGGTGAACAAAACATCTTCAAAGGGTATTTTGTCATGAGAAAGTATATCTGAAAAAAGGTATATCGTATGATGATTATAATCTTTGGAAAAAAAGATATATTGTAATTATTGTAAGAGTTAAAACAAGTATATATATGCTGGAAGGTAAATAGATATTTTGCAGAAATATATCTTTTATGATGAACAAACGTCACGTAAAAAATATATTTTGTAAAAGGTATAAAATTTTAAAAAGGTATGTTGCAAGAATGTTTTGATGAATACAAAATATGAAAATACAACTTTCTAATGAAAATAAGTTCTGCTTAAGCTATGCAGCCGAAAGAACAAATGCTATGAAAAATGATATGCTCATAATAAAATTAGGGAGTGATGCTAGAACTGTGGTATTTTGTATGCATTAAATTAAACTCTTCCTATTAATAACTGCGTTGTTTCTTTTTAGGTAAACCAACACCTGACTGTTCAAAAAAGACTTTAAATGTAACTAGTAGCGACTTTTCTTCTTGGTATCTGGGCATTACCAAGTAGCTGCAGAAAAAAGGGTTTAACCCCTGAGGATATTCATGCTGACATGGTAGCTACATTAGGGGATGAAAAGTTCATAGGCTGACTATAAAGGAGTGATGCTAGAGCTGGGTAATCTTGAGAGCCAGAGACAAAGAGACACTCTAGTCAGTGGAAACACCCATCCTCATCTAATTAAAAAACGTCCTGGGTATGACGTTAAACTGCATCCGAGTCCTGGGTAAGACGATAAACTACATACAACAGCAAGGCCTCTGATCAGGAGGTTTTGAGGAGCGTGGAACCACCTCTTAATTGCTGATGTTCCCAGGTCAAACCCTGACCCGGGGTGGTAGCACCTGTTAGGGTCCCAGCTATGGGAAAATAGTGAAATCCCAAGGTGTGTCCACGTCCTGGGTATGACGATAAACTACATCCGCGTCCTGGGTATGACGATAAACTACATCCGCGTCCTGGGTATGACGATAAACTACGTCCAACCAAAAGGCCGTCGATCCGATCAATCGGCTGGTCATGTCATGCCCCATCACATCTAACCCATCCCAAAAGAACTACAACTTACAATTAAATTTCCCTCCCAAACCCTACACTAAATATACTAACACCTTACCCCTAAAATGTGATGGGAAACAATGATGTTGCCAGCTATACGTTTTTGAAACGATGATGTTGCCAGCTATACGTTTTTGAAATAATGATGTTGCCAACTATACGTTTTTGATATATCTAGTCAATACTGGATCTGGCATTAAATAACCCATAGTGGTTGATATGCCATAAAACCCCAAACAAACAAACAAATCTAATTAAAAAATGGTCAAGGTAGTTTCATATTCAGTGAAGCTGATGGCCTCAGTTTTTTTTTTATGCAACATTGAGTTTATTGAATATCTTCCATCAATAGCGAGTACTATGCCAAATTGCCTAGGCAGTAAGAGAGGCTATCAAAACCAAATGCACAGGTAAAGTGACGAAAGGTGTCTAGTTTCATCAGGACAAGGCTCCAGCACACAGGTACTTGGTTTCCATAGCTGCGGTGCGTAAATGTGGATTTGAACTGATTGATCACCGTCCCTATTCGATTTGGACCCATCTGACTATCATCTGTTCCCTAACATAAAAGAAATGCTTGGCTGGAAATTAGTATCGCAGTAGTGATGACGTCATAACGGCTATTGCTGACTTTTTCGATCAACGAGATGAAAGCTTCTTCACTAATGGTATCCAAACACGGCAACGTCGATGGAAGAAGTGTGGGGACCACAAGGGAAACAATGTTGAAAAATAAACCTCATTTGGTCACATTCCATGAGAGAATCTGGGTCAACTTACGAACTTTCTTTATATAATATATGCACAGGTTGCGATGGATAAATTGACGTCTAAATACGCAACATTGAAAATAACATTGGCATCTCATTTTAACAGATATGTTTACCAAAATTACACAAAAAATATCTTGAAATACTAGAGTAAATTTATTTAATAAAGTCGTCACAGGTTTCAACCACGGCCTTCAGATGACTACGAAATCTCCTGCATGACTTATGGACGGTCTCCTTGTTTATTTAGTGAATGCTGCCATAATCCTTGCCTTCAGTTCATCTATGGTGTTACAAAGAGTTTTGCTGGTATCTCGATCAATTAGAAAAACATCGCAGTGGTGATGGCGTCATATCTGCTGTTGAAGCCTTTTTTGACCAACAAGATGAAAGCTTCTTCACCAAGTGGATCCACGCTCTGCATCAGCGACCGAAGAAGTGTGTGGACCGCATGGGGGAATATGATAAAAAATAAAACTCATTTGGTCACATTATAATTAAAATACATTCTATTTAATCTAAGCTATGTTTAATGAACCGAAGTTCTGCAAGAAGACTTTAAGAAGGAGAAGAAAAGAGATTTTGTAAGAATGGATGTCTGTAGAAAAGATTTTTCCAAATATAATCTGTCTGCAAATATTACTTTTTGTAAGGATAATAGAAGTATATGTAGAATTATATATAGAATGATATATAGAATTATATGTAGAATTATATGTCATAAGTGTAGAATTATTACAGATCGAAAATGTTGGAAGTTGATTTGAAGATCTGCAAAAATGAATAGATGATCTGAAAAAATATGGAATATAACGAATAGAATACATGTAAAAGAAATTGTGTAAGAAGTACAAGGAATCTATCAGGTATATTTTATACTAGCTTAAAAGCTGCACACAGTGCAGACTTTTAAACTATCTCCTGCGAAGGGATAATTGGGCCTTCGGAGCAAAACTAAATGGGCCTTTGATCTAGCTTAGAAAACAGCAATGATAATTTTGAAGAAATAATTTTGAATTCCACAATGCATTCTCATTGGGTGTCGTACGAGTTGAAGCCGAGAGACGTCGAACGGCGTCTTGTCATGTGTGAACAACTGCTTCTACGGCAGCAGCGGAAACATTTTTTTGTATCGTATCGTGACCAGCGATAAGAAATGGAAATACACTACGATAACCCTAAGCGTAGAAGATCGTGGGTAAGCCCAGCCATGCATCAACATCGGCAGCGAAGTCGAATATTCATGGTTCGAAGCTTCTGCTCTGCATTTGGTGGGATCAGTTTGTGTGTAGTTTATTATGGGCTGCTCAAACTGACCGAAACCATCACGAGAGATCGCCATCGACTACAATGCATTCTCATTGGGTGTCGTACGATGCGTTTGAGCCGATCATTGAAGAAAAAACGGCCGCTATACCAGCAGAGACACGCGACAAAGTGATTTTGTAACATGACAACGGTAGGCTACATATTGCAAAACTTCCTATTGCAAAAATTCCAAGAATCCCAAGGTGAAGCGTTCCTCTCGTTGTATTCCTACGCTAAGGGGTTTACATCGAGTGTGCGTAGGAAAGTAGTTCCTATGTTACTGTAACAACCCCATTACCAATGAACAAAAACTAATTGTTCTTATACCACAAATGTAATGTTCAGTTGTTAATTTTGTATGTGGGTGGCATGTGTATTTCACGGCCACTTCTAGTTGTGTTACGTGTCGGATGTTTTGGTGTACTCTGGCCTGTGGTGTTGTTTGTGTGGCCGTGTGTTGATATTTTATTTTGTAGTGGGGTGAGTCATCATGAAACAAACCCGTTTGGGAGTAGCTGTTTCTGCCTCTCTTATTTAGACTCTGCTCCGTCTAGGAGTTTAAGAATGTAGGCTCTTGGTGCTACTCATTTAGTCATTACCGCCGCTGGTTTCCATTGGCCCTTTTGGTGATCTAATACACGTACATTTTGTCCTGGGACCAATGGTTGTAGGTCACGTGTTGTTTTGTCAAAATATCCTTTTTGCTTGTTCTGTTGGTTTTATAACTCTTCATGAACATGATTAGAGTTTGAGAGCCTTGAAATTGGGACTTTTGCTATAATGTTTGTTTTCATAAAAAGTTGTTCAACAGTTCATCTGGATTTGGAAGGTTATGGTTGATGAGTGTTGCTCGAACACATATCATTGCTAAATCAGGATTTCTCCCTGCTTGCTTTGCCTTGAGTAGTGTCCTTTAGACAGTTTCAATCTCTCCCCAGAAAACCATTGGATTTGGGAAACCTTGGTGATGATTACATGGTTAAATTGCCGTTGTTGGAAAATTCTTTGATTCCTTCGCTAGAGTATTGTGTCCTGTTATCACTGATCCCCTTAATGGGAATTCTATATTCTGAGAATATTTCTTCGTTGTTAAGACGGTCATATTGCTTGTGATCTGGTCTGTCATTTTGTGTATAATAGGGAAATTGCTGTAGTAATCTGAAATTATTAGGTATTCATGGTCATTGAAGTGAAAACAACTCGGTACCAACAACTTCCTATATTCGCCTTGGGATAACATGTGGTTTTAGGGTTTCATTTGGTTGTGTAGAAAGATTTTCCTGGTATATTGAGCACTTTTTGATCACATTTTCAATATCGGCATTGATTCCTTTCCAACATACTGCATCTCTAGCTTGAAAGCGTGTCTTCTCGATGTCTTGATGGCTGTAATGAAGCTAGTCTAAGATGCTTTTCTGTTGATTTCCTGGAACAAAAATTAATGGTACTTTTGGGAGGATACACATCATTGACAGGGAGTTAATCACCGTATGATCAATATTAACGTATTGCAGGGGTGATTGAATCTGATGAGCCCGTTATTATGACCTCGTGCAACTGGTTGAGAACTGGATCTTTCCTGGTTTCGTTCTCATGTTATTCACACGATCGCGGCTGAACCTCACAAGATCAATTCTAACATCCAGGTCAATTGTATCCTTATTTGTAGTACAGGGGAGACGATTAAGTGTATCTGCTGAAGTCATTTCTTTTCCTGTCCTATATTCTACGTATATCTGGTATCCACGTAGTTTTAGTAACATATGTTGTAGTCTAGGGGTTGCACTAGTCAGTGGTTTTTGCAGTATAATGACCAGTGGCTTGTAATCAGTAAATACTTTGAATCGATGGCCATAGCGATATGTTTGGAATCTTTGGACTCCGAATAAAATTGCTGGAAGTTCCCTTTCAATGCATGCATAGTGTTTCGCTGTGTCTGATAAAGATTTTGATGCATAAACAATTGGTTTGTTGTTTTGTATCAGTGCCGCTTCAAGTCCTTTCAGGCTTGCATCAGTTTGTAGAGTTGGCATGTCGTATGTATCGAAATAAATAAGGGTTCAGTTTTGGCTAATCTCTGTTTTGAGACTTTTGATTGTGGCGTTCTTCCCGCAGAAACATTGCTTCTTTTTTTCAAAAGACTCTCAGAGTGTATGTCTTGTCAGCCAGGTTTGGAATAAATGGCGACAAGTAGGTAAGAAGAACTAAGGATTCTTGTAATTCTTTCTTGCATGTTGGAGATGGCATGTTCCGTAAGACATTGATTTTTTCTGGATCCGAACTAACACCATTTTCACTGTATATTATTCCCATAAAAAATATGCTTTTGGATTTGATTTTGCATTTTGATGAGTTGAATACAAGTTCGTTATCTTTTGCTATTTGCATGACCTTGTGCAAGATTTTGTCATGCTTTTCTTTTCCATTTGGTATAGGTAGTGACATCATCAGTGATTCCTACTTGCTCAAGGATTTGGTCACTCTTCATTTGGAAAATATCCCGGGATACACCCAATCCAAATGGTAATCTCTGAAAGAAGATTCTTCCATAGTGTGACTGGAATGTTGTTAGCAGCTGAGAGTTTCCATCCAAGTGTATAGAATAACTGGCTTTGGCATCAAGCTTGGAAAATAACTTGGCACCTGCAAAGTGATGTGATAGTTCTTCTATTGTAGGGATTTTGTGATGTGGTTTTCTGATTGCTGTGTTTAAGTACCTTGGATCTAAGCAGATTCTTAGACTTCCACCCTTTTTGTGTGTGTATGCTAAACGTGAAACCCAGTCTGTTGGTTCTTTAATTTTCTGATGCTATTGTTTTTTTTACCATTTTGTCAAGCTCCTGTTTTATGATGTCCATTAATGCAAATGGAGTTTTCCTAGGTTCATCGATATGTGGCTGTATGTTCTCATTGACAAAGAGTTTTACAGGTCCTGGATAGAGCCAATTTTGTTGAAGCGATCTGGGTACATGTGTATCAACTCATCAATTGTATTTATCTGTGTTTGTTGTGTGTTTCCTTTTTTTATTGTGCAGTGTAAAGTGATTAATTTAAGCTGTTCTAGTGATGGTAGTCCTATAATTGCTGGTCCTTGTACATCTACTATGTAGAAGCTACTGTTATGCAAGTTTGAATTGTTGTATTTGCACGCTATTGTGATGTTACCAAAGCATTTTATTGGTGTGTAGTTGTATGCTACTAGTTTTGTTTTCTTTGTTTTTGTTTTCCATTTTGGAAAACCGTCAGAGCCTAGTTTTCTATGGAATGTACTGGCTGGTAGTGTATTTCCTTGGGCATCTGTGTCTATTTTTAGACACAACCTGTGGATTCTACTTCCATTCTTATTTTATTATAAGCTAAGGCTTCATCTCTCTTTTGGGAGATGGGGGACATTTTTATGTTAGTAAATATTAGGCCATCGAACTCTTTCTCTAGTCGTTGGATGTTGTATAATGCATCAGTCCGGATGGGCTGACTGTTCTCGTGTGAGTTCCTCTTGTGTCGAGGTAGATGTTGTGACCTTGGGTTCCTATGACTCTGGCTTCGTGACTTTGACCATGGTCCTTTTTTAATTTTGTTTGGCATGCAAACCATTGCCCAGCGGTTGGTTATATCACATGCAATGCATGTCGATCGAAATGCTGGACAGGGTTCACGGCGAAGTGCATGAATTCTCCCAAAATTGAGGCATTTTTTTTAACCTGTTGGTGGGCCTATGGCTTATATAGCAGTGCCTGTAGCTTCGTTGGTATTGCTTTGTATGGACGATTGATGCTTCATAGGCTTTGCTTAAATTAAGTGTTTCGTCAAGTGTCTTTTTTTAACAGTTCCTTCTGGTAGTCTGCGACTGGAGTGCTGGTGAACAACTATCAACTATTATTCACTGCTGTGTTTAAATCTCTGCTAGTGAACAACAACATTGTGTTAGTCGCCTGTATCTATTAACGAAATCGTGACTCGTAACTCCTTTTCTTTCTGTCTAAATGACATTACTTTTAGGTGATTCAGTCTATAGCTTTCTTTCGGTTCTAGTTGCTCTATAAATTTACCAAAGATAATGTCTAGGGAAAGTTTTTCTTCCTCTGTGAACCTTCACTGGGAATTATCTACAAATTTACCAATGTTTAAGTAATTTTCTTCTCTCTTTTTTCCTTTAAATTGTGAATGGATTACTTTGATAGGAGCTCCTATGTGTTTTGGGGCATCAATTGTTGTTCAAGCTGTCGCTTCGTCTGCAATATTTTAGTGTAGGTTTTAGTTTTCCTTTGCCATCTTCACCTTAGGCTTATCTAAGTTTACCTGAACTCGGACAAGCCTATGATCCAAGTAAACTATAAAATGGAAACTTGGACATTCTAAGAGCCATACGCCGACTCTCTTAACTAAAACTCGGTCGATGTAGCTTGCGCTCACCACCGAATCCGAGCTGCCGCCCCTCGTCCAAGTCCATACTACCTCCCGGGCATGCTCATTTCGATACTTATCGACGAGATCAAACTCGTCGATGAAATCCCGAAACGGCTTAACGTCCAGGTTGTTAGTACCCGATTTTACCCCTATACGATCTATATCGGGATCAAAGACGGCATTCCAATCACCCGCTAGAACTAGCGCACGAGATGTCATCAAAAACGGCGCAATCTGCCGAAGCAAATCAGACCGCTGCGCATTGTCATTGGGCGCACAAACCCCAACGAGACGAAGAGCCTTATCCTTTATGGTAACATCCAGCACGCAAAGCCTGCCCGCCGGATCCGCGAAGACTTGAGCACACGCCGCATCCAGGGACTTGCTCACCAGCCAGGAAATACTCCTCGAGCGTCCATCAAAACATGCTGAATAGAGGAAGAACCTCTTAGACAGAATATCGTCACGGTCGCGAGATAAAAATAATGGGTGTCCTGCACACAACAAACATCCACCTAGAGGCGCTGAAGATCACGATCGAAAATAGCCTTAGGATACTGCGACTTCAGGCCCCGGGCATTCAAACTTGCTAACCAGAGAGCCATAATGAAATCCACTTAGTGTTGCTCTCCTGTTGAACATGGCCGGGGAAAGGACACCGACGGCCTCTCCCATCGAACCAGTTCCCATCTGAGTATTGATGGAGCCATCGGGAGACAGGCCACCGACGTCCAAGGGGAAAGTTAACTTTATAGCTCTATACACGGGGGAGGTGAACAAAAAGCGGGAACCTCCCTGCACAAAATTGTTTTAACTTATTAAGAGTTTCGTTATCAAAACATGCCATGGGTGGAAACATAGAGAAAACTTGGTTCGCCTCTGCTACCATGGACCAAATCTGCTGCCTTGCCTCACCGGCACGGATGACAGTCAAGACCCTCTTTGCATTTGGGGAGTTCATTGATTCTTCAATATCAAGATTTCTAATCTTTCTGAAGTTTAAAAGATTCTTTAAATTCTTTAAATGTTTGGAATGCAGAAGTGCCTTGTTTTCCAATTCCTTGGAGACCCAGCACACGTCCACTCCTATGTTATATATGGGTTTCGGCTTCTTTACTTGAGATGTTTCTGCTATATCAGGAGAAGGATTCCATTGTCTTTTGGATAGTTCTGATTTTGGGGGTGGGTACATGCGGGAAGGCTTTGGGGTAATGGGGTATTAGTAGAGGTTGGACGGTCTTTAAATAAAGATCATCGTTGTTTGCGAGGATATTTATAACTTATCTAGGAATGTGAACCACTTATTCGCATTTAGACTTCTGTTTTTTTTTATACAGGTTCTTTGCATATCACCTTTGAATATTATATTCGTGTAGCAGATGTGGAAATACTTTTTAATACTCAAAATACTATATCGTCCCCAAAAATGTCTCATCGTCAACCATTTTCTATTCAGTTACTCATTGCTCACCCAACAGTGTAAATCGCCCACTGGTGTGCGATATCGCCCAGGTTGGGAAACTCTAATATTTATTAAACATTCCAAAACCATAAAATATCTTGTTCTGCAATCAGTTGTTAATTGGGTCAAGAAAGGGTTGTAAATTTGAACCCCCCCAAAACTAAATTCTTTAATCATTAAAGAGAAACATTCCTCCTTCACCATCAGCATGGCTGATGCTAACCTCCCAGAGAGCAACTCATTGCGCGTTCTTCTGGTAAGTTATTCACTGTCTGCCCCTATCTCTCTCGCCCTCAGTATGCCTCATGAGGGTTAAGTTTTCCAAACCCTCATTCCCCATTATGTGTCCAAGGAACATTAGCTTTCGTTTCCTGATTCTGAATATAAGTGCTCTTTCTGTTGCCGTTTTTTATACCTGATCCGTCAATGGAATTTTCAGTATCGTTTTGTAGAACCACATTTTTTATTTCTAGTTTATTTCTTCATCCTGAGGGAAATTGTCCAAGAATCACTGCCATTGTCAGTGGATGAATACCACATAGCAATCCAGCAGGCTTTTCTTTGTTTGCAAACAATTCCTTTCTTCGTCTCAACACCTTGTTTAGCTTTTGGAATGCTTCTTTCGCCAGTGCAATGCGGATTCGGATCTCGGCATCACATTTTCATTTTCTGTTAAAATGCTTTCTAGATATTTGAATTTCTGCAACTGCTTCATACTAAGATCGTGAATTCATAACTTGAATCTCTGGCTTTTACTCTTGCTGATAACCATTTAGTTATCCATCTACCTAAGTCTATACTCTATCTATCTATCTATCTATCTATCTATCTATCTATCTATCTATCTATCTATCTATCTATCAGTGTAATTATGTTCATTATCTATCTATCTATCTATCTATCTATCTATCTATCTATCTATCTATCTATCTATCTATCAGTGTAATTATGTTCATTATCTATCTATCTATCTATCTATCTATCTATCTATCTATCTATCTATCTATCTATCTATCAGTGTAATTATGTTCATTATCTATCTATCTATCTATCTATCTATCTATCTATCTATCTATCTATCTATCAGTGTAATTATGTTCATTATCTATCTATCTATCTATCTATCTATCTATCTATCTATCTATCTATCAGTGTAATTATGTTCATTATCTATCTATTTATCTATCTATCTATCTATCTATCTATCTATCTATCTATCTATCTATCAGTGTAATTATGTTCATTATCTATCTATCTATCTATCTATCTATCTATCTATCTATCTATCTATCTATCTATCTATCTATCAGTGTAATTATGTTCGTTATCTATCTATCTATCTATCTATCTATCTATCTATCTATCAGTGTAATTATGTTCATTATCTATCTATCTATCTATCTATCTATCTATCTATCTATCTATCTATCTATCAGTGTAATTATGTTCATTATCTATCTATCTATCTATCTATCTATCTATCGATCTATCTATCTATCAGTGTAATTATGTTCATTATCTATCTATCTATCTATCTATCTATCTATCTATCTATCAGTGTAATTATGTTCATTATCTATCTATCTATCTATCTATCTATCTATCTATCGATCAGTGTAATTATGTTCATTATCTATCTATCTATCTATCTATCTATCTATCTATCTATCTATCTATCTATCAGTGTAATTATGTTCATTATCTATCTATCTATCTATCTATCTATCAGTGTAATTATGTTCATTATCTATCTATCTATCTATCTATCTATCTATCTATCTATCTATCTATCTATCTATCTATCAGTGTAATTATGTTCATTATCTATCTATCTATCTATCTATCTATCTATCTATCTATCTATCTATCTATCAGTGTAATTATGTTCATTATCTATCTATCTATCTATCTATCTATCTATCTATCTATCTATCAGTGTAATTATGTTCATTATCTATCTATCTATCTATCTATCTATCTATCTATCTATCTATCTATCTATCAGTGTAATTATGTTCATTATCTATCTATTTATCTATCTATCTATCTATCTATCTATCTATCTATCTATCAGTGTAATTATGTTCATTATCTATCTATCTATCTATCTATCTATCTATCTATCTATCTATCTATCAGTGTAATTATGTTCGTTATCTATCTATCTATCTATCTATCTATCTATCTATCTATCTATCTATCTATCTATCTATCAGTGTAATTATGTTCATTATCTATCTATCTATCTATCTATCTATCTATCTATCTATCTATCAGTGTAATTATGTTCATTATCTATCTATCTATCTATCTATCTATCGATCAGTGTAATTATGTTCATTATCTATCTATCTATCTATCTATCTATCTATCTATCAGTGTAATTATGTTCATTATCTAACTATCTATCTATCTATCTATCTATCTATCAGTGTAATTATGTTCATTATCTATCTATCTATCTATCAGTGTAATTATGTTCATTATCTATCTATCTATCTATCTATCTATCTATCTATCTATCTATCTATCAGTGTAATTATGTTCATTATCTATCTATCTATCTATCTATATATTTATCTATCTATCAGTGTAATTATGTTCATTATCTATCTATCTATCTATCTATATATCTATCTATCTATCTATCAGTGTAATTATGTTCATTATCTATCTATCTATCTATCTATATTATGTTCTCTGTCTATCTGTCTATCTGTCTATCTATGTGAAATTATGTTCATTATCTATGTCATGTTCTCTGCCTGTCTATCTGTCTTTCTGTCATTATCTATCTATATATCTATCTATCTATGCTATGCTATTATGTTCTACGTCTATCTATCTATCTATCTATCTATCTATCTATCTATCTATCTATCTATCAGTGTAATTATGTTCATTATCTATCTATCTATCTATCTATCTATCTATCTATCTATCTATCTATCTATCTATCTATCTATCAGTGTAATTATGTTCATTATCTATCTATCTATCTATCTATCTATCTATCTATCTATCAGTGTAATTATGTTCATTATCTATCTATCTATCTATCTATCTATCTATCTATCTATCTATCTATCTATCTATCAGTGTAATTATGTTCATTATCTATCTATCTATCTATCTATCTATCTATCAGTGTAATTATGTTCATTATCTATCTATTTATCTATCTATCTATCTATCTATCTATCTATCTATCTATCTATCAGTGTAATTATGTTCATTATCTATCTATCTATCTATCTATCTATCTATCTATCTATCTATCTATCTATCAGTGTAATTGTGTTCGTTATCTATCTATCTATCTATCTATCTATCTATCTATCTATCTATCTATCAGTGTAATTATGTTCATTATCTATCTATCTATCTATCTATCTATCTATCTATCTATCTATCTATCAGTGTAATTATGTTCATTATCTATCTATCTATCTATCTATCTATCGATCTATCTATCTATCAGTGTAATTATGTTCATTATCTATCTATCTATCTATCTATCTATCTATCTATCTATCAGTGTAATTATGTTCATTATCTATCTATCTATCTATCTATCTATCTATCGATCAGTGTAATTATGTTCATTATCTATCTATCTATCTATCTATCTATCTATCTATCTATCTATCTATCAGTGTAATTATGTTCATTATCTATCTATCTATCTATCTATCAGTGTAATTATGTTCATTATCTATCTATCTATCTATCTATCTATCTATCTATCTATCTATCTATCTATCTATCTATCTATCAGTGTAATTATGTTCATTATCTATCTATCTATCTATCTATCTATCTATCTATCTATCTATCTATCTATCTATCTATCAGTGTAATTATGTTCATTATCTATCTATCTATCTATCTATCTATCTATCTATCAGTGTAATTATGTTCATTATCTATCTATCTATCTATCTATCTATCTATCTATCTATCTATCTATCTATCTATCTATCAGTGTAATTATGTTCATTATCTATCTATTTATCTATCTATCTATCTATCTATCTATCTATCTATCAGTGTAATTATGTTCATTATCTATCTATCTATCTATCTATCTATCTATCTATCTATCTATCTATCTATCTATCTATCTATCAGTGTAATTATGTTCGTTATCTATCTATCTATCTATCTATCTATCTATCTATCTATCTATCTATCTATCAGTGTAATTATGTTCATTATCTATCTATCTATCTATCTATCTATCTATCTATCTATCTATCTATCTATCAGTGTAATTATGTTCATTATCTATCTATCTATCTATCTATCTATCTATCGATCAGTGTAATTATGTTCATTATCTATCTATCTATCTATCTATCTATCTATCTATCTATCTATCTATCTATCTATCAGTGTAATTATGTTCATTATCTATCTAACTATCTATCTATCTATCTATCTATCTATCAGTGTAATTATGTTCATTATCTATCTATCTATCTATCAGTGTAATTATGTTCATTATCTATCTATCTATCTATCTATCTATCTATCTATCAGTGTAATTATGTTCATTATCTATCTATCTATCTATCTATATATTTATCTATCTATCAGTGTAATTATGTTCATTATCTATCTATCTATCTATCTATATATCTATCTATCTATCTATCAGTGTAATTATGTTCATTATCTATCTATCTATCTATCTATATTATGTTCTCTGTCTATCTGTCTATCTGTCTATCTATGTGAAATTATGTTCATTATCTATGTCATGTTCTCTGCCTGTCTATCTGTCTTTCTGTCATTATCTATCTATATATCTATCTATCTATGCTATGCTATTATGTTCTACGTCTATCTATCTATCTATCTATCTATCTATCTATCTATCTATCTATCTATCTATCTATCTATCTATCTATCTATGTCATTATGTTATCTATCTTTCAGTCTGTTCATCACACACTTTCTACTGTATTATCATTGCAGTTTTTATATAAAGCAACCAATAGATTTGCAAGTAAATGACCAAAGTGGACACCCGTGTATACAAGAGCGCTCCTTTTAATAACAAAGAGGAATCAAAGAATGTTATCTTATCCTTCTTAGCCGAAGCACGTGAGACACTTCTAAAAATATTTAGTTGGAAAAATATCCTCCCGTGGGACAAAAATGCTGATTTGAAAAGATTGTTATTAGAAAGTGACAAGCAGAAGATGAAGAAAATGTAAAAGTGAATACTAAACAACTAACAAAACGATAACCCAATCAATGAAGCCAAACAGCATAGACATTGTGTTGAAATGTGGAGAAAAGCAGAAAAAAAAAGGAATGATAGCATCAAACACTCAAAAGCAAAACAGAAGAGATTTCCTGGTTTAAAAAAAAAATCTCACTACAACCCGGACCACACTAAACCGAGGATGCCGTGTAATCCGAATATATTAATATACATCCGGGCATTTCACCAAATGTCTCCAAACAGAAACAATGACGAGCCTAGTGATGAGAAAGAAAAATATAAAAACTAAATAATAATAAAGTATGGCCTGACATTGAGGCAGAACTTTTGAAAATATCGTACCCTCTCCTCCAATTTTAAAACAACTTTCTAAATTTCATGAAAGAAGACTGGAATCTGAAACATATCTAAAAATAACGTGGGCTGCATCGCGCATTCATACTTTATGAAAACTAAAAGGTACCGTAAGTTAAATCATACAAGTGGACCTCAAGATTTTTAGCTCAAAATTCCGAGTTAGGCCTTTACCTACCGTATAGATCGACCACTAATTTACGATTGGCTACAGGTGTCCCAAAACTTAGGCCTACCGGTAAATGAAGTGAGGCTACAGTAAAACTACTTACGGTCACATCACTTACCTATATATTGAGACACTAACCATGATATCTTTTTATACGCATTGTATAGCAAACAACCTACAGCAATGACCGGTAGGTAGCTTATATTGTATCAGTTGGACGCGATGTGTGATGTAGCGTTTATAGAATACTGGATTTGTATTTTATTATTATATCAATGTCTGTTTAGATGCCAAATATATTCGCGAACTAAAGTTTTAGGGGGATATATTTGTGGTGCTGGAAGTAGGGTAAGTGGTATAGAGTAATTGTTAGGGGCGCTGTCTTACATTGTTTACATATCGATGGTCGTTGTAGCATATCTATGGACGATAATGGGTTTGTCACCATTCACATAAATACAGTAGTAAATACTGTATGTTGGTCTGCAGGTGGAGATTAGTGTCCAGCAGTGCTGGTCAAACACTATGCCTCCAGGAAGAGAGGATCCCCAGACGTGGCTATGTCGAAGGGCAGAGTATCGTCTCGGGAAACAGCTGCCCGACGCCGTCTTACGGGGAATTTTTCACCGCGCCTAGGGGCTCGAACACCTCACATTAAATTCGGCCTTGTGCCTCATCTGACCGCGTGGGGTTGGTTGGTAGATATCCTGAAATTAGAGATTCGTCTCCAGCTGTGCTGGTTAAACTCTCTGCCTTCGGACAGAGAGAATGCCCAGACGTGGCTATGTCGAAGGCCAGAGTCTCGTCTCGGGAAATAGCTATCCGACGCCGTTTTTATACGGGTGTCTACGGGGAATTTTTGACCGTGCCTAGGGGCTCGGATACCCCATATTAAATTCGGCCTTGTGTCACATCCCACCGCGTGAGGCCGTTGGTTGATATCCTGCAGTTGGAGATTCATTATGGAATTCACTTGACTCACTTCTAGCATTTGATTACTTCTTCTACGCGCCGCTTGTGAATCTTATACGTGTTGTTCTTGTCTTAAGTATTATCGTTCATTACCAACCTTCGTGCGATTATTCTACCCAGTAACCTTCCCTACTTTTCAACAGTGGTAAAGGCTTGCACATTATACTCGCCATGTAAATCGGCCCCTACTTTTGGAAATATTATTAGGCTTGAAAATTCGACGCCGAAATTTACAGTAACCCAGAAAACCCTCACAGCGGTATCTCAATTGTATCCATTATAGTAAAGCTACTAATGAACATTTTATTAACTATGTTCTCTCTGTTCTATGAAAATCAACACCTACCGACCCTCTTTGACTAAGGAAGAGGCTTAATTATGGCATATATGGCATCAAACAGCTCCAGGAATTTAGTTACAACTCCAATAGAAAATGATATACCGGCTATGTAGATTTTTAGTAGCATAGTTCCACATCAAAAGAAACTTGTCTTCTCGTCCACTAGAAACTTCCTTCTAAGCCCCGAATCCACTAAATGTCTGGATCTGATAAAATAACGAAATCTATGAAGTCGTACATGTCGGACGAGAACTTCGATAGCAAGACATTTCAAACCTCATCTTGAGGACAAGGAGGAAATGAGATCTGAAATCTAGACTATGTTCTACGCATACACAAGAACAGATACTAAGAGATGGGTATTGTTCATTTAAACATTCTATACCGTACCCAAAATGAATCTACGAACAAAAACGTCGTTTATGCTTCCCATCCAGAGACTAATATATACAGAGGGTGAGGGGAGCTCAACAGCTTGACATAGGCACTCATAACTGGGACAAATATAATCTGGAACAAAATATCCAGCATCTTCGACCTCGTATTTCAAGAAGTAGAACTCAGTATCAAGCTTTCTAAAACAGAAACTTTTATCTGGAACCAGAATGGAAGCAGTGACCTTGAATCTATAAAAAAATCTATCATAAAATGAAAAATTCGGAATGTGGAAATAATAAATGCGAAACACTTCAAATACATCGGTGTATGAATCAAATAACAAAAATAAAAATATAGGAGGTAAGGAAACTGAACAGAGAACAGACTGCTCTTCGCCTATATTTAATAGTTTCGTCTATTACCGTAAGCTGAGAAAAACCAAAACATTAACGTAAAAATTAGAGTTATGTTCTTAGTCTTATCCGATTAAAACTTACATAGGGAAGCCATGCATGGCTCCAAACTCGTTCAGAAATATCTAAACTGTCGGCTGTATACACCCGCATTCTCAGATCGATGGTTAAAAATGACTTCCAAACTCGTGGACTGGCGCTACAGAATCGCAAAGAAAAAACTGTACCAGATAACCCAAATATCGTCAAGTGAAGATTTTCAACAGTAACAGCAACTAAAATGGGTAGCACATGTAACTCTAAGAAATAATGATATAATCAAGATAGTGACGTTCCACAGAACCTCAAACAAAAGGCAAGAACTGAAACCCCCATCAATACTGGCAAGAGAAAGAACAGCTACTGGACCTGAGAAACCTATTTCCCTGAAAAAATTGTTTTAATAGAAAGATTTTATAAATTTCAACAGTTCGGTCAGTGAAAGCCGAATTTTCCTTATAAGGAAACGGCTAATATTAACATTGCCATTAGCATTCAGTTAGCATTCAGTAGCATTGCAATTAGCATTCAATTAATATTCATTAGCACTGCCATTAGCATTCAGTTACCATTCATTAGCATTGCAATTAGTACTCAATTAATATTCATTAGCACTGCCATTAGCATTCACTTACCATTCATTAGCATTGAAATTAGCATTCAATTAATATTCATTAGCATTGTCAATAGCATTCAATTAACATTCATTAGCTTTGCTATTAACATCATTAGCATTGCCATTAGTATTCAGTTAGCATTCATTAGCATTGCCATTTGTTAGTTATATGGACGAAGAATGTTGCATTCACATTGGCACAGATGCCATCTGGGAAAAACAAATTCATCTCTTCCCGTCCATGGGTTAAATAGCTAACTAGATCAGGCTCTCTGGTTAGTAGAGGAAAATAAACACTGAATTTAAAACAGTGGCGAAGGCAATGGGAAATCACTCCATCTTCTTTCCATAATAAACAAAAAACGTGGAGATTAATGACTGTCTAAGTTCTGACGGGACATGGCATTTAAAAATATATCAAGATTCCTAATGGAATCATGAAACTGCAGATATTACTGGCCCCTATATATATATATATATATAACCGGATTGGACAGCATGTACTTATTCATATAAGACAGGGTGGCGTCATCGACAGTATTCGAAGAATCAGTCGGCGATTGAACAACGCGGGTTGCACTTTGAAATATTCTGACAAAGCATTTAGGGTACTGCACAAAGCTCGGTCGACTAAACATTTACGTTTTTTTTCAGAAGCTGTTCATATCAAGCTTCATCAACCAACTTTGTGCAGGCAGAAGGAAATCTTTCTTCATTCTCTGTGTCTCATGTGTGCGTCGTGAGTACACTTTTTTCTGTTTTATACTCAATAGAAGCTCATTTACATCAATTTATTGTTTTTATTTTAGTCGTTCTTCCTTATTTCCCCATTTACCCACACGAACTTTTTCAGTTTTGCCGTTTATGATTATTTTTTCTATGTTTTTTTACGATGGATCTTTCTGAAGAAGTGTTAGACGAAAAAGGTTACTTTTAAAGAATACACATTTTAAAAACTATATATATATATATATATATATATATATATGTATATGTGTGTGTGTGTGTGTTTGTGTGTGTATATAATATCCCGTATATTTTGGCAGCATATTTTCATTTAAGTATGTCTGATTAGACAATTTGTGTTTGCTTATTTTTAATAAGATCCTTTCGTAATCACGTATAAACTTTGTTGCTTCATGATTAAAGAAACCAAGAAAGGTGCCATCGTTGTATTTATTCATTTTATTTTTCCGTGTATTTCTTTTATATTCATAATATCATCTTCAAGGTTATGATGGCTAAGACAAATAGTTGTGTGTGTCCGAGGTAAATTTTTGCCTTTGTGGTTAGATCGTTAACAATTCCGGTCATGCGCAAAGTCACAAATGATGATTTTTAAAATTTTTCCATATTCTAAAAATCATAATGTAGGGGAGGTAACTTAGTTAAAACTTGAATTCTTGTAGCAGGTTATAGTTTGCTTGTTTGTTTTTTGTTTTTTTAAATGTTTATTATTTTTAACGTAGATATTTCAAAAGAAAACATATGCTATAAGCATTTCAGAACATTTCTACTATATTCATAATTAATTTTGTTAAGTGTGGGTTTTAATTTCTTTTTATAAAGATGGCTACGAGAATTTGTAGTTTCTGTTTATTACGTTCTTGGTGAAGTATACAGGTACTGTTGACTGATATACTTCTAAATTAAGTAAGTAACGATTTGTTCCCCTCACTGAGACGTATAGACACATATGTACACGTACGAAAACGCGTCTAAGAATCACATTCTGCTAACACTTATCCCATTCCCGTTTATGTTAATCATCCGACCGAAGGAAAAAAAATCTTTTTTTTCCTGACCCCCACTGATCCGCACACACGCAACATAACAATGTATTATGTTTTGAAAATGACTGGATTCTTGGAGATTTTATCTTATTTACCCTATTTACTAATGTCGTCATCTTTGTTGTTTCAGTTGTTGCGCCCTCCACACTTCTTTAGGTTATACAGGCGTGGGGTTAAGTGGTTAAAATGAAAAGTTGATTTACCCGGCTAAGAAGATTAATCAAGGGTGGTAATGACGAGGAAATACACGGGTGAGCTTAACGAAACAAGGAATATATTCAAGAATTTACACGCTTCAAGTCGTGTCAGTAGCTCGTTTCAGGAAAATAAATCAGAATTCGTAAAGTCCGTAGTTTTGACGTATTGTCATGAAGAAGAAATGTTCATGCAACAGATTAAATGATCTGATACAAAATAAGGTAAGACAGTTCGTTGTTCACTGTAGGGATATATGGTTTGCATACGTTCAAAAGTAGACGAAGAGAGTTTGAAATAGCTTTCTTGGATTGTTGAGTGAAAATTCTTAGGGGTGACGCGTGCTGGTTAGAGGCTGATAATATCATTGGAGAATAATTTTACACTGGCAAGAATTTCAACGCTGGTCATGATGAACAGAAACAAAACCTTTCACATCATTTCAGAAACTCTTTTCTCATTAATTTAATTTTTCTCCTCATTTTTGTATCAAAGGGGAATTTCCAATACTCGCTACTTTTTTTTCTTTCTTCTTCTTGGCTGAACGGTTAATTTCTCTGAAGGCAAGGATTTCATTGGTCCAAAAACAATTTCACATAGACTCAGGAATTCATTTCCTCCTCCTCTTTCTTCTTCTTCTTCTTCTTCTTCTTCTTCTTCTTCTTCTTCTTCTTCTTCTTCTTCTTCTTCTTCTTCTTCTTTCATTGAATTTGAAAGGAGTGGGGCGCGAAGGGAGTCATTATTTCACACTCACTATAAAGTGTCTTTCAATGGGTGCTAAACTTCAAGAAATTACGAACTGAAAATTGTATTCCATCTACGTGGGTGGATAGATGCTATTCCACTGTCTATGGAGTTACAGCAATATCATGCTGAAACAACCGTTCTCGCCTGAACATCGAAGTTAAGCGACGTCGAGCCTGGTGACTGGGCGAACGCTTGGGAATACCAGGTGCTATAAGCTTGGATGTGTGGGTGGCATAATGGATGTGAACTAGGAATGTGAAATTGGAGTTTCAGTCGGTTCGTTACGTTCACTTATGCTCAGAGACGCTTAGGAAAGATATCAGTTCACTTCTTCTTCACCTGGCTATGGGTTAAATAGTAGGATTTGTATCTGAAAACAATTATTATCTCCCCAAAATCGTTAATACCATAGTCGCTACCCCAACCTACAGAAAACGAATTAGTCTTACAGTTCCAATAATATGTTTCGGCTTTAAATAACCTGCAAAGGGTTGATAATCCGTAAAAGACAAATCAATCAATCAATCCACTATCTATCTCGTCTTGATCTAGGAGTTTAGGTTTGTGTTGAAACTTGACTAATGCATGGAATAATAATGCAAACACAAAATGTACTTAGAATAAAATGTATTGAAACAAGAATGTGTACACAATATTTACATATAGTCTTTTGTATATTTCTGGGAAGACCGTTCCTGGAGAATGTGTTGACTAAGTCGCAGTCGGGCAGAGTCTCTAGCTGGATCTCTTGATTCGCCTCCCTGTCTTCCCGGTACCAACCATATTTATATCGTCGGTACTCCACTATGCAAATTAGGTGGATCCTACCACAACACCCCCTCCCAAGCCTTGGAATCCTTTTTGGATTTCAAACTGGCTTCCTATATGGGATGATGATTATGGTTATTTCTTTGTAGATCCCATTTGCATACTTCCTATGTATATGTCAATCCACTTAATTTTAATATCTTTTTCGTTTTGGATTCACGTCCAATGGGTCCGTGAACTTTCGTTTCCTACCGGATCTTCTCGGTTCAGGAGCACTCTGCGGAGGTTCTACTTGAAAAATATCATACATTACATCAATGGGATCTTCCTCCTCATCCGGTATACTTTCTTCATGCTCTAGAACGTAACATTTTTTGAGTTGGTTCTGGTGCCTTTTATGAGTATTCTTCGGCCCTTTAATTATGTAAATCAGGTCACCGATTCTCTTGTCCACTATGCCTCGCTCCCAGAACTCAACGTTGTTTCTGTAGCACTTGAAAAACACCTTCTCTCCGGCGGTGTATCTTTTTCTAGCTGTATACATAGTATTCTTTACTCTATTTTTTCCTGGCAAAAGCTTGTCAAACACTGACTTAATTTTCCTAGCGAACATTAGTTCAGCTGGTGCCATGTTTGATTGTGTTCTCTGGTTTGGTGTGATTCTGTATACTTGTAGGAATTGCTGAAGCGCCTTTTCCGTTGGAACTCCTGAGGCTTTCTTCAGAGCGCGCTTTAACGTATCGACAAATCTTTCTGCGAGTCCATTGGATCTCGGATGATACGGCGGCGTCGTTATGTGGTTAATTTGATATAACTCACAAAATTCCTTAAACTCTTCAGAAGTGAATTGTGTACCATTGTCACTCACAATACACTCTGGCACACCGAACCGTGCAAATAGTCCATGCAAAAAAGTTGTTGTGGTATTGGACGTAGGCTTTTTGCAGCGTAGTACTTCCGGCCATTTTGTAAAACTATCTACCACTATTAAGTAGTAATAATCTTCTACTGGACCAGCGAAATCAATGTGTAATCTTGTCCACGGATGATCCGTCTTGGGCCATGGTTTGTATACTATAGGTGGCGCCTTAGCTGCTAACGCACACAACTTTACATCGATGAACCATGTTTTCGATATCCACATCCATTCCTTTCCTATATACAAAGCTTCGCATTAAGCTTTTTGTTCTATTAATCCCCGGGTGACCCATATGAAAGTCCCGTAGGATTCTTTTCTGCAACTTTTTTTGGTACTACTACTCTCTCACCATATAATAAAATTCCGTCACAAATTGAATAAATCTCCTGCACTTTTTGGTCATTTGCTACCATTTTACTTTTTATTTCTAAAATGAAATCATCGCTTTCAGCTTCTTTTTTGATTTCCTTTGATGTAACCGGTAGCTCTCTTACAATGTTGTTTACCATGCTTTTCACCTCATAATCTGCTCTGATAATTGTAATAATTGATTCTTCGAATCTTTCTTCTTGACTCAAATGCAAATTAGGTGGATCCTACCACAACAGTTTGTGAATTAGTTGGCATCATAATTGTGAATTTAATCTCTGGACTGGGTAGTACGGACAATGAAATCAGGGCAAGCAATAACTGAGCAGTACTATAAAAAAGCATGGACAGGAGAAAATAATCTACTCGCGTAAAGGGTTCAGTTCAAAATTCTATGAAAGTTACTCTCATAAACAAACACCGGAAGAAGGATTGAGGGTAGAATGGGCAAAAAGTTGGGATAACAACAGCAACGGTAAGGATATTAATTTGGCTGTAAACAAAGTAATTTCCCTATGATAGGCATATTATATCCGTGATATAGGAACACCTAAAGTTACGAACGGAGCAGAAGAGCTGAAAGAAAGGAATGGCAAACATACATTGTTCCCAAAGAAACTTTTTATACCGAAGCTTGTTGCGAATTTTTCCCACACAGAAAAAATATAACATCTGTATACAACAAGTAGTGAGTGTGTGTGTGTGTGTGTGTGTGTGTGTGTGTGAGAGAGAGAGAGAGAGAGAGAGAGATAGAGAGAGAGAGAATTGGCGTGAGAAGACTCCAAGCGGGATAAATAGTAACCAATCGTCGCGTAACCCTAGTGAGTTCGTCTCAACCAAAGGGAGATAATGTCGTTTTCATCGCTACAAGTGTAAATCATTTCGCAATGAAATTCCTCGTAATTTCTATAATTCTCTCTTGGTTTTCAATTCAAACTTCTCGGAAGTCTTAACCGAGAGAAATAAAAATAAGAAAGAAAAAAGTAAGAATGTACAGAGACTTGTAAGTTACCATTCTCCTATCGAGAGTCACTTAATACCAGATTATCCGTTTTGCGAATCAAAAGAAGTTATGTTATTTCTTCTTTATGTGAATGACCCTTCAGGACGTTGGCGATCATGGCTCTTCACATCTTCTTGTCCCCTGTAGCTCTTAATAAATGTTGTCATTCTGTTATTTCACCTAAACACTATACTACCATCCATTTATTACACAGTGTTGATAGCAAACACAGAAAAGAAACTACTAAACTCCTGAAGGTAGCGAAGGCAAACGATAAGAAAACTCTAAGTATAACCCACAAGAAAAATGCATGGCTGTTATTAAAAAGATGAGGCCAAAATGCAAATTACAAATCGGTTAAATTCATGTAGTCGGGTCATCAGGGAAGATAACTCATCAGAACAGTTGCCATGAAAATATTTGTAGAAAAGACAGAGGGAAACCACATCACGTCTATGAGAAAGTGAATGAAGTCGAGATGTCAAGTCAGGAGCGATTACATTGCAGATCCTGCTTTAGATTTTGTCGAGAACTTCGAGATGGACAGCAAGGGTACCAGACCAGATATGGCAACAGTATTAAAATGCATGGACGAATGTTAGATTTGTAAGATGGATTAAGGTTTTCGCTGATCACCGGAATGATATTGCAACATTACGATATTAAACTGAAACTTAATCTTTAAACTCGTTTCCTCAAAAAGAAGATATCAAAATCAATCAGGTACAGAAATTTAAATACCAGAGGACGGAAAGTGCGACACTGAGATCCGAAGACGTATTCGGATGGACAAAGATACATACCAAAAGATATCGGAGTATTAAGATACATAAAAAAAACTTTTGAAGTGTTACGTGATATCTGTTTTCCTACATGGCAGTAATTGCTGGACAAACTCCCCCAAAGATGAAGAAGAGACTTGAAGCAACGGAAAGTTATGTCATAGCAATCTATAAATACACATCTGGGACAGTAATTGTGAATCTGTTGTACTTCTACATCCGGATCGACAGTTGGAAACATCTGTTAAACGATTCAAAAATGAAAATTATAAGGGAATAAAATGATTGAAATAATATAGCAGTGGCGTGAAAATTTGTCCGGATTAAAAGAAGTCCTGAACTATCAGTTGCTAGAAAGTCGGTAGTGTACCCGCATTATATGCGCGCAGACACATCACATACACACCACATACACACAAACATATATATATATATATATATATATATATATTAATGCATGTTTTATTAAATAATATAGAAACTTTTGTCTATTTTAAGCAAATTCCTTTCATATCGTCTGATAAGCTTAATAAAATTATCATTGAAAGACGAAAGAAAATCACCATATTGATACATGTTTATATTCCTATCTAAGCTTTCGGCTTACATAAGCCATTATCAGAGATGACAAGTACATATCAATAAATTAAACAATACACTGACATAGCAACAATGATAGTCTGTTTTGTTTGCATGGAAGATTTCCAAGCAACGACAAACTCGTGCATACGAGCCACTGAAAAGCTTAGATAGGATTAAAAAGCTTGTATCGATATGGTGATTTTCTTTCGTCTTTCAATAATAATGTTATTAAGCTTATCACACGATATGAAAGGAATCTGCGTAAAATAAATAGACAAAACTTGTCTATATTATGTAATGAAACATGCATTAATGAAAAAATGCTGCCTAAACACACACACAATATATATATATATATATATATATATATATATATATATATATATATATATATATATATATATATATATCTGTGTAATTTGGCAGCAACTTTTCTTTTAAACATGTTGTGTTGAATGTTAAAGACAACATCGTCCTGCATATTTTCTTTTGAATTTTCTCATATTTTCTAATGAGACTTTTTATTTGAAAATGATATCGAAATAAAAATTGTCCGTACGATAACCTAGTACTTTCGAACATCATTGTTCATCTTCAGGGTCAACATTTTTTTAGTCAAACTTTTTTATAAACATTTGTCAATTTTCTTGTAGCGTAATCATGTTATTATTTATTTGCATTTTAAAATACAAAATGTGCCACAAGGGCTAAAATGGGGAGGGGGGAAAAGACTGGTCTTCTCTAGTCCTACCTGAAAACTATCTAGTCTCATTCGTTGACCCATTCGTACTTACAATTTTCCTTTCACCATAACAACACATTTACTTTCACAACACAATCACCAAAATACCACATTTTCTCGATGAAAAGCCCTAACATGAATTTTTATTTACAAAATCATCGAGGGATGGGGAAAAGCCCAATGTTTATATACAATGTAAAATATGTATGTACAAGAAACTAAACAAAACAATATTAGTAGTAGGACCCTTCCAAAAATGTGGCAGAAATCTCTATTAACTGGGATGAACAATTCCAGAGAACAGAGACATCTGTCACCTAAAACGTGGGGAGGGGTGGAGACAAGAAACTAAAAAGGAAGACAAAAAAAAACAGGACTTATGTACTTGCATGCTCTAGCTACGTTGAAAGGAAAATATTTAGCCCTGAGGAGGCCAAAACTGAACATGAAAATGTCCTATCTTACCTTAAAAGGCTGGGATGACTAATGTTTCGGTTCGAGGCCCCAAATCCTCTTGCTTAAGTTGCGTCCAACAACCACTCTAGGTCAGCACCTCTCACTCGCACCAAGCGCGAAATTTTCACCCACCTTTTGCCGAAATTCCACGAGGAGAGACGCGCCCTCTCCGCCCTGATCTTAACCTTAAGCTGATGCCTAAAGAATGAGACCAGTTGCAGAGAGGAAAATTTCTCACCTGCGTGGAACTCCTTCTGTCTAGTCGTCCACACCACCATTCGCATAATGCCGAGCAGACACAGGAGCACATAGTGCTGATCCCTGGACATTGACGGTACCACATTGGAACAAACGGAACTGGCTTCCAGGACAAAAAACTTTCCGTCCAAGACGCGAACCATGTAGCCTTCAATCAGCCTGCACAGAGGTTGCACAACGTCGCAGTGGAAGAAGGCATGTTCAATTGACTCCTCCCGGTCACCACAGCGAACACATTCGGCTGAAATCGCCAAACCCGCTGCGCAGAGCTTTTTGCCGACCCAGAGAGCCCCTCGCAACACCAGCCAGGTTAGTGATGCCTCGTCGTTGTTGAGACATTTCAACCCGGGCGCCCAAGGCGAGACGGAGCAAAACTCCTTGTTCGTAAGGCCCAGCTTGCCCGGAAGCTTGTCCTTGGCAATCCCCCTCACTGCCACCCGATACAAAGCCTTCCGAGACATATCCCGTGTATCGGAGAGGCGATCTTTAACCTTTAACAGGCAACGCAGCGCGTCTCTACATTCCTTATAAAAGAGGCATTCACCTTCAGGTGAACGGTGCGCCTCCGCCTCGTCTAAATGCACACTTTGAAGGGACGGAAAAGATTGACGGGCGTCTTCCTTCCAGAATTCGCCTTCACCGTCGTTTTGCGTACACATCCGTTCTAGGAAATTCAAGCGGAGCATATGCTGACGTGTCTCGACGCTTGGCATTCCCAGACCGCCTTCAGCAGGATGGAGGCAGCAGACCTCGCGACTTACCATGTGAGCCTTTCCTCTCCAGAGGAAATCGAAAAGCTCTTTAACGAAATTGACTAGTACGGTAGACGGGAGTGGAAGAATCGAAAGCCGGTAAAGGAGAATCGGGTAGATGTGCGAAATGCACACTTCCGCCCTCCCTTTCAAGGAAAGATTCCTTCGAGTCCACAGACGAACTGCTTCGTCGACCTTCCTTCGAACTTCCGACCAATTTGTGTCCAGCAGAAGGCCGGGACCGAACCAGATACCGAGTATCTTCACCGGCCCGTCCGTCCAGCTGAAGGGCCCGGGGAGAGTAACTCCCGCCCACTCAGCCAACCGCAAGCCAACTGACTTTTCGCGGTTGATTTTGGCCCCTGCCACCGTCTCATACCTGCAAATCTCTTTGCCGACTTCGTGAATCTCGGCAGTGTTCGTTACGAAAACATGTAGCGTAATCATGTTGCTACATTTTTTACAAACTAAATAAACGTTAAAATCTTTTTAATTTCAAAAGATGCGATGATGTTATCACGTGCATGGCGAAGATTTTTATCATGTGACAGCGTGAAAAAGATTTTTATTATACAAGCCAAAAGATCGAAGAATAGGTTATAAAATTTAAATATATTATAAACATTGTAGGATGTTTCCAGAAATATTGTAATCTATACGATTAATAAGAGGTCTTTTGCTTTTAATATGTAATGCTTCTAAGATTTTAAGGCTTCTAATGTCTGTATGTTTATCAATAATTTTAGTATTATCTGTAAGTATTTTACGTATATCAGATTGCATAAGGGAAATAGTATGTGACATAATATGTTGTTTAATGGAGCTAATTATTAAAGATTTGAACACTAATATTCCATGGTCATAATTTATTCCATTGGAATCGTAAAAACGATCCAATTCATCAGACCTACAAATTCAATATATATATATATATATATATATATATATATATATATATATATATATATATATATATATATATAAATGGTGATACACGCTTGCAAAAACCTTGGATAGTTTGACTTGTAGTAGAACAAATCTGTACCCAAGGAAAAATGAGGAATAAAAAAAGAAAGAACCAAGAACATAAAACTAAGGCGAAAACAATTGTCCAGAATTCAAGCTCAAGAAAAAAACCTGACGATCCGTTTAGGTGAAACCTAGGTATGTTTGCCTGGCTCCTTAGAATTATTATATATATATATATATATATATATATATATATATATATATATATATATATATATATAAATAAAAAGAAAGAACAGTAAGATATATAATCCGGTGTTCTTATAGATATTTTTATTTTTATAAAATAGTGCTCAATGTAAATTTACAGAGCATTAATATTATAAATTAACTGATTTAAAATATGGTTTTTTCGCTACACAGTAATAACCATGTTTCAAAAATGGAAGCTAAAAGCTTCGAATTTAATTTTGTAATTAAGTTAAAAACATTAATTCCATTTCATCCTCAAGCGAATATATCCTTAACGTTTAACGCCTAACAAAACACGCTGATCAGTATAAACGAACAGATTTTTGTAAAGCGTTCCATATTAAAAAAATAGGCAATCGATGTTTAAGAAGTAAATAAAATTTCAATAAATAAGATATTAGTCATTTGGACTTTTATTATTTATCTTTTCACACACAAACACAAACACACACACACACACACACACACACACACACACACACACACATATATATATATATATATATATATATATATATATATATATATATATATATATATGTATATATGGGGAAAAATGTATGACAGAGAGGAAAAAGCTTTCGTGTGACGCATTTTATCCATTATAATTTAATCGGGCTTATGTTCGTGCGACTACACATGCGCACAAAAGATTAATTTTAAATAAAAAATGTTTTTTATATAATCAAGATGATTTCATTTAGATTCTTTTTCTTTATCCTTTTGTTTTCATTACATTTGTCTTTAGATATTCCATATTATGATAATAGAAGATCTGTCTGAAATGGTGAAATTAAGGGTCAGGACGCAAATTTATTGTAGATGATATTTTTGTCTCAGTGAATTATTTGCTGCTTTGATCAGAGTATCAATTTTTTATGTCAAACATGTCGTCAGTCACTTCACAGTTGGCAACCAATGCATTTAATGTATTCTTTTGTAATTTTCCCCCAGAATGGTTCTTGATATATAAAAAATTACATATTGTATTCTCATATGTATATATATATGGTGGGTGACAAGTAAGTAGGCATTAAAATTGGTAATAAAATCCATATTCCTATTACAAATTTATTGCAACAGACGATAAATGTTCTTTATTACGTAGGTAAAAGTAAATGTCCATATTATTGACGTAAGCACCGGTGGCGTTAACTAGTTTCCTCGAACGGCTAGGGATGAATTAAACAACCTTCTGAAGGACGTCGTCTGGGATGTCATTGAGAACCTCCTGAATCCGTGTCTCTAAGTCCTCCAGGGGCCGAGGTTTTGTCTTGTACACCTCTTTTGTGTAATCCGACAGGTAAAAATCACATGGATTGAAATATGGACTTTTTCAACCAGCAAGTTTGGTGCACATCCGGATAAAAATTGTAGATAAGCTACGGAAAGACTCTGTTTTTGTTCGAGTAGATTCGTCCGTTTTATGCAGAACGTCACTCAGCAGTACGATATTTAAATATAAACTGCAACGTTCCAGAAAATGCCAGGATGTAGCTAACCATTGTGTACGATAGTGAAAATATTTATTTGCGGACAATGAATGATAAGACCGAATCATGATCTCTGTACAGTTTAATCGCATAGATAGGCAGTAACTTATATATTCCGTCATATCGACGTCTTCGGTTTTATCTCGTTTCTAAGAATTTAATTTCTTCTTTGCTGATTATGTGGTGGCGTTGATGACTAAACTCACCGTCAACGTGCAGGTTCAGGCGAAGAAGCTTCCAATTTCACCAAATCCTGCTTCCGTCATCCATTCCCTATCGCCATTTGGCTTTACAAGGGTTGGTTGGAGGGGAAAGAAAATAAGAACTTTCAGAGGGAAAATTAGCAGGAGATAACTGATAACTGACATCCGTCAAACATGGCACGTGGAACTAGAACAGTCTACCCCAGTGATCGAAATAAAGGGTTCGGTTCGAAATTCCAACCACCTGAAGAAGGCCGGAGCGTACAACGGCCGAAACGTTGTGACAAATATGGCGACAAAGATGAGGACAATAGTCCGACTAATGTAAATACTGTACATAATACCTCATCTCAGAAATATAGACAGACTTTGAAGAAAATAAGAGTAGAAGAAAATGCCGATGGCATGAATTTGTTTAACCCTTTGAGCCCTGCGTTCCTGAAAATTTGAACTCCTCTGCCTGAGCTCCTGAGTCAAAATTCACAAATAATTGGTATGTAATGTTTTATGGTAGATATAAAAATGGTTACAAGTGTTTACCCACCGTTCAACCGGTGGCTGGGCATTACAGCATTTTTCTCTACGACTGTTCAACCGGTGACTGGACATTACGTCATTTTTCTCTACCACCGGTAAAGCGGTGGTCAGGGCTCAAAGGATTAAGGTGAACCTTAACGTACCAGGAAGTGACCCGTGCACTTGGTTTTATAACTTTTCTCTGCGACACATATAGAATGAGACATGCAAAATGCAGTTATGCAACTGCAACAGATTGCCGCTGACTGAGTTATAATTTCGAGTGACGCCTTCAGATCCACAATTATTTGCCGCTAGAATAGTTTCAAGTATAATTGTTAACACCGACTCAATAACTGTTAGGATAATAAAATAGAACTTGCTACCTACAATGCACCATTGACGACTGCATATGTAAATAGTCGAGCCACGACACAGCAGACACGGTCTGAAGATTGCGTTCAAGCATGAAACAGATTGTAGCCGCTCAGTTTTGGCCTCAGCATCCACTTTTATATTTACACTAGCAGTAAAGCCCGGCGTTGCTCGGGTTTTTATGTAGTTAAATTGCTTTATGGTTTGAATTATTGAACTTACGCACGTATCCGCAGTTGTTGAGGTCACTGATAGGCCGGGAATCTCACTGGTAGCAAAATCAATGAGCTCAAAGGCAACCGGTTGCAATAGGTGGCTGCTGTGTTGCTGCTCTGTGCTTACTCGAAGACTGCCACCCGTTATAAATCGATCGAGATTTTTAATTCTGGCAATGTAAAATAGTGGTTGCATTTTCATTATAGGACTCGCCTCTTCACTATTAAGTCCATAAGTTTTCCCAGTTTTAAGCGGAATACGCGCGCGGTAATGTCATGTCTCTGAGTGTAATACTGTCCGCGTAGGAGTTCACGCGTTATCTCAACCCATTTGGGGTTGCAGGTAAACGTTATAAATAAGTCTGGCCGCCCATATTGCCTAACATATGTCATAGCGTCCTGCGTGCGTTCATGCATGTAACCCCCCTCCCAGTGTTGGTAGAGGGCAGAATGCACAGCTTCCCTAGGTCGCGGGGATTGACTTCATTTTGAAGGCTGTCGCGTAAGTGTACGTAGGAGTCTGAGCGCAGCTATTTCTGATGATTCCGTATAAAACAAAGCCTCTCCGATTCCATCTTAGCGGCCATGTCAACCTCAAACTGGTGGAAAAGCTCCCTGCATCTATGACGCAGGTTGAAGTCTCCATCCTTAACCATGAAACGGTATGAATAGAAGGCCTTGCACGATAAGGCTTTGGAAGACGTTGTAGGTTGGCCACCCGGAGTATGAAGGGGAATGCCGAAGTGGTAGTCATCGTCACCATAAGGGAAATGTACAGGGTACTGCAGTGCGTCATATGATCGATGGGTCTCTGAAATCCTGCGAAGAGCGCCGCCTCTTGACTTGAGGACAATACCGCGAGTGTGGTCTTGCTCCCCATGTATAATAGCGGCCACTTCGTGGCACGCAGGAGCATTGTAGCGCCGTTCGTGTTCATCATGAGGCCGTTTGTCGGCGTCAATTACAATGCTGAAGGAAGGAAAGGGAGCATTTTCCGAAGCATATTTTAAACCGCGAATGTAGCTGTTAACCACGTGAAGCATGGCCTGAAGTAGTAATATGACGTCCCTGCGAGGAACCCTTCCCGACGGCGGCAAAATACCAATCCGGGTTTCGGCCTGTAGGTTGTAAAGTACAGTTGAATGAATTTAGGCGTAGAGGTCTCCTCAGGCAGCAGAGACCCAATTCTGTGGTATACCTGCCGCTGTACTTTGAAAGTGGGCAACCAACCCTCTTCTCGAACCACCTGAGTCCCAAATGAGGTCATTTGAAAGGATTTGTTTTATTGCCTATTTGTTTTAAGGAAGTGGTTGTTGTCGGGATGGAAGCTGGCTATTAGTCCCCTTAACGGGGTAGGTGGTTCATGCAAAGGTGGCTGTCAAACTTTTCCGGAGGAGCAGCACAGACGGGCAGGCTCCCCGGCCCATTTGCGGGCGTTGCAGAATTGACAATCGCAGGTCATTGACCCTACATTGATGTCGTCACGCGTAGTTAAGTTAATGCCGGGGTCGTAATTAGAAGGCCAAGAAAGACCAAAAAAAGTTACTTGGACACGAGCGGCGTATGCGGCGAGCTTAGGGAGTTTGAGATAAGCGCACACCAGCCATATTTGTAGCAGCGCTTGAAAGTCTGTTTGCCATTGTCTGTGGTCCCCCGGAGTTTCTGGCAGCAGAAATCGCTGCAGCGTTGCGGGCATTGCGGGTTGCCCGTTGCAGCTCTGTCTTGGACTCCCTCGACCTAGCTGTTGCAGCAGCGAACCTGGATTGACGGGCGGGCCTGTGGCCAAATGTTTCAGTTGTTTTCGACCTGGCAGTGGTGGTAACATTCCTAGCATTTCGAACAGACCTATGTAACGGTGTCTCAGCAACCCTAGCGCTCGCTGTTGCAGCAGCGTCCCTGGATTGACGGGCGCGTCTGCGGTCGAATGTTTCAGCTGCCCTCGACCTGGCAGTGGTGGCAGCATTACTAGCATTTCGCACAGACCTATGGAGCGGTGTCTCAGCAGCCCTAGTGGTGGCTGTTGCAGCAGCGTCCCTGGATTGACGGGCGCGTCTGCGGTCAAATGTATCAACTGCCCTCGACCTGGCAGTGGTGGCAGCATACCTAGCATTTCGCACAGACCTACGGAGCGAAATTGCAGTAGCGTCCCTGGATTGACGGGCGCGCCTGCGGTCAAGTGTCTCTATTGCCCTTGATTTCGCAATGGCAGCAGCGTTTCTTACGTTACGAAGAAGCCTTTGATGATGAGTCTCGGAAGCCCGGGATGCAGAGTAAGTTGCTGCAGCCTGTGCGTTCATTCTCGACCGTTGTGCATTCTTGAGCCTTGATCGCAACGAAGCCCTGTAGGCAGCTTTCCCAGCCAAGCAGGTGGCACGCCTCTCTTGTGACTGCGAGGCCTGCGTGAGGGCGCTGCGTTGAGCGACCTGTGATAGTCGCATTGTAGTCTGTTCCTGGGACTCGCGGACTCTTCTTGCCCTCATAGCGGACGCTCTTGCAGACCGAAGACTAAGACGTACCGTCCTTTTTTGGCGGCATGGGTGAAAGTGATGCTAGTAGTGGTTGATTAGGGTTGCTCAATTCCAGGAGTACAAAGTCTAACTTAGTATCGCAAAACGTGAGCCAGAATCGGGAAGGCAGGTATTTAAGTAAAACAGCTGAATAAATTGTTTATGGTAGTTGGAAAAATGTAATTAAACAGACAAACGGAAAACAAAAACGTAAGAAACAACTTGTGGTAGGAGAAATGATCAGTTGGCGGCATAACAGGAGCAGAAGTGAGACCTTCGTCCCACAGCTGTGCACAGCAGGTTCAAATGCGAAGTATTACTGGCCAATCGGTTGTGCCAATCAGCAAGCGTCCTAGGGTCTCGAACATGAATCAGCGACCGCCATAATGCACTCAACCAATGAGATACCGCTATGTGAAGCATGGTCACGTCTGTGTGAATAACAATCAGCTGTACAGTCTGTCGTGTAGACGTCTCAGTTGAACATACGTTTGATTGGTGTATTCACAAATTCCGATGAAGACATGATTGTATCGACTTCCCTCAGGTATTAGTTGGTCACAAAGGAGCTCACAGGGCAAACGTTTTTGTCACGACTAAAGCCGATAAAGTTAATCGAAATCCCAAGCAAGTTGCGAAAAACATCGCCAAATTCAGGTAAACTCGATTTGAATGGGAAGTCAAAAGATTTTTATCCGATAATTGAAACCGACATTGAAAAGGAAAGTCAGCACCTCAATACTGTCGGTAAATACTATGCTCAACGGGAATTTTGCTGAAAATTCTTCGCCATTTGCGAAAAATATAGCCAAAAATCAGCTAGACTGGATTTGAATCGGATCCCAAAGTGATCAATTGTATCGATTTTTTCCAGTAATTGATATCAATATTGAAAATGAATGTCAGCACCTCATAACTGTTGATAAAAACAATGTTCAACGTAATTTTGGTGAAAATTCTTCGCTATTTGCGAAAAATATAGCCAAAAATCAGCTTGACTGGATTTGAATTGGAATTCAAAAGTGGCATGATGTTATCGATTTTTTCCGATAATTGATACCGATATTGAAGAAAAGGTCAGCAACTAATAGCTGTTGATAAAACTAATGTTTAACATGATTTTCGTGAAAATTCCTTGCAGTTTGCGAAAAACAGATCCCAAAATCAGCTACATTGGATTTAAATCGGATGTCCCAAAGTGATCGATTTTATTGATTTCTTTTCCGATAAATGATATCAATTTTTAAAAACAAAGAACAGCACCTCAAAACTATAAGTAAGGACATTGCTCAACGTGTGTTTGGTGGATATCACTTGTAATTTGTGAAAACTATCAGTGAAAAACTGATGAATATTTTTCGAATCAATATTCGACCCCCTATCGGTTTTATCGATTTTTTCCAAAATCGGAGGAACAATCGAAAAATCCGAAGACGTCAAGTACGAATGCCGTAAATGTCTGATCTGTGTGTGAATTTTCATGCCAATCGGACGAACTGTTTGCTCAGGATGAGGTAACAAGGTGACAGACACACAGACACACTAACAGAATGCCATTTATAGATACAGATACGTTCTATCTCTGATATTTAGCACTCTTATCCATAAGTATATACCTTAAAAACTATATTTTTATTATATATATATATATATATATATATATATATATATATATATATATATATATATATATATATATATATATATATATAATATGTAATGGATATTTTTAATAATCTGACAGATTTTATAACGTAAACGTTATTTTTAGTCGATACCCATAGATGCTCCGTTTATTTAACGGTATATTTGGAGCGCATATGTAATGTAACTTATTGTCATACTCAGAAATACACACACACTCTCTCTCACACACACACACACAAATATATATATATATATATATATATATATATATATATATATATATATATATCCAATTCGTTCACTAGCTCAGTCATTAAATCTACTTTCAAAATCTACCACAACTCTAATTGTAGGAGTCATAACATAATTTACCTCCTATGCCAGAAACAATAAGGTGGTAAAATTTCAATGGTCTTTTTATTTCAATGGTCTTTTTATTATCATAATCGAATTAAGTCGGCTCCCCACGAAAGATTATTACGCCTACAACAATATTTTTGCCAAGAAAAACATGATTTTAAAATCCATGTCAAATTCAAAGTACAGAAAAGATTACATTAGAAAAATTTTAGAGGACCATGAAGGCAAATGGATTTTGCTCCTAAAAACACCCCATCCAGACGGGCTTAATCACAAATTTAACATCATAGAAAGAATTAATATATAACCCCATAAATCAAGGCCTACCCACATTTCTCACCCACATAAGACAGCTGCTTGCAGAGGTGTTGAGGTCTTACACTTATACGCACACCCATACTAATATATACACTTATACACATCATACACACTCCCGAAGAACTAAATGATAACATACATTTAACAAAGAAACATCCCTTTCCCAAGAACCAATAAATCTGTCAAAATGACCAAGGGAATTCCGAGTAGCATGAATCTATCCAACCTCTATCTTAAAAAAAAACAACTTAAAAGACGCCGTTTGACCAACACAAGGACTGACCAAAATTAACGATAAAAAAAAGAAAATGCTGGCCGAAACTAATCGAGAAATCTAATTGAAATAATAGAAAAAAATTATTATACTACCCAGTGTCTTTGTTTTTTAATTTCTCAATATTTTTTATTGTTCAATATATATATATATATATATATATATATATATATATATATATATATATTACATGAATCATTCATACAAAAAGCAGATAGTGAAGTTAATGATATAAATGGCAAGAATCACTCTCGCAAACAATTTTTAATTTAATTCTTTTTTTTTGCAGAGTGATTCTTGCCATATCATTAACTTCATTATCTGCTTTTTGTATGAATGATTTGATTCATGTAATGTAAATTGAACTGCACCACATACTTGATATATATATATATATATATATATATATATATATATATATACGTGTGTATAGCGGGTTGACGATAAAGTATTGATTCGTCTACTTTATTTATTAAACTATATGTTTAATTATATTAATTACTGAGGAAATTCTTTTACCTAAATTGAAGACGAAAGTCTTGAGTCAATGATTGAAATGAAGATTGCAACCATTTTTATTTTATCTTTGGTCGTGCGATTACTTATTAATTCGACTTGCTGGACGAATTAAGATTCCATTTCAAATGAACTCATAAGTTATGGATGAAGAGGCTTTTCAACAATTCTTTGTTGATTTATTTATCAACTGATCAAAATATTTTACGTATTGGTTAAATGAAAACTCCCACTGATGAGAATAATAATTGATAAAGAAAATAGCATGACAGATATCTGACAGACTGTATAATAATTTCCCAAATCTCTGATAAATTTGATTTTGATCCAATATAATCTGGGACGCTTAAATTGTCAGGTTATTCTTATAGCATGATTGAGATTTCTTGAACACAGCCAATTATCGATTAATTGGTGATTAAAAAAAATCAGACTTGAGACAGTCTATTTAAAAGAATAAATATATTCAATCGGCAAATATTATTCAGTCGATATACTAAATTATAATTGCCGTGTCTTTTCAGTATGTCTGCGATGATGGACCACCACAACTTCCTATCCTTTGTTTTTCTCCTTCTTACTACTCTCAGTCACTATTCGGTCATCCATTTACACAAGTTCGTTAAGTAGTGTTGTTGAAAATTCCTTTCCTTGTATTATTCTTATCTTCAGTAGCCCTATGTGTGTCAGATTCTCCAAGTCATCATTCCTCATTATCAAAAAGTGCAACACTTTCTGATTCCTAGTATCGCTTTGCCTTCCACATTGCCCACATGCTCTGTTCATGACATTCTCATCATCCTTCTGTAGAACGACACGATCACCGAAGTTAAATAACGTCGAGCCTGGTTAGTACCTAAATGGGCGTAACACCAGGGGCTGTAAGCTTGGATGTGCGGGCGGTGAATGAATAATGACTCGGTTTATTGATCAAAAGAGCCGAGTTCCAATTTCAGTAGGGTTTGTTATGTTTACCTATGTGTAAATGCCATTGGGAAAGACATTAATCCACATTTGTTCCACCCATCTATGGGTTAATTAGTAGAACATATTAATAAGTCCTTAATATGTCAAAAAATGCTTACAATCTAAATTATTTCGTACCTACAAAAGGTTGATAAGTCGTAAAAAAACAATGAATGAATGGATCAATCCGCAGAAGCACATAATCTGTCGTCAAGACACCGATTCATCTGTGAGGAAATTGTTCAACACTCACAGCTATATAGGAGGACTGATATTACGTAAAAGTTCAGCACGATAAACTACATCCGGCAGCAATGCCTCTAAATGGGAGATTGGGAGGTTTTGAGGAGCGTAGACCCACCTCTTAATCGCTGTTGTTCCCAGGTCCACCCTGACCCGGTGTAGTAACACCTGTTAGGTTAGTCCTGGGAATAACGATAAACTACATCCAGCAGCAAGATTGGGTGGTTTTGAGGAGCGTGGACCCACCTCTTAATCGCTGTTGTTCCCAGGTCCACTCTGACCCGGTGTAGTAGCACCTGTTAGGTTAGTCCTGGGAATAACGATAAACTACATCCAGCAGCAAGGCCTCTGAATGGGAGATTGGGAGGTTTTGAGGAGCGTAGACCCACCTCTTAATCGCTGTTGTTTCCAGGTCCACCCTGACCCGGTGTAGTAGCACCTGTTAGGTTAGTCCTGGGAATGACAATAAACTACATCCGGCAGCAAGATTGGGTGGTTTTGAGGAGCGTAGACCCATCTCTTAATCGCTGTTGTTCCCAGGTCCACTCTGACCCGGTGTAGTAGCACCTGTTAGGTTAGTCCTGGGACTGACGATGAACTACATCCGGCAGCAATATTGGGTGGTTTTGAGGAGCGTGGACCCACCTCTTAATCGCTGTTGTTCCGAGGTCCACCCTGACCCGGTGTAGAAGCACCTGTTAGGTTAGTCCTGGGAATGACGATAAAATACATCCGGGAGATTGAAGATTTTGAGCAAAGTCGAACCACCTCATAATTACTGTTGTTCCCAGGTCCCAGGTGGAACCGGGGTGGTAGCATCCGTTCGGGTCACAACTATGGGCAAATAGTTAACCCCCACTCTGGAATTAAAACACTATATGGAAGTATAAAAATAGATTTTCATAGTAAAAAAATTACCAATAATATATTTTTGAAGCAAACAATATCAATAGAAAGAGTTCAGCAGTATTGCTTTTGCTCTAACGAATTTTTCCTGTTTCTTAATACATTGTCTAGTTTTTAGAAGGCATATTTCGTTATCCCAATACGCGTTCGGATTTCTATGTCCCACTTTATGCCGTCTGTGGAAACTTTACACAGAGAGTTCAATTTATATATTTGATTGATTTTGACATTTTTAATTCGTCAGTCGCATATTGGGCTGTTACTCTTGTTAACGACCATATATTCTTTCTGATTTTAATCGATAGTTAGCCCTTTCATCCCGCTTTCCTTTACTACATTGTTTAAGAGTTCATGCTGTTTGCTTTCTGTGTCTGCCCTCAATACGGCGTTATCTGCGTATCTTATGTTGTTATGATTGTGTCAATTAATAACAAATATAGGTAGGACTTGTTGTTTTCTACGATCACCATGCTGCAAAAGTTTAAAAAATCCAGTGAAAATAATCTTACTTGACTTACGCAAATTTTTATATTCTGTACTTTGTCATTTTATTTTCTATCTGATTCAATAAATATACCCGCGAAAAACAACAACGGTGTATCAAAACGATGGCTTTTCCATTGACCTCTAGTATTTTAACTACCTTCATTCATTGTATCGCAGCCGCTTTCGGCTGCTCACTAAAGCGGTAGAGAACAGGGCATTTTTCAACCTTGACCTTTCCATCGTTATCCCTACACGTTTGTAATTTCGCTGAGAGATGAACTAATTCCCTTTTTAGTTCGACGTTGTTACGAACCTAATCGTAATACACCTTCAAGCATTTTTACACCGTAATTTTCGCATAGAAATCTCCACTCATTTTTAGAGAGATTTTTGACTTTTTAGTAATGCCATTTTCTGTCGTGAGGCACTCCGAACTTAACAAAGCGAATCCTCGCCAAATTCGTGGTCGGTACTGACCGCTCGCGGTCGGTGCTGGCCGGTTGCGTCTCAGCTTCAGGGCTAAGATCACGGTGCAGTATCTGTTTCTCAGATTACTCACTGGACGATCGCTTTTCGCTGAGATTCGATCTCTGATACAGGCCGGTTGCAGGGATTCGTCCCTGCGCTGGTAGTATCGCAGCTAAGACCAGCTAAAGACCAGCTAAGACTAGCTATGACCAGCTAAAGACCAGCTTGGACAAGCTAAGACCAGCTAAAGCCAAAGCACTGCGGCCTGGGTGAAAACTCGGGTCCATTCCCCCTCCCTTCCCACGTAAAACCCCGACCTTGTGTCACAACCTGACCCTGTGGGAGGTCAAGTAAATCCACGGTACTGACCGGTCGACTCTGACTCGGTCGGTGCACAGGCCCCATTCACCAGCTGACCAGCAGCAATAACCAGACCAGCTGACCAACAGCGCTAACCAAACCAGACGACCAGCAAAGCCCACCTGCGACGACAAACCAACCTTTCCCGTACACTATTGTTAGTAATTATTTACGGAAGTTTTTTCGACACTCACTTCGACTCCAACCGTCGACACAACCGGAGCAACCGCAATCATCACCCTCCAACCGTCGACACGACCGGAGCAACCCCACTCATCAACAACCTCCAACCGTCGACACGACCGGAGCAGCCACGCATCAACCCACAACCGGAGCGTCCGCATCAGCAACGTCCAACCGCCGGCATTACGAATATACATCCTATTCTCCTTCATGTAATAAACCCTGCATAAATCATACACATCTTCGTTTCTGTTGTCCATATTGTTTCACCTGGTTAGATCCCAAAGTAAAAATGTGGCGGGCTCCTTGTGACACATCGTCATTTTACGACACGGTGGCTATGATTTTTGTATTATAAAGCGATAATTATAATTTTAATAAAACTTTAACTTAAAAAGAATTTATACATTTTATTTATTCTTGAGAATTTATGTTCAATATATTAAATACTAATCATTTATTAGATTGTTTATTGGAACGATTGCCATTCGATTCGAACTTAAAATAGTAAATAATAAGGATTTTATTACAGTTGGTTCACATATGTTTTATAATTTAGTAAATAAATTTATGAATAGAAAATTGTTTTCATATTTATTTCGTTATACGCTGGTAAATAATAAATATTGCATTGCATTAATTTTAAATAATACAATTGTATTAGTTTTTGGATCGTTACGAATGCAAAATTATTCTTGTAAATAAACAATCTGATAAATAAACTGTGTTTAATAATGTTTTTGTTGTAAATTCTCAAGAACAAAGTAAAAATGAAGAAATTTACTTTCATCATGTGTTTAGGTTTTATTACAATTTTAATCATTTTTTTAAAACAATAACATTGCCGCAGAGTAAAGGTAGTAAAATAATAGTGTTGTCAAGAGAAAAGCCATTATTTTTACACACCATTGACAGGTACGATGTTTAAACATTGACCCATAATATTTATTGGAAGGAATCAGATAGGAAATAAATTAAAAGGAGAAAACGGCCTTTTGACACAACCATTTTTCTGCGGACCTATTCTGAATTATTCTAATATCTTTCTCATATGAATCAAGCAGTTCAAATAAATGTTTGTTATGGCGCTATATGGGAAGTCTTGTAGTAGACTGTGAAATACAGGTAGACGTCCAATTTTTAAAGGACAGGTTTGATTTTTTTCATACGAAAATTCTTTTTCTTTTTTCTGTCTTCTTACTTCCTATATTTGGCTTTAGACTTTCTTGTTTTTTATTTTCTTCCTTTGCTTCAGTAGCGGTAACAAAAACTTGGAGAGTTGAGTTATCAAGAGGAATTAACTGAAAATGAGATATCCAAAGGCATGGCACGTGGAATTAGAATAATTTAAATGGACTAAATAAAGCGTTCGGCACGAAATTCCAAGAAATACCACCTGAAGAAGCCCGGATCATACAACTATCGAAACGTCGTGAATATGGCAGTAAAGATGAGAACAATAGTCCGAATAATGACGATTTGAAAGAGGAAATAATTATGATTTAACTGTGAAACTCAGGGAAAGCGTTGAAAAGAATATGGAAAAAAGAACAATTTTTTTAGGTGTCATGCGTGATACCCGCATAGGCGATTATGTATCTTTCGATACATGACTGACGAGGCAGATTTTTTCCCTGCAGTAGGTTGCTTTCTGTGGTGGACCAGTTGCCATCCAACGTCACGGTCTGTCCTGCTATTTTCCTATAGCTGGGGGGAGAAGAAGAGGATTCATACCTTTCCGAAAGGTATTAGCACGTAAGTGAATGTAATGGATTCGACTGGAATTTGAACTCGGTTCCGATTCCCTCATACCGAACCTCTATTCATTTCTCCACCCTGCCTCCTTCAAAAAGAATAATTAGAAATCCTAAAAGGAGTTTGGAGATGGCTCCTGGAAGATTAGAAACCGAAATAAACCAAGTAGTATTCATTAAAGTTAATAAGAATAGATATTACCCAACCTACTCTGGGGAGGGGACAATGTGGGGAGGGGGCAGTAAGGGGAGGGGGCAGTATGACAAGATTTATGTATCTCTGAAATTTCCCATTTTCCAAAGTAGAATTTTTATTACGTTTTTTAAAGCACTATTAGGCGCTCAACTTTTTAGATTATTAGTAAAAAAACAAAAACAGCCCAGGGATTTGGTTTGAATGCATTCAGAGAGAGAGAGAGAGAGAGAGAGAGAGAGAGAGAGAGAGAGAGAGAGAGAGAGAGAGAGAGGAATAGGGAAAGGAGAGAGGGGAAGAGAGGGAGTGAGGAGGAGAGTGGGTGAGAGAGGAAGGGTGGGTGAAAGAAAGAGGGAGGATGGAAGAGAATGAGTGAGAGGAAGGGAAGGTGAGAGAGGGAGTGGATGAGAGAGTAAGGGAGCGTGAGAGAGAGAGAGAGAGAGGGGGAGAGAGTGTGGAGAAAGGAAGGGTGAGTGTGAGAGAGAGAGGGAGAAAGAGGCTATGAGAGAGTGGGGAGAGGAAAGCAGGGTGAAACTGTGAGGTAGAGAGAGGGTGGAAAGCGTGTGAGAGACTGGAGGTGAGAGAGAAAGGGTGGGGGAGAATTGGGAGAGAGGAAAAGAGAGGGAGAGAGGAGAGAGTGGGTGGAGAGGAAGAAAGGGTGTGTGTGTGTGAGAGAGAGTGAGAGAGAGAGAGAAGGAGTAATCAGATGACAAGAAAGGCGAGGTCCTGTATAATCTCTTTCCTACTGCTGCTACTCCTTCTGTCGCTAACAAATAGCATGCTTTTTTGTGCGGCCTCGTTCCCATTACCGTTACACGTGACGCCACCGAAGACCATTCCAAACTTACAGGTTTCCAAAGAATACCAGGATGTAGTAGACAAACGAATTCTGACAACCACGCAGACACCACGTTGGTTCTTGAAAATGGATGAGGCAATCGAAAATACTTGAACAAAACAATAAGACAAAATGAACTTTCAGCAGTTTATCTACAATTTCGAGCACAAATTTACACACACACACACACACACACACACACACACACACACACACACACATATATATATATGTATATATATATGGTGGCTATAGACTCGCAAAGCCAATATGAATATCATTGACATGCCCAGCCCTTCACTTAATCCCCGCCCCAAACAACACTGCATTCATCGGTTGGCTCATATAGCCAGCCATCTATCTGCATTTCTTGCCACAAATCATCTCCGGGTGGTGGAAGGAGACTTTGATCATCATCACTTCCAATGTGTCTTTTTATACGCCTTGTCAGGCCTGACCTGGACTTGCACACCCTAGGTTCAAAGCATGGCATTACGAAATCGTCGTTGGTGTTGCTGTGACCGCTGGTGACATCCCTGGACAGACATATGCGATTGCATTGGGCACATGGCCAGGTTGGCATCCCATGGCAATTCAGGGATCCCTTCTGAACCCCTCTCTTCAGCTCTACATATTTTAGTGATGCCTCCTGGAAGAGTAAATAAATAGACTAAATGAGAGGCTATTTAAGAACATAACTCGAGTTATTTGGTTACTATTTTGTGTTGTGGCATCTTGTGTTGTTGGATAAAACCAATCTATATTAAATTTCCGGCACTAAATTGTCTGGAACTGGTCCACACACCGAGCTATTTGAAATGTTTAGATCTTATTAATGATATCTGTCTATATTTCTGAGATGAGGTATTTTGTACATTATTTACATTATTCGGAGTATTGTCCTCATCTTTGTCGCCATATTTATTACAACGTTTCGGCCGTTGTACGCTCCGGTCTTCTTCCAGTGGTTGGAATGTCGAACTGAACCCTTTATTTCACTCATTAGGGTAGACTGTTCTAGTTTGACGTGCCATGTTTAATGGATGTCAGTTATCATTTATCTCCTGTTAATTTCCATCTGAAAGTTCTCCATTGCCTTAACCGGGTATTGAACTCAAACTCTTTGGGTCCTGTCACTGGATCTAACTAACGCCTTTATCCACTGTGCCATGTGCCCTTAATGATTAATTTATTTAATTACTTATTAGGGCTTCAGGGTATGTGCCTTGATTCCATTTCCGGATCATAGATTCTTTTTCGGAAAGGTTTATTATAAGTATTATTTCTTGGGACATTATGGAATCTTGAGTTTTTCAAGATCATTCTTACCTCGACTATGAACATCTATGTCATCATCATAGCCACCTCCTCCCGCTATCATCATCATCATCGGTTCAGTTGACTTTGTAGGAAAACAGGAGCGTTGTATTCTATTAGTAGACACGTAGCATGAATAAAGGACTAACATTTTCCGCTGACATGAAGTGGGAAGATTATATTGAATCAATTGCTTGATCTGCTTTTAGATAATATGGAAAGTTGGTTCGCTGTGTCGTGCGAGACAAACTTTCTCACCAGAATCTATCTTACATATTTATCATTCATCCAGGCTTTGAATATTTCTGCCATATCTGGTTCTCCTGCTATATATTTAGATATTCGTGATATAATCCAAAGAAGAATCTGCAATGTTATTGGTACTGACCTGGCAAATTACTTTCAGTCACTTTCCCACTGCCGTAATGTAACTTCCCTGTGCCTTTTCTATAAATACATTAATGGTAATTGTTCTGATGAATTTTTACTATGACTTTATGTACTTAAGCGCAGTACTAGTTTGGCTGCTAGGTCTCATCATTTTACAGTTGAAATGGCGAGATGTAACTGTAAGTTCTATGCTAACAGTTCATTCTCTCGCACTTCTTGCTTGTGGAAATTTCTTTCGGCTTCTTGCTTCCCAGTCAATTTTGATTTCGTTTGATTTGTTTTACGGCATATCAACTTCAATGGGCTATTTAATGCTGACAATAATTTTATTGCTGGTAATATAATTTTTAATATTTTGTTTTCAAAAATGTATTGCTGGTATTTTTTTTCAAAATTGTATTGCTAGTAATAATTTTTTGAAAAATATATTGCTGGTACTATAAAAACATTTTTATTCTTTCATAATGTTTTGACCACAGTTTGGTGGTTAACTATTTGCCCATAGCTGGGACCGTAACAGGTGCTACCACCCCGGGTCAAATTAAACCTAGAAACACCAACAATTAAGAGATGGTTCTACGATTCTCAAAACCACCTGATCTGAGGCTTTGCTGCCGGATGTAGTTCATCGTCAAAACCCAGGACAATCAATTCTTGGGGTATTACCCCTCTGAAGTCGGCATATTCTGGAGGACAGTCGACAGGACAGTCAATTTTGATCTTCAAAAATTTAAATGCGATGTCAATCGTTATCTTCTGTCTTCTTAATTCTTGTACTTTTATTGTTCTATCTCAATAATGTTTTCCTTTTCTAATATTCTCTAACAGTCAGTCGCCCCTTTGCGACTTAGTGGTGTTGTTTACTTTGAAGTAAAATGATTGATAAAACTCTGCAGAATTCTCCTTAAAAGTTTTAGAAGTGCTGCCTGATAAGTGACAACAAGTCATTGAAAGTAATGGTGAATATTTAATTGAATTAAATCTAAATGTCCTTTATTATTAGAAGAATAAATTGATAATTGTTAACGGAAATTATTTATGAATCAACCTGATACATTTTTTGTGTTTTTGACGCTTTGTGTCGAACTTGGTTACGTATCATTCTTCCGCCATTAAAATAATCTTTCTTTCTTTCTGTGAGCTTGTGTTATTCGATGCAACATTTTCTTTTCCTTTATACTTTTTCTGTATTAATGGCAGCAGTTAGAGATGTTACTCCGAGAACGCACATTTAATGATACTATTGCAGGAAACTCTCAAGGGCCAGTAATTCTCTACCAGATCAATAAATAAACAAATAACCGGACAAAGAGAATTAGTCTGATCTTCTTGTGATATTCAAGGTTATCCCAGCCATTTGAATGTGTATGGAAAAAACTCACGATAACAAGACACGGGAAGAATACAAGAAAAAACAAAATAACATAAAAAGAGAAATTATTCTACAACTACACCAGATACCTGAATGTTACTTACACTTAATAAAAACAGTTGAAATATATATATATATATATATATATATATATATATATATATATATATATATATATATATATATATATAAAAAAAGTGAACATAGAAGTCAACACTTAGAGGCGACAGTCTGTTTCATGCTAGATGCAATCGTCAGGCTACGAGTGCTGTTATTTTACTCGGCTATTTATATATACGGGTCAGTGGTGCATTGTGGGTAGTCTATTTTGGCGGTTATTTTACCGGAAGTCGTTTATTTGTTTATTTATTTATTTGGGTCAAATTATTTTGCTTGTTCTTATTTATTTTTATTTTTATTTTTTATCTTATATATTTATTTATTTTTTATTTTTTATTTCGATCGGTGTTTTTATTAACGTAATAATATATATAATTTATATAGCTTATTTAATAGTTTTGTTTTTGTTTGGGAAGATAATTAAAGCTATTTGTTCAATAGCCGAGAGAAATAACAGCACTCGTGACCTGACGATTGCATCTAGCATGAAACAGACTGTCGCCTCTAAGTGTTGACTTCTATGTTCACTTTTATATTTACACACGCTCTATCTCTGATTTTAAGCACTTTATCCCATAAATATAACACGCGCGTGCGCGCGCGCACACACACACACACACACACACACACACACACACACACACACACACACACATATATATATATATATATATATATATATATATATATATATAGTAATAAAACATAATATCCAAAATTACTTCATATGGGGTATAGACCTAATTCAACCGAAGAAAACTTCTTAGTCTTATTTAACCCCGGTATATAGCTAGAGTCTATATTCCGGGGTTGAATAAGACTGACGAAGTTTTCGTTGGTTCATATACAATGAGGTGAAACAAGTATTTGGACAGTAAAAAAATGGATTTAGAATCATATATTGAAAGAAAAGCATTGTCTAAAGCTCACAATATATTTGTAAAACAAATATAAATGCAAATAAACAGCAAAAATAAATTATTTGACACGTATATATATTTTATATACAAATTATTAAAACAGGTAGTGAAAAACGTATTTGGACAGAATATAAATTATGCTTTAAATGTGTTTAATATTTATTTGGCCCTCCTTCATTTGCAACCACAGCTCTCAGTCTGTTCCTGTAGCCCTCTACAAGCGCCTGGCATGATTTGGTGGGGATTTTAGCCCACTGTTCTTCTTCAAAAACTTTCAATTCACTGAGGTTCTTTGGTCACCTTTCACGAATCTGATTTTTCAGTGTTCTCCAACGATTCTCTATTGGATTCATGTCCGGCGATTGGCTGGGCCATGTCAACACGTTGATGTCATTGTTTTGAAGCCATGCACGTGTGTTGCTTTGGCTGTATCATTGTCCTGTTGAAAAATCCAATCTGGTCCAAGTTCTAATTTCTCAACTGATGACGGCAAGCAATCTTCTAAAATCTGAATATATTTGGCTGCATTCATTGTGCCCTCAATAATTTTCAGTTGTCCCGTACCCTTATATGTAAAGCATCCCCAAACCATAATGCTACCACCTCCGTGCTTCACAGTGGTGTTCTTTTGATTGTTGTCGGTGAAGTTCAGAACTTATGGTCCTCTTGCATACGTGAGTTCCTGCATTGCTGAGATCTTTTTGGAGTTCTCTCCGAGTCACAAAAGGGTCATTTTTTACTCGCCGTACTATTTTCCGTGAACATTTTTGTGATATTTTGCGCGGTGCACCTGTTATTGGCATATTTTCATGAGTACCGAATTCTAACACATTCGAGAATTAAATATACCCCAAACATTAATTTTAAGCATAATTTCGGAACTGTCCAAATACTTTTTTCACTACCTGTATTAATAATTTGTATATAAAATATATATACGTGTCAAATAATTTATTTTTGCTGTTTATTTGCATTTATAATTGTTTTACGAATGTATTGTGTGCTTTAGACAATGCTTTTCTTTCAATATATGATTCTAAATCAATTTTTTTACTGTCCAAATACTTGTTTCACCTCACTGTATGCCTATACCCCATATGAGGTAATTTAGGATTTAAATGACTTACTACAATTTATTTGCTCCGTATACTAAATAAAATGAGCTCTTTTTGTGGATCAGTTTTGATATTTTATATTACTAACATAATTGCTTTCTAGGAAGACCTCGAGTCAACGCTATCAAAATTCCTCAGGCTGATAAAATTCTCCTTTTGGGGGATTTTAATTCGAGGGTGGGTACAAATCATGAAACGTCGTTTTGGTCTTGGTAAGTCACACATCAATGGTTTGCATCTTCTCCAGTTCTGCACAAACATCAATCTCTCTATATGCAATACTTTCTTTCAACAAAAAGAGATCCATGAGGCAACCTGGATTCACCTAAGGTCTCGCCATGGTCACATCATTGATTACGTAATTTGTCGTCAACGTGACCTTCAAGATATTTGCAGTGTACGAGTAATGAGGGGAGGGGCAGAATGTGGTACGGATCGCTATCTTAAAAGGCGAAAACTGAAACTGCGTATAAGGCGTAAAGTTCCAAACGTGTTGATGTGAATAATTTGAGGGATCCGCTGGTACGGGAAGAGCTGCAAAAAGATGTGGAAGACTCAGTTTGATGGTTTCTGCGAAGAGTTTAAAAGGAACATTTACAATATCAGTGTTGATGTGTTGGGATTAAGAAAAAAGAAACATCAAGATTGGTTCGATGAGAATAATCTCGAAATGATCTTTATCAGAAGATGTTGAGCGCATCTGACAGTGATCGTCAATCATTTTGCCAGTCCTTTAAGGCCTGTAAGTCCTCTCTTCAACGTAGATTACGCTAATTAAAGAATCAATGGTAGCATGATATTTCCAAACAAATTCAGGATGCCTATAATCGTAAATACTCCAAGGTAATGTATGACCTTATAAAAAAGACCTTTGGGCCTCAGTCAACACCTGTAACTCCACTGAAAACTAAAGACGGAACTAATCTCCTTAAAGATTCCAAAAACATTGGATTGAACATTTCTGAGATTTGTTTGATAATCCTTCCTTTGTTGATTTGAAGATAATCAACAATCTGCCTCAGTCTGATGTACATGAAATGGCAATTCAACCAACAGATGAGGAGACTAGGAAGACGATTCAAGAGGTCGATACTGGGAAGGCGCCTGGACTGGATGGAATTCCTGGTGAGGTGCTCGTTCATGGAGGAAATGAAATGGCAAGAAGAATAAACCATCTAATTTCCGAAGTTTGGAATGGCACACATCAGGACCGGATTGATGCCATTCTTGTGTCCCTCTATAAAGGGAGAGGGTAAAAAATCAGAATGTGTAACTACAGGGGAATAAGCTTACTTGAAGCTGTTGGTAAAGTTTTTGCCCAAATCTGGCTCAATCGCCTCCAAGGTCACATCTGTTCTGAAGTGATACCAGAGCCAACAGTGGATATGATTTTCACAGCCCGACAACTGATAGAAAAGTGCTTTGAACACTGTGTCCCGCTCTACCAAGTCTTCGTTGATCTAAGGCGTTTGACACTGTGAATAGGAACGCATTGTGAACAATTCTAAGAAAAGTAGGTTGCCCACCTGAATTTGTCAGGCTACTTAAAGAGTTGCACAGAAACGTGAAAGCCAGGTTGAACTTCAGTGGTATTCTGTCTGAACCAATTTCTGTTGAGAATGGTGTAAAGCAGGACGATATACCTGCAGCTACTTTATTTTTTTTGCAGTGATGCTCACACATAACTTAAGAAACTGTAACATTGGTGTTTATTTGCGTTTTCGAACTACCGGGAAAGTTTTTGACATGCGTCGATTTAGTGCTTCCACTAAGGTGTTTCAGAAAGTTATTCGTGAGCTTCTTTATGCTGATGATGCCGGCCTCGTCGCTCATACTGAAGAATATATGCAAACCATCATGGATGTTTTTGCTGATGCCTATAAGTCATTTGGGCCTACTATCAGTTTTGAGGAAGACCAAGGTAATGTTCACACCACCGTATCGTGAACCAAAAATACTTGTGGATAGCAAGAGGCTGGAGGTGGTGTTCTTCCAAGGTATACACCTTGGAAGAACACTCTCAAGAGATGGAACACTAGATGCTGAAATACTTCACCGCATCGAGAAAGCTACTAAATCTTTTGCATGCTTGGAGTAGCGGGTGTGGTCTGATAGAAACATCACATTTAACATCATGGTAAAGATTTATGAGTCATGTGTTTTGACTGCCCTTTTGTACTCTTCAGAAACATGGACAATATACAGACATCATATTACCACCCTTGAAAGACTACATCAAACGTTCCTCAGAAGAATCATGCATATTTCATGGCAATCTTTTATACCTGACACAGAAATTCTGGAGAAAGCTAATATCCCCAGTATTGAGAAGCTAATCATTCGCAATCATATGCGCTGGGCAGGTCACTTGGTGTGCATGGATGACTCAAGGTTGCCTAAACGTGACTTTTATGGTGAACTATCTGCGGGCAAGCGTCGCAGACACAAACATAGAAAGCGCTTTAAAGATTGCATCGAAACCAATCTCAAAGCTCTTGGGATATCAGTTGATACCTGGGAACTGGTGGCTGAATGTCGACCTTCGTGGAGCACGACAGTTCATCAAGGTTGTACTCCGTTTGAAAAGGACAAGGTGGAACATGCTAAGGTTCAGCGTAATCTTCGTAAAGGTAATCTTGAAGCGCCACCTTCCACCCTGACCTTACAACATATATGTAATTTATGTGGCAATTTTACTCTTTGAAAGGCAGGTCTTCAAAGTCACACTCGGTCTCATCAGGTTCGATTCATTGCAATCAAGACTTGCGCCTTTTTGTACACTCTGCCATAAAGTCAACTTCTGAATTAACAAGACACATGAAAATTCACGTTGATGCCATGCCTGTTGGGCTTGGGTTATCTCCCTTTCAGGTGCAACATTTGCGCAAAAGCTTGTAAAATCAAGGCTGGTTTAAAGAGTCATCTGCGCTCTCACGATCGGTGAGTCTGAAAGTTATACGAGGGTCATTCAATAAATAAGGTGGATTTTTCGGTATAAGGACTTCGAATACAGATAGAAGCTTACTTTTTTAAATTTTTCAACGTAGTCTCCCAGCACTGTCACACACTTTTCCCATCTGTGCACAAGCTTCCGTATTCTCTCAGCGTAAAAATCTTTGGACTGATGTCCCAGCCAGTCGCTCACAACACTTTTGACTTCATCGTCACTTTTAAACTTCGTGCCTCTCTTGAACGCTTTCAAGGGACCAAACAGGTGAAAGTCCGAAGGGGCAAGGTCTGGGCTGTAAGGGGGATGAGGGAGCAGTTTCCAGCCCAGCTCGTTGATGGTCTGCACCGTTTGGGCTGCTGTGTGAGGCCTTGCGTTGTCATGATGCAAGATGACTCATTCTGACTGATGACCTCTGCGTTTGTCCCAACAGATAAGCTCAAAGTCCCAGCAATGTCATCCACTGTCACCATTCTGTCAGACTGAATGAGGTCATTGACTGATTCGATCACCTCAGGAGACCTCACTTCTGTAGGCCTCCCAGGCCTGTCTTCATTCTCAACAAGAATTGGCACACACCATATATATATATAGCATAATGAGAGGCCACGTATACTTTCTTGATATGTATATAATATCTGGATAAAATAAATGAAACAAAATTGGGTGTTTTTTTATGAAAGTATTTTATATATGAAAATATATACAAAAACACAGAAATAAATACTTTCATAAAAAAAACACCCAATTTTGTTTCATTTATTTTATCCAGATATATATATATATATATATATATATATATATATATATATATATATATATATATATATATATATATATAGGTTTATTAAAAAAGAATGAACCGATTTCATTACGCAATATTTTAATAAGGAAAAGCAATTGAAAACTCTCTTGAAACTGTTTAAACCACCTTCGAATGATCTTAGGAAGGTGCGGATTAATGTCAAAATTGCCTTTGAAAAGCACACATTTGTTTTCACCAATTCGAGAATGCCTTTTGCTGAGGACTCACCATTCCGGGGGTAAACAAACAACTGAACGTTGCAGGAGATACGACATAACTACATAGGCCCTGTGGCAGCCATTCAAAACTCCTCTTTCAAATAGTTACTCAGACGATGCTTGAGAACTGAAGCAATGCATCATTAAATCTGTTCATTCTTTTTGAATAACCATATATATATATATATATATATATATATATATATATATATATATATATATATATATATTGGCTCCTGAAAAATTAATTTCGGTTGAGCTCTCTGGTTTGAAGTGTGAATTTGTAAACAGTGACTATTTAAGCTAATATTGCACGACTCTTCGGCAGAATCGATTCACTGTCAGTCACTGTGTATTTATCTAAATATAAAAATAAACACGCTAAAATTCACCTTCATCCCCGCCGTGCGTCGATGGCTTAGTGGGAGAAGTTCCGACTGACGCAAATTCAGTATGGTTTCGATCCTAGCTAGAGGCAAACGGACGTCTAGCCACACTGATGAGCCGTGGATGACATATATATATATATATATATATATATATATATATATATGGGGAGAGAGAGAGATGGTGAGAGAGAGAAAGAGAGGGGGGCAGGCTGGCACGGTGGAATAGTGGATAACAGTTAGGATTGAGGAATCGGAGAGCCGAGTTCGAATTCCAGTCGAATCCATTACATTCATTTACGTGCTAATACCCTTGCGAAAGGTATTAATCCTCTGATTCTACAGCCTTGGATGGCAACGGTCTAGGAGAAGGACAGCTCTGAATTCAAAACCTGCGGTCCCTCAAAAAGTGTGGTTGGTTCTGCACAAACCCTTCACTGCTATAATCAAATCATATGTGCTGGTGTCTGGCTGTCGTTTCTCAGGAAACTGAACTGAGCTGCTTGACCCATATACGATGGGAGAGGCCACCGTATATATATGGTGGACTCTATATATTGATTTAAACACCGTTTAGTGTTCTTTTTTAACCTAGAATATCGGAGAAGAAACTCGGTTAGGTCGCCACGTATCCGCATTTATTAGATTGAATCATCATAATCCCACTCGTGTTTCGCAATCTGCGAATGAATCTGCGATTGTCAACAGCCTTTGGAGAATGAGCTCTTCTCTTCAAAATTTTCTATCAACTCATTCTCTGTTTTGTATAAGGCGCGTTCCAAACACTATTCGCTAGTGTTGGAAGCTGTATGCATTAAATTACAGCAACCTACTTTATGTAGGCAGAAGGAAAATTTTCTTAGGTCCCTCATTTATTTGGATGATCGTGAGTATTAATTTCTTTCATATTTTGCACTCACGTTGCAATATTTACAACGTTTTTTGAATTTACGCAGATTTTAAGCGTGAATTTATGTTTTAGACGTACTCCAGATCTTCCTCCATATTATTTATTTTCGCACATCAAGTTTGATATAATTTTTCCAACCTTGGTCCCTGAAGAAGTCTTGGCCGAAAGGTGCCTTGGTTCAAAACGAAAAAAAAAAAAAATTACAACTGAACAGTGTTTGTTTAAATCAATGTATTCTGTGGCATCAAACTGTATATATATATATATATATATATATATATATATATATATATATATATGTATTCCGATCCATATTTCGTCCCAATTAATATAATATATATATATATATATATATATATATATATATATATATATTAATTGGGACGAAATATGGATCGGAATACACACACACACACACACACACACACACACATATATATATATATATAGATATCTATCTATCTATCTATCTATATATATATATATATATATGTATTCCGATCCATATTTCGTCCCAATTAATATATATATGTATGTATATATATATATATATATATATATATATATATATATATATATATATATATATATATATATACATACATACACAGACATCTTTTTATATAAAATTCCAAGAGGATAGAATCCAGGTAGAACTCAATGTCCAGGACAGAGTAAGAATATCTTCCAACCTGAAAATATTCAACTTTTTAGATATCACCCTCAACCTCTCTAATGATAGCTTTAAACCCTTCCATAAAGTTGATCAGACACCCCTATACATCAATGTCCACTCTAACCACCCTAAATCTGTAATAGATCACATTCCCAGAACTGTTAATACGAGAATAAATAAGTTATCTTCTAGCCAAAAAATCTTTAACGATAATAAATTTATATACAACCAGGCCCTCAAAAATAGTGGTTTTAGACAGGAATTAAACTATAACGTAGAACTAGAAAATCATAATAATAAAAGACCTAAAAACAGAAAGAGGAAAGTAATATGGCTTAACCCACCGTATTGTAGGCTTTCTAACATTGATATAGAAAGTTTCTTCCTAAGATTAATAGATAAACACTTTCATAGTAAACATCCGCTACATAAAACTTTCAATAGGAAGCCACTGAAAATTAGTTATTCATGTGTAAGGAATATGGAGAAAATTATATCTTCCCACAATTGTAAAATTCTTAAAAACTACCTTAGTAATGAAACTCGACCTAATAGCCCCACCTGCAATTGTAGGAGTAGAGACAATTGTCCAATCGGGGGAAAATGAATGTATGTATGAAAATGTAGTATACGAGGCAACAATCTTCTCCGAAGAAAATATCAACCAGAAAAAAGATATATAGGTATATCCGCCGGTTATTGGAAGCAGCGTCTATAAAACCATAGACGCTATTTTAAATATCGATACCTCAGTAATCAAACTTCCTTATCCAAACAATACTGGGATCTGATGGATAAGGGATTAACCCCACATTTCGTATGGAGATTCTTATAAAGAGCTAGAACCCCTAATAATATGTGTGTGTGTATGTGTGTGTATGTTTAGGTATGTATATATACACATATATAGGTATATGGGTTTATATGTAAATATATTTATATGTATGTGTATATGTATAGTTAGATGGATAGATAGTTAGATACGTTGTATATTTGTTTAAATGAGTGTGTGTATGTAAATGTATGGGGGTGTGTAAAGTTTTATGTATATATGCTTATGTGCGCGTATGTGTATGTACGTATGTATATGTGTGTAAATGTATATATACGCAGGAGTGAATGTGTATGGATGTATATATATGCATGTATTTATATATATATATATATATATATATATATATATATATATATGTATGTATGTATGTATTTTTATGTGTAAACGCGTATATGTGTGTATGTACGTGTAAATATAAATATGTTGTGTATGTGTGTATATAAGTATGTATTTTGGGGCATAGAAATAGTAGGGCCTTGCTAGATTAAATATTCTTTAATTTTTATATATTTATGTTAAATTTGTAACCTGTAGGTGATATTACTTGCTTTGGCAAACTTTCTTGATTGTACAGCGGCTCTTTTATAAATGCCCTTCGGTTTTAGTTGCCCTCACCTCCATCTTCACCCTTTTTTTCTTTTCTTTTCTCTCTCTTTCTCATCTTCTGATTTTTCAGTTTAGATTATTGTGCGTAGTGTCACCACAAATGTATAAACCCATTTCCGGTGTCGGTTTTTAATTTAATTTAGGTCAGCGATTGAGGAATGAATTATGCATCGGAAAATAATTCAACTTTATCTGTATCTCACTCATTTAAACCGTCTTCTAACTTCTTAAAACTTTTATCTATTAAATTTTAATCCCCACCTTCACTTTTAGGCCTTCCTGTTCTTCTCTCGTCTGTTACCCCTCTCTAGAGCTTTCATTTACCTCTCACATTCGTCCCCCACTCTCATACATACACTCTCACTAAATTGTATTTTTTTTTATTTCCGGAGTTATTTTTTCTGATTTCTTTTTGAATTTGCAGGTCTGATGAATTGGATCGTAATTATGATTCCAATGTAATAAATTACAACCATGGAAGATTAGTGTTTAAGCCTTGTTATTATATATATATATATATATATATATATATATATATATATATATATATATATATATATATATATATATCCATGTAAAATGAAAAGGAATAGTCAAATTCCGATGTTTGTAACATTCAATTTAAAAGAGGGCTCAATACAAAAGTAGACGAATTGTAATATTCTAAAATAAAGTATATACATACATATATATGTGTGTGTGTGTGTGTGTGTGTGTGTGTGTGTGTGTGATAGTATAAGGATCAATAGGAAAACGTGCATAAATCGTGCGTGCGTATCATAATTCTAGTTAGTTTATTTGGATTCAGATGATAATGCATATTCGTTTGTGTGCCTGTGTATACATACGAAGGCTGCTTGACGAGACACATTCATGTGATGTCTGCTTAACTAATGTAAAGCAAACAACGCAAAAATTAAAAATAGAAGAACTGTCTTTTTCTACTCTAGATTTCATTCTCTAATAAAATATTAATAAAAGTGAAAGATTTCTAAATATTTCCTCCTTCTTGCATATCCTATCATTCTGTCGGATACCAATCCATATTTGATCCAAATTCAAACACACACACAAACACACACACAGACAAGACAAGACAAGACAAGACAAGACAAGACAACACAACAGAACACAACACAAACACGGGTTGCTTGGAATTTTAAATATAATTTTTTTATATAATCTAGCCGATTTCATTTAAATTCTTTTTCTTTTTTTCTGTCAAATTTATTATTGCGTATATTGATTTGGTTTGGTTTGGTTTGTTTTACGGCATATCAATCTGAATGGGTTATTTAATGCTGACAAAATTTTTATTCCTGCCAATATTTTGTTTTGTCAAAAATCTATTTCTTGTAATATTTTTCTTTCAAAAATGTATTGCTGGTAATCATTTTTTCAAAAAAATGTATTGCTAGTAATATTAATTCTTTTTTAAAAACGTACTTCTGGTAATATTTTTTTTCAAAAAAGTATTGTTGGTAATTTTTTCTTCAAAAAAATATTGCTGGTAATAATTTTTTACAAAGTACTTCTGGTATTAAAACACGTAGTGTTTTAACTCCAGTTTCGGGGTTAACTATTTGCCCATAACTGGGACCCTAACAGGTGCTACCACCTCGGGTCAGGGTGGACCTGGGAACATCAGCAATTAAGAGGTGGTTCCACTCTCCTTAAAACCTTCTAATCAGAGGCCTTGCTGTTGGACGTAGTTTATCGTCTTACCCAGGTCGGATTACGTATACTGAGATTAGGGATATATATATATATATATATATATATATATATATATATATATATATATATATATATATATATATATCACCTTTTTTTCGATATATACATAGACCTTGTGGAACGTGGTGCACCAGGTCTCTGTATTCGGTCCTTCAAAAAGCGTGGTTGGTTCTGCACAAAGCGTTCACCTCTATAATCAAATCCTATGTGAAGCTTGTCTGGCTGTCGGCCTCTAGGAACTGAGTTGCCTGACCCTCGTACGTCGAATCCGACCGGAGAGTCCACTATATATATATATATATATATATATATATATATATATATATATATATATATATATATACACGGGGTGTAACAGCAGAATTGTCCAATTCTTAGATTAAGCTTTGAACCGTTGTATCTTAGAAATGATTAAAGATATCACCGAGATTTTTATAACACTATTGTTTTACTCTACTTTGAGTAATAAGAATGTATAATTACTCTCCAATCTTAACAGAAGAATCGTGATGAAATCGATCATAAAAGAAAATGGAATATTCATCATTAATCAATCGTAGCTAAGGGTCAGAAGCTCATGAAGGATTGGAATACAGTCCAAATATATATATTCAAGATGATCTTCGTCCTCTCTAACCTTCTATATGTACTGGAGTAACAAGGTGCCTCACACATTTTGCATGTGATTTCATTTTCAAGTCTTTTTTCATTGCTCTTTGGACTGTCATAGCTGAAACTCCTCCCTCACCTGCAAACCGTTTTACGACTTTAGTTGGATCTTTTCTAATTGATCTCTTCATCTCTAAGTTGAAATGATGATCCCTCTTCCTGTGGTGACCTCCTGATTCAGTTTTCCTCTCTATTGTTCCCTCTTTTTAAGATTTATTCTCTTGGTGGTTCTTGAATGAATGAGTGTGAATGACGGTACCATTAGTGAAGGCCTGAATGATCATTTCCTCTCACCATTGCTTAGCTGGAAAGACATAGTGGGGCTGACACAAAACGATTTTAAACTGTTCTCTTTCTAGCTAAAAGTGTTTTTCATTGATTCTAACGACAAATGGTGTCAAGATGGCTAAACGTCTTATCTGAAAACCTGGAAAAAAGAAACCCAATTAGTTTAGTGTTTTTTTTTTTAGATATTACACATTTTGTGGGATGGACAATTATTCCATGCTGTTACACCAACTGGACAATTTTGCTGTTACACGTGGTATATACGTATGTAGCCCTCTTGAACTAATGTTGGAAAGAGTATATTGAATCAATTACTAAGTCTGCAACTAAGAAAGTTGATGCGCTATGTCATGCTGGACAGTTTTTCTTGTCAGAATCTATAATACTTATTTATAAATCTACAATTCGTCTTTGCTTTGTATACTGCTGCCATAGGTTGTCTGGTGCTCATGCTATATATTTAGAAATTCTTGATAAAATCCAAAGAATCTGCAATATTATTGATTCTGACCTGTCATCTCGGCTTCAGTCCCTTTCCCACCGCCATAATGCAGCTTTTAATGTGCCTTTCTCTATAAATATCTTCTTGGTAATTTTTCTGATGAACTTTTCTCTATGGTACCTAGACTTTGAATTTAAGTGCAGTACTAGATTGGCAACAAGGTTTCATCATTTTAAAGTGGATTTAGGCGTAAGTTCTATGCTAACAATTTCTTCTATCGCACTTCTCGCTTGTGGAACTCTCTTCTGTTTTCTTGCTTCCCTGTCAACTTTGATCTTCAAAAATTTAAATTCAGTGTCAATCATTATCTTCTAACTTCTCAGTTATTATTTTTTTTATTGTTTTCTCTCCTTAATAGAAGTTTTCATGCCCTTGATAAAAACGGTGAAGCCTGGGCATTAGGTATCTCAAAACCCTTTGACAGACTCTAACATACAGGTCTCCCTCACAATCTGGAAAGTTACGGTGTCTCCGGACACATTTTTGATTTGATCCAGTCTTTATCAAATCGTGAAATGAAAGTAATCTTGAACGGCCACTCGTCTAGATTCGTCTTTCATACTAATGCCGGTGTTCCCCAGGGCTCTATATTTGCTATTACGCTGTTTTGAATCTTCATTAATGTTGGGGCGCACCCACCTTCACAACCACAATGGACTGATCCTATTATTATAAATAGAACAGTAGTTCTAGAGACTGGGAGCAGTGTAGTGCAGTGCAGAGTGAGACTTCTGTAGTGATCAGTTACAACTTCCGTTTCTCGACCGGAAGATACCGTTGGACTTTATTACTATTACTTATTGTTACTACTAACCTACGTTCGTTCTACTACTAATCTCTCTGATGTAAATACCTCTCTGAATATACCAGTATTTTTCCCTACGACTGTGTTTGTTCGTTATTACCATATACTCACGTGGAAACACTCAACATCTCAACAATTAACAACCTTCCCGATGACATGAGCTTGGCATCTACGCTGACGACGCAACCATTTACTCCTGCTTCGATAGTAATTTCAAAGTGACAGCTGATGTCCAAGTCGACTTCAAGTCCTTTGTTAACTGGGGCAAAAGATGGCTTGTTAATTTTCAAAAGCATTGATGACATCGAGATGGTTGTTGATGACAAATTGGGTTCCCAAAGATATAGCTCTGGGGAACAAGTGCATTTATGTAAAAAGAACTTTCATTTCGCAATTAGATAAGAAATATTGAATCAATGCAAAAATCATCAAGAAATACCATAGCTTTTCAACTTGTGAAGATGACCAGAATACTGAACCCTGCCTTCGTGGTATCCAAAGCAACAGCCTAATTTTTTCCATTATGTAAATCTTGACCTTATCGAACCCATCAGCCTTACCATTAAGACAGGGGTAACTAGTAACCTAGATACATAGTCGAGAACTGGTGACATCGGATAGGTCTTTAAGGAGATTCATCATCTTTCTGAATTTTGTGGGGTCGAGAGACGGTCAGCTAAAACATTACAGCTTCTTTCAAGGATGATACTAGGAAAGGCTCAGGGGATCTTTCATTTCTTTGAATAAAAATAAATCATTAAATAATTTATTAGCAAAAAGGACACATATACTTAGTATCAGGAAGGGACATTTGATATTTCAGAGACGCATAATGAGGAAAGAAGGATTAGAGAATTTTACACTCACAAGTCATAAATAAAGAGAGAAACAGTGAGTAATCCAGCTAGGGAGGTTGTGTAAATAGATGGCAGACCATAGACTGGGAGGAATAGTAAGGAGAAAAATATTACGAGTAGAGAAGCATAGGAAGTTGTGGAGAGCCATGATTACCCATCTCTTTGTTGTTTATTATCACAACCTTCAGACAATCATCCTATGGTCGTTAGTAAGCAACTGGAAAAACAAACAAAACCAAATGTATTATAAAATGTTTTTTTTATATTTGCCTTGCCTATCCAACTTTATTTTCTCTATACGTGTTTTGCAGTGCTTATCAAACTTGGCAACCATTGTTGATCTAAGCCTTTCGTGCAGCTATTATTATGTTTAAACTGCAACAGCTTGATAATTCCATTAATAATCATTAATATGAAACTGTTTAAACAAAAATTATGTTTCCTTTATCCTATTATCCCCTTAGTTTTAGCTTATTTGCATTTTACTTAATTCTAATATTTGTTAAACATCTCCATTAAAGATGGCGGCAGTCACGATTCGTCGATGACGAAGAACAACGACTTATACTTATCATCCGCGCTAATTCTTTCCGTTCCTCTAATAACTTTTAAACGTTTTCCCCCATCGTATCAAGTGTTATATTTGTTTAATATTCGTAGTCATAAGCTCAAGCGATAAAATGTCTGAGAAAAGACTATCGATTTGTTTCGTTCAACAAATTCCTAATTAGTCTAAATAATTCAAAATATTTTGCTGCTTTATGATACATCGTTATTCCTTTCACACAAACGCGGGTGTCCCCCAAGGCTCTACCCTGGGTCCTACGCTGTTGCTGATCTTCATCAATGATTTTTCTGATGTCATCAGTTCCCAAGTTACCATTTATGCAGATGATACTACTATTTACTCCTGTCTCAATACCAAATCCGTCAGAGCTGACAAAGTAAGCCTGGATGATGCTCTTGAACAGGGCCTCCAATCAGTGGTTAACTGGGGCAGGAAATGGCTTTTAAATTTTAACGCCTCCAAAACAAAACTAGAGAAACTTTTCGGCCTGCCATTGGCATCTAGGTCCCACCCATTTACTGTTGAAATAGGTAAATACAACTGCCACTTGTACTCCAACAGTTTCTTTTCTCGCACTTCCCGTCTGTTGAACTCCGTGGTAACCTGGGGAAGGTCACTGAATAGAATAATCAAACGATGGTTGGTAATGTACGATAATACTTAGGACAAGAACAACACATATAAGATTCGCCAGCGGCGCGTAGAAGTAGTCAACTGCTAGATGTGAGTCAAGTGAATTCCACAATGAAACTCGAACTGCAGACCGCAGATGGTATCTACCAACTGCCTCACGCAGTCACATGTGGCAGAAGGCAGAATTTAATGTGGAGTTCCCGACCCGTAGGCTCGGCCAAAAATTCCCCATAGACCCTGTATAAAACAGTGTCGGGTAGGTGTTTCTCGAGACGAGACTCTGCTCTTCAGCATAGCCCCGTCTGATGATGCTCTCTGCTTGAAGGCAGAGAGGTTAATCAGCCCAGCTGAAGATGAATCTCTAACCGCGGGCCGACAGACCACATCTACAGTATTCACTAACATTTATTTAAATCGCCATCTTGTCTTCTTGAATCCCGTTCATCGTTTGTCCTTTCTTCAATCTTCCCTATACTCAGTTTTCTCTTTCACTTTCACTCCCTGTAACCCCCCCTGCGTACTAGTATTTAACTTTTAGCACTCTGCAGTATTAATATTAGTTGCCTTTCTACTGCATTCTTTTTCAAGGTCTCTCAATTGTGTACTAGTGGCATTCCCGCCTTGCTTGTGGTGAAATGATTAAAAAAACAAAACAAAAAAAACATTAGATGTCATCATAAATAATCATCTACTGATATTATGACGGCTCGATGTCATCATAAATAATCATCTACTGATATTATGACGGCTCGATGTCATCATAAATAATCATCTACTGATATTATGACGGCTCGATGTCATCATAAATAATCATCTACTGATATTATGACGGCTCGATGTCATCATAAATAATCATCTACTGATATTATGACGGCTCGATGTCATCATAAATAATCATCTACTGATATTATGACGGCTCGATGTCATCATAAATAATCATCTACTGATATTATGACGGCTCGATGTCATCATAAATAATCATCTACTGATATTATGACGGCTCGATGTCATCATAAATAATCATCTACTGATATTATGACGGCTCGATGTCATCATAAATAATCATCTACTGATATTATGACGGCTCGATGTCATCATAAATAATCATCTACTGATATTATGACGGCTCGATGTCATCATAAATAATCATCTACTGATATTATGACGGCTCGATGTCATCATAAATAATCATCTACTGATATTATGACGGCTCGATGTCATCATAAATAATCATCTACTGATATTATGACGGCTCAATGTCATCATAAATAATCATCTACTGATACTATTGACGGCTCGAGGGGATATTATCTTTTTCTATTTTTATTTCGGTGCTTTATTTAATACACATCCGGTTTGCTGCGCTTACCGAATGTTCTCGAAAGCACCTTCAGTCATACATTTGTGGGAAGCGATGAGTTATTGGCTAGAGAATTTGTCAGAAGAAAATTTGATATTGAACTGTCACAAGTGAATCTACTCTTGTGAATTAAAAGATTCTTTTCATAGAATGGTTGCCAACAAAGTTTACTCTGGTATTTTTCTCTTAGGTAGGGAAAGAATATATGAATTTAGGATAAGGCTTATTGGCTGTCTTAACCTGATGAGCCTGCCTCCGAGGGGCTGGCGCACTGTGCTTGTCTGTCCTTCAGCGGATGAATATTGTATCCGGAAGTCAAAAGAATTCTGTGTTTGTTTTTAAGTTTAAGGCAGTCATGTCAGATCTAAATACTTGGGGACGCTCTCAACCGGAGACTGTCAGAACAGAATGGCTTATTCGACCTGAGGTTATTTCTAAGTTCTAACTGGCCCCACCTGCAAAATTATGCGTTATTTTGTCAAAACCTCTCAGCATAGCGTGCACATTTGGCTGTGGGGCATGTGCCTGATATACCTTTATCACACTGTGACTCATGATGAGCCTGTCAATCCCGTGTGAGCCTGAACGACTATTAACAGATGCTGCACCGACAGCAGCTGCGGTATAACATTTTGAGCGCAGATCCATGGTCTCTCGAGATTGAGGGATGACACACATTATATACAACTAAACAATTAATTACTAAATAATAATAATAATGATAACAATGACAGGAATAATAATAATAATAATAATAATAATAATAATAATAATAATAATAATAATAATAATAATGTACACCGGCTGAAGCTGCAAAATACTTAAAAAAGAAAGCAAAGGTAAATGCAACTGACCAAATACAGAAAAAATGGCAAGATAAACCGTTTCATGGCCAATACTCTGCCCGTACCAAACAAGCTGACGTAGACAAAAACCGTACCCATCAGTGGCTACGTATTGCAGGGTTGAAAGCTGAAACTGAAAGTTTTATCCTTGCTGCACAGGACCAATGCTTGTTAACTAGGAATTATCAAGCTCATATACTAAAATATTGTGTTAGCCCAAAATGCAGATTCTGTGATAAATATCCAGAAACAATTGATCATCTTGTATCAGGTTGCACGATATTGGAACCCACTGAGTATAAAACCCGGCATGACAGAGTGGGCCAATATCTGCACTGGAAAATATGCAACTTCTACGGGAAGGAAACTGAAAGAAACTGGTATGAACACCACCCAGACCCGGTTACCGAGATAGGACCTGTTACAATTCTATGGGATTACACAATGCACACTGACCGAACAATCAAAGCCAACCGCCCAGACATTGTTATTAAAGACCACAAACAACAAGTGCCTCCTTATTGATATGGCAGTCCCTGCAGACTGCAATGTATCTTTGAAGATATTCAAAAAGCTGTCAAAATACAAGAACCTTGAAATAGAAATCTCAAAAATGTGGCACATGGGACATCAACAATCCCTGTTGTAGTTGGAGCCTTAGGATTGTTTGGAAAAGATTCCAGTAGACTAATTGAAGGGATTCCTGGAAGTCCATGCCTCAAAGAGATACAAAAAATTGTTCTGACAAGTACAGCCCACACTTTACGAAGGGCTTTATCTATGTAATTTTTTTTTGTCAGTGGAAAGTGTCAGATATGCCATTTCTAACCATAGGTCCCTGGGCGGGACCCGGAAAGAAATGTGTAAACGCCAGAAATCAAAGGAAATAAAAACAATAATAGTAAATGCATAAATAAAACTACCCGTGGCTTAGAAATATCGGGGTGATATCCGGCGGGGAATAGCCGTGTCTTATGAGTTCTTTAGTTTTGGTCGACAGTCGTCCTAGAGGTGTGGTACCTTGAACAAAATTACCCCTTGGCGGTTAAGGATAATACGCAAATAATACAAATTTCAAGGTTTACAAACAAAAACTCATACCGGAACGACCGTTACCCCCGGGTTAACAAGGGTCGCGACCCTGAGAGAGGAACCAGTCTGGGGTCGAAATATCTCCAACACTGGACCTCGTTTGCTTAATCAATTAATAAAAAGAAAGCAAATCATCGAGGCATATTTTTTCACTGCCTCCACAAACATCACGGATCAGACATAACAAATATGGAAGGTTTTTCAATCACTATATATATATATATATATATATATATTGTGTGTATTTAGGCAGCATTTTTTCATTAATACATGTCTCATTAAATAATATAGATAAGCGTTGTCTATATATTTTATGTAAGTTTTTTTCATATAGTCTGATAATCTTAATAACATTATCATTAAATAATGAAAGAAAATCACAATATTGATACATACTTTTTTTTATTTAATCCAATCTGAGCTTTCGGCTTACATAAGCCATTATCAAAGATGACAATTACACAATATATTTATGCAATACACGAACAAGAAATTGATGATAGTATTATTTGTTTACATGGATGATTTCCAAGCAACGATAAACACGTGCATATAAAACGCTGAAAGCGAAAATCGCACGACAGCTCATGACGTCACACATGACCACGCGAGAGTGAATCCGATGAGTATTGAGTATGGAAAGCCGTTGGTATGAACCAATGACTTCTGTTACTAATTATAGGCATTTAAGGATATTTTTGGAGATTTCATAGTTTATTTTGTTCAGGTTAGGTTTCAACTGTTTTATGTATATAACTTCAAGATTTTTTAGTTTTTGTTTATTGTTTTCATGTTTAAGTATAGTTGTGTTTTCGACGAGGATTTTCCGGAATTGTGTATGCGGCCAGGCATGTTGTTTTAAATGCCTAAAAATGTTAGAGTTATCATTCAAATGTAGTGTCAAGCGTCGTGAAAGCGAGTTTGTGGTGTGACCAACATAGATATTATTTAGTTCGTTGGATATATATATATATAGGTATTACCCCAAGCAAGGCAGTACGGCCACTAACAAGCAAGGAGTTACAGAGTGTGGAAGAATTAGAAACAGATGCATTAGTAATGAGTAGAAAGAGAAAAAAATCAATTAGGACGACAGTAGATAGCAATTGGCATTGCATTTAAATTTTTACAGATTAAAGTTGGCTTGAAAGCATGGAGCCGGAAGGGAGTTCCACAAGCATGAAGTGCAAGAAAAGAAACTGTCATAGAAGTTACAGCTGCATCTAGCCAGCTCAGCTGTAAACTGATAAGCTCTTGCTGCCAGTCTAATGCCGCACTTAAATTCATAGGATTTAGGTCCCATAGCAAAGAGCTCATCTGAACAATTACGATGAAAGTATTTATTAAAAAAAAGCAGAGAGGCAACCTTATGGCAGTGGGCAAGTGGCTGAAGTCAAGCCACCACATCAGGACCAATAATATTGCTGATTCTACTTTGGATCTTATCAAGGAACTCCAAGTAAACAGCAGGGACACCAGACCATATATGGCAGCAATATTCTAAGCACGGACGAATGGAAGACTTATAGATATGCAAGATAGATTCCGGAGGGAAAAATTGTCTCGCCCAGCACAGTGAACTGACTTTCTTAGAAACTGACCTAACAATGGATTCAATAGTCTTTCCACTTTATGTCAGCTGAGAAAGGTTAGCCCGAGAAGGCGCAACGCGTCACTTTCCTGGAGGATAGCATCAGTCATGCTGATGGAAGGCGGAGAGGGGTCTCTCAGGTGAGTAGTGGGGGAGTTTAGTTTTGGAGGCGTGAAAATTGACAAGCCATCTTTTGCCTCAGTTAACGACGGTCTTGAGTTTATTTTGGACAGCAGATGCCATTTTGATCTTGTAAATCACCATTAATATCGAGGCAGGAGTAAATGGTTGCGTCGTCAGTGTAGATGCCAAGTTGAGAGCTGATGTCATCGGGAAGGTCATTAATGAAGATTAAAAACTGCATAGGACCAAGGATGGACCTGGGGGACACCCGCGTTAGTACGAAATGATCTGGACGAGTGGCCGCTCAGGAAAACGTCCATTTCCCGATTTGATACGAAAGGGTGGATCAGCTTAAAAATGTGCCTGAAGATACTGTAACTTTTCAGCCTGTGGAGAAAACCTAGATGTCAAAAACCCTGTCAAAGGCTTTCGACATGTCCAATGCTACAACCCGAGCTTCACCGTTTCTTTCTAGAGCATGATAGACTCTTTCCGCAATTATCGTTAGTACATCAGTAGTGGCCTTCGAAAAAACGAAAGTCGTATTGCTTGTCTGAGAAATGAGATTGATAGATGATGAACCAATTCAACACTGATTAAGGCTTTTAGGAGTTTCCCAAAAAGAGTTAGAAGGCTAACAGGCCGAGAGTTGTGTGGGTCGGACAGTTCACCAGAGTTCGTAAAAACTGGGGTAAAAGACGACTATTTCCAGCAAGCAGGAAAGCAGGAGGCATCGAAGCGTTTATTATACAGATTAGAGAGAACAGGAGCCAGTTTGGTAGCAGAGTTCTTAATGACTATTACAGCGATACCATCTGGTTCATATGCTTTGTGAGGCGATGAGTGCAGAAACAATACAAGGGGTTATATGCATACCACTCAACAGAGAATCAATTCTTAGTGGGAAGTTGGGTAGGGATACTCCAGATGAGTCAAGAGTAGTGTTTGAGGAGAATTTACGAGCAAAGCATTCAGCTTAATCAGCAGAGGATGATAACACCTCAAATCGATGAAGATGGGGGGATAAGAGACCTTAAACTTATTTAGTATCCTATTACAGAGACGTCAGTAATCAGGAGAGCCAAAGTTTTTAGAGTCTATGCGGTGCGTCATTCTGTTAGCAAACAGGGTGGTAGGAACTGGAATAAGATCCTATCACGATCCAAATATGCTTGCCAATGTCTGCAGGGATATCATGCACAATAAAAGACTCTCAAACACAGAAATAGATAAGATAAAACTAAATATAAGATAAAATACAATCAGGTATAAATCAAATAAAAATGAGGTAAGAAGGGAAATATGACGGAAGATGAGGTAGAAACTAAAATAAATGAGATTAGAAATAATGATCTCTCCCAGTAAATAAAACGGAAGAATGGAGCTGTGACAAAAACAATTACACTGATTCAGATTCTGTCAGTGTTGAAGATGAATCAAACGACATTAGATCAGAATTCTTTGAAGTTGAAAGCGCTGAAGCGAAAAACAACAGCATTCAAATAACCAGCAAATTAACTCATCCACGAATGTTAGCAAGAGACTGGCTTCCAAGAATTCATATGATAAAGCCCCCAAAAGCATACGGTGCAAACATATATCGCTGCATTGCAAACACTGTTAACGGACAGAAAACTAGAAAACATCACAAAAGTAAAAAATGTCATACACGCAACAGCTTTGGCAGCTACTGAAAAACTTAATGTCAAGACAAAAGATGAAACAAAAAATAAAGAATCCCACTTGGAAGGCAAAATTAAAATGAGAAAATGAGGTGCGAGTCATCGATGCCAGATGAGATTTAAAGGAATTCAAAAGTTTCAACACGGAAAAGCAAGAAGATCAAGCAGAAATATAAAATTAAAGTAGTAAATAAAATTCAAGCAATCAAAGAAATAGTTAAACAGAAACTTTAATTAAAGACAAAGGGAACAAGACGATATTAAAAATTATGTTGGTTCTATCGACAAAAAAAGAAATTGCAAACGGACCCCCAAGCAGTTTTACTGGGAAATTTGGAAACGCAGTTATAGAAATCACAAAGACACAATCTATTGAAGAAGTACAACATTTTATTTGGAGCAACCCAAAGGAATATAATCTCAATGCAGAGTGGATCAAACGAGAAAAAAAAAGAATGAAAGATAAACATGTGCAAGATTGGGAAACTATAACCAAAAATAATATTAGGCAAGCTTTTAATTCACCTCCGGTTTGACAGTTTGTTGAAGATTATCTAGAGCCTCTTCAGCCAAACATTTGCGATACATGTTGCCATCATATAACGCAAAAATAAATTGGAAGTTGACGCCTGCGATCTCGAATGTTTACGGGACGATAATACTAGAAACAACAAAAAGAAGGGGGGGGGGTTAACGTGGTAGTGCATTATCGGGAAAATTCTCCCGTTCGGGAACAAGCGACAAGTCCGATATGAAGGTTAACAACGTAAACAAGGTTGCAAAGGAAACAGACGCTTGATTTTTATAGAAATAAGAGCGAAAAACTTTATTTTCAATAAAAACCTCAATTATAGGGAGACAAATAAGAAAACTGTATGAATTGCACTACTAACGAGTTTTGGTGGCATGAGAATTTTTCCTAGCCATTTAACATCAAACATATAATAAAGTAATTTTTGCACTTACAAGCAGAAAAGAAAAAATATTTATGCTTATTTTTGGTCATAGGGGTTTTTATGACTGGTTATAAATTAATTTAACCTTTTAAAATTTCGGCATACTTTGCCGGGTATATAAAAATGTATGTTTTAGGCTTACAAAAACAAAACCAAAAAAATCAATTAACTTTATCTTCTTTTTCCCACTAGTATACAAAATTAACCTTAAAACAGACGGGATTACTAGAAGGAATGTTGAATGTTTTGACTTCTGATTAAACATCGTCCTTCATCTAAACTTGTTGCCAATTGAGAAAGCCAAGTCTAATATGTTATTTTAGACATCGGCAGGAGAGGATTATATGAATTCAGGATATTAGTGCGAAATGACATAGTATATCATTAGAAAAATAGAAAAAAGCGCTGAAGTGCTATGTAATATCCTGAATAGCAATGAATGCTGGAGAATTTTCTTTCAGGCAACAAAGTGATGACCCTGTTTGAATACTATGGACAGAATATGTGCGCAACAAGAAGGTTTTATGGAAAATGTAAATTTAGAATCAGAAAGAAACCTTTAACAATTCTGTGGCACGTTTCGAAGAAAGAGGTCGTGGAGAGTTTGACACTCACAGGGCATATTCCAAGAAAGATAACGTGTAACCTACTTTAGATGTTTGTGGAAATGAAAAAGAAAAAGAAGTTCACAAGCAGATAAGAAAAAAAAACTCAGATCTTTTCATGCTCAAGTTTCAAACGATCACTGCCTCTACCGGAATTTGAACCCGGCTCAAAGAGTACATTTTCAATGATATTTAGTCATTCAAAAATCATAAAAACCCTTTTGTCAAATTTAGGACCTTCAATGCAATTTTTCTTAAATGTAGGCATTCTGTTAAATCTAGAATTTTAAAACTATTTTTTCGTTAAATTTAAATGTAAAATAAACATCAATTACAAGAACTTCGATAGAAGGTAGTGAAGGAAAGGGAGAAGAAAGGACTAAGTATCAATTGCAAGAAGACAGAATGCACGGTTGTCAGCAAAAGTAACAGTCCAACATGCAAATTAAAAATTGGAGATACCAAAATAAAGCAAGTACGGCAATTGAAATATCTGGGAAGTGTTTTAACAGAGGACGGAAAGTGTGGCACTGATATCCGAAGGTGCATTGGGATAGCGAAAGATGTCTTCCAAAAGCTAAGCAAAGTATTAAGAAACAGGAGAATATCTGGGAAGTGTTTTAACAGAGGACGGAAAGTGTGACACTGAAGGTGCATTGGAATAGCGAAAGATGTCTTCCAAAAGCTAAGCAAAATATTAAAAAACAGGAGAATTTCGACAGAAACAAAGAAAAGAGAACTGAACTGTTAAATAATCCAGAATCTATACTGGGAGCAAACTGCCTGAATATGGGCAGAAAATAAATTCAGTAAATATTAAGAAAAAGTTATAAGACAAGGATGTGTCTTCTTACCGGACTTATTCAACATATACAGTGAGGCGATTCTGAAAGAATTAGAAGCCCTCCCGGATTCATTATTGGCGGTCACAATCTTAACAACATAAGATATGCAAAGGACAGAGTGTCGATAGCAGACACAGAAAGGAAACTACGAGAACTCCTATAGAAGGTAGTGAAGGAAAGGGAGAAGAAAGGACTAAGTATCAATTGCAAGAAGACAGAATGCACGGTTGTCAACAAGAAGTAACAGCCCAACACGCAAATTAAAAATTGGAGATACCAAAATAAAGCAAATACGGCAATTGAAATATCTGGGAAGTGTTTTAACAGAGGACGGAAAGTGTGGCACTGATATCCGAAGCTGCATTGGGATAGCGAAAGATGTCTTCCAAAAGCTAAGCAAAGTATTAAGAAACAGGAGAATTTCGACAGAAACAAAGAAAAGAGAACTGAACTGTTACGTGATATCAGTCCTTCTATATGACAGTGAATGTTGGACAATCTCCTCGCAGATGAAGAAGAGGCTTTGATGCAACCGAAACAAAGAAAAGATACCGAATTGTTACGTCATATCAGTCCTTCTATATGACAGTGATGACAATCTCCTCGCAGATGAAGAAGAGACTTTGATGCAACCGAAACAAAGAAAAGAGTACCGAACTGTTACGTGATATCAGTCCTTCTATATGACAGTGATGACAATCTCCTCGCAGATGCAGAAGAGACTTTGATGCAACCGAAACAAAGAAAAGATATCGAATTGTTACGTGATATCAGTCCTTCTATATGACAGTGATGACAATCTCCTCGCAGATGCAGAAGAGACTTTGACGCAACCGAAACAAAGAAAAGATACCGAATTGTTACGTGATATCAGTCCTTCTATATGACAGTGATGACAATCTCCTCGCAGATGCAGAAGAGACTTTGATGCAACCGAAACAAAGAAAAGATACCGAATTGTTACGTCATATCAGTCCTATATGACAGTGATGACAATCTCCTCGCAGATGAAGAAGAGACTTTGATGCAACAGAAAGAAGCTGAGAACACCATGGACTGAAAATGTGAGTAATGACAAAGTTTTAAAGAAAATAGAAATAAAAAGGACACTTAACATCAGAAAGAGACAGATGAAATTTCTAGGGCACATAATGAGGAAAGAAGGCTTGGAAAATTTCACACTGACAGGGCAGATTGAAGGCAAGAGGGATAGTGCCAAACTTAAAATGAGTAGCATATGAAAGAAATGATAATTTCAGATTTTCTTAATACGGTTGGACATTTACAGTAATTCTTCAGTAAGCTCAAAAGTAAGATTTCATGGAATTTGGTCTGTTACATTCTGGGATTTTAGAGTGATCTTTCTTCACCATCCCAAACTAATACACTTTCGCTTAAATCATGGCCACCGTGCGGATGAAAAGCTTGAATTTTCTTTTACCTTTTAAATATCGATCCCAGTAAACATTTATATTGATTACATACATCAAATAAACAGTGAAATTAGAGAAATAATTCCCAGCAATTGTCATTTCGTCTGGCACAAGGCCATGAATGCTGAGCACTCAAACGAGATCAAAATCACTACATTACTGTGATGGTCTGAGAGACGAACTTTGTGCACCAAGGAAAGAATGAGAACACACTCACTCACACACACATTCACTTACACAAACACACACTCATACAAACACACACACACTAACTCACAAACACCCACTCACACACACTTGCACACATTCAGGAGACACTCATACACGCACCTACGCACCCATTTACTCACTCCCACACATATTTACTGTCACAAACACACACACATAGACACGCGCAACCACTCACCGACATTCACACTCATTTCTCACTCACACACGCACGCACACTTATTTAGGTGCAAAATCACTCAGGTACGCACTCACTAATTGAAATATTCACTCACACACACACACACACACACACACACACACATTCGGTCAAAAAAACTTAAACAAATACACTCACTCACTGACACATAAACTCACTCACACATATTCAAATACACACCTACCTACGTACATATTCCGCACACACACACACACACACACACTCACACTCACGCAAACGCACATACTCATTCTCATACACTCACAAACGTACAGATACTCATTCACACACTCACTCACACACACTCACTCCCACAAACATCCACTTATCTCCACGAATACACTTTTTTTAAAAAAAGCATTTCACCCCAAGCAAGGGGCTACAGAAAGTGGAAAGATTGGGTCTCCGGAGGAATTGAGGAAAGAATAAAATGTAGAACGTGGATCAAGGCATCAGAAGATGTCGATTGACATTACATTTAAATTTTTGAAGATCATAGTTATCAGGGAAGCAAGTAAGAGGAAGGGAGTTTCACTGTCGGGAAGTGTGAGAGAAGAAGCTGTTTGAGTAGAAGAGGTGGTTACATTTAACTGTTTCAATAGTAAAAGGGTGGGACCGAGATGTTAAGCTGGTAGCAAGCTAAATTCACGCAGTCGGGACTGAAAATACTCCCATAGAGCAGATGACATTAAAAAATATTTGTAGAAAAGACAGAGGGAAGCCACATCACGTCTGTGAGAAAGTGACTCGAGTCGAGATGCCAGGTCAGGATTGATCACATTGCATATCCGTCTGGATTTTGTCGAGAACCTCCAGATGAACAGTGGAGGCACCAAACCATATATGGCAACAGTATTCAGTGTATGGACGAATGGTAGATTCGTAGATGTGAAAGATACACGCACACATTCATACACACATTTAAACTCACAAACACTATCGCTGTCTCCTTGTATGTCTTAGATGTGTGCAAACATTCCTGGCGCTCTCTTTCTTTTCGAAAACTAGACACGGGACATGGAACTTTTTAAATAACAACTCCTGGAAAATGTGACATATATTTAATGCAAATTATCTGGCCTAGTGCCAGGGAAATGTAAAAAAAAAAATAGTTCAAGTCTCAGGGAGCCATAACCCCAAGCAATACCCCATCTTCAGGACGTGACTGACGTCATTACCCGGCTTCTGAAGCGTCCCCAAAAGAGGAAGTACCTATGGGGTTTCAACAATTTTTCCACGGTATTTCTCGTTTAAACTCCTTTTAAACTGACTTTGTGCCACATTCGGTTGTGACGTTGCCACTCTGAAAATTACCTATCATAAATATGAATTACTTGGTCTTGTGTCAGGAAGATATATTATCTCAAGCCCCAGGAGGCCTTCCCCCCACCCCAGGCAGTACCTCTTCTTCGAAAGGAGGCTGGGGTCATTACCCGGTGCCTGAGTTTGTCCACAAAAAGGGACGTTCCGGAGCGGCTTGTGCAATTTTTTTCTGCGGCATCGCCGATAGCCCCCGACCATGTATCACATTCTGCTGCGATGGGGGCGCGCAGCATTACCCCATGCAAGGCAGTAAAGCCACTAAGACACAAAAGGTTACAAGGTGTGGAAGAATTCGGAGCAGAAACATCAATAATGAGTGGAAAGAAAAAAGAGTAACCAGGAGGATGTTTTTCTACATACAACTTGTAAAAGCACGTGCGATACCCTGCCCTCGTCAGTTGCCAACCAGGGTAGGTAACACAGTTTAGGTGGCTAAGGAGGTACTCTCACCCCTGACAGCACCGCCAGCTTTTGCCACCGGACAGGGTATTGTTTTTTTGTGTAGATGTGTCACTCTCTTACAAATTTTTGCCACTGCAAGTCAGATTTTCAACGTTGTGTTAAAAGCGTTTACTTTTGATCATTGACCAATATACAACTCGCTTGTAGCGACCGTTATCAATGACGTTGAATGGAGACTAAACAGATGTGTTTTGCGTCGGAAGTAGCATTGTTTTGCGAGCATGGATCGAATTAACTTTGTTTATTTTGGATAGTGATTGACATTGCATTTAAATTTTTGCAGATGAATTGTGGCCTCTATGTGGATGTAGGGACAGCATTTTTCTCTTCGTTAAAACTTTGTGTCGATTCCAATTATCGAAAAAAAAAAATCAAAGTTTAAAACGAAAAATGTTTTCAAAAACATTTGGATGACAACTTCCAGAAAAATAAAAACGTTGAAATTTAACAAAATTAATTTGTTTACAAAATTTGACGAAAAAAAGTAAACTTGTGAATTCACATAAAAAAGTTGCTTAATAAAAAGGATTAAATAAGCAACTCATTCGGTCCAACTGTAAACGAAAAGTCAATGTCATCGTTTTTGCAATATTTTTAATTGAATTAAAAGTTTGCATCGTGCTCTGAAATTGAATTTATTTTATAGGCCATAGAAAAACAGTTTTATTTTATATAGAAAAACAATTTTGAAGTGAAACTAAACTTCATCGTAAATATTTACATTTGTGAGACAGCGAATTTTACACGAATTAAACTGATTACTACCCACTGAAGTCGATATTTTTCTGGTATTGGATTACAGTTTTCAATTCTTTCAAAGCATTACAGAAAAAATTATTTCATTTTAGAGAATTATATATTTTTTCTGTCTGCATTTCTCTTGGGAATAGAAGAATAAATTTTCCATTTTTTACAGCAGTGGTTTCCAAACTTCTCCTCGCAGCCGCTCCATTGGATCTTAAACTACATCGACATGAAGACACTTTTCTCGTTATTGGACACATTGCAGAACAAATAATATATTGCTGTAAACATGCACCATTGAAAAGGTTGAATCTCCTTGTTACATCTACAAACCGAGAGTATTTGCCTTTATATGTTGGATATTGGCTGAGGAAGACCTTTGGCCACACTTACGCTGCATCAGAGAGCGAGCGAAAATCGGAACCGGTGATAGCATAAACAGGGAATGGCTAAAATAAACAGGCTGCACAGTTGTCCTGAGCCTTGAATAAACAGGGCGCACAGGTGTCCTGAGCAGAAGGAAATACATACTTGCATGGGATCATGCCGGAAGAGGCATAGACACACGAAGTTGAGTGGGAACATGGCCGGAAGAGGCGTGACCACAAGAAGTTGCATAGGTGACATACCGGAAGAAGGCGAAGCCACGTGAAGTTGCGTGGGTGACCAAATGTTATAAAAATGGCCCAACTCTGGAGAGATGCTGGCAAGAGTCTCACCGAAGATTTGTCTCCGTCAATTCCTGTGTGTGCAATCCCAACCTCTGTGGTTCTTCCTCACTCTACCCAATCGCCGCAACTCGAAAAGATAAAGATACTTATATATTTTTATGTATAAGTGTTCGTCGCCTTATTTGAGTCCAGTATCAATATACAACATATCGATGTCAGCTGTTTGATCTGGCTAGCTTGTGACGGATCCTTTCTTAATAACCCTGCAATATACAAACAACCATTCGGAATTTTAACTTCATTCGTTGTAAAGCATGCGTTTTCCTTAAGTTACATGTAAGTGATTGACATTTTGTCAAACTAGAAATCTTTCTATTGAATTTTTTTGATGAATCTTAATTCTTAACTTAATGATTGAATAACCTCATGGTGAGTTCTACGACAATAAAATATCCGTACGCTGTTTTTGTTTGCGGGTTCACTATTTCCCATAGCTGAGACGCTAACAGGTGCTAGCCCCCCAGGGTCAGGGTGGACCTGCAAACAACAGCAATTAAGAGGTGTTTTCACGCTCCTCAAAGTTGCCAATCTCCTGATCAGAGGCCTTACTGTGATATGTAGTTTATATCCAGGACTAGTTCCTCTTTAAACATTTCATCTATTGTCAGATTTTATTTTCAGGTTCACCCCAAGCAAGGCATTAAAGCCACTGGGACACAAGGGGTAACTGGGCGTGGAAGAATTAGAAAACAGAAACACTACAAAGGAGCGAGTACAGAAGAATAGTAATCTGGAGGAAGGTTGATAACGATTGGCATTGGATTTAAATTTTTGAAGATCACAGTTGGCTGGAAATCATGGTGCCGGAAGGGAGTACCACAAGCGAGAAGTTCGAGAAAAGAAACTGTTAGCATAGAACTTATAGTTATATTTAGCCCACTCAACTATGTATCGATGAGACCCCGTTGCCAGTCTAGTACTATGTTTATATTTATAAAGTCTATTTACCATAGCGAAGAGCTTATGAAAAAATAAAACATCGACAACAGTTGATGCCTTACTGTCTGTTTGGAAACCATTGAAGGTCAAGTGAACAGAAGTCTCCGGAATTCTTTCGCCTCGGTAGCCATATTGACTTCGTGATTTATATAAATACCATAACCAAATAGTTACTAAGATTAGATTAAATAGTCACTAATAAACCTTAGTAACTGTTTCTCTTTCTCTTTACTATTTGTATTTGTTATATTATAAGCATATCTTTCATAACTTTTACTTTCCTTGAGTTGTCTTCCTCGAAGTCTACCTTTGACATTGTCCAACCGAAGATAGTTTTATCACCGATCGGTTTATTGCTCTTATAAACTCAATTAATCAAGATTCGATGATAGAATCAGTTTATTGTGGCCTCACCGATTCATAATGCAATTATTAATCGCTTGGTGAATCGTTAGACCGCAAGTGAATAAGAAAACGCCGGAGAACTGCCAATGATCTCCTGTCAAATAGATGAGAAATACAATACAATTTGCTATTCTTTACTTGAGAACACTTTATTTCTACATCAGATGTAAAGAAAATGTGATGAACAGCGTATTCGATTTCCATTCGTCGAGTTTCTGGGCCGAAAAAAGTTTATTTAAGACTTCAGATGACCTCCAACAAGATTATTATAATATCTCAGTCCACGCTGAGCCTTAAAAGACAGAGAAAAATAAATGTCTAACTACGGAATAAATGTTTAAAAAGAAACTGACCCTGGGTATTACGTTAAACTACATCCGGCACCAAAGGCCGTCGGGAGGAGCGTTTGCTGTTGTTCCTAGGTCCACCTAGTCCCGGACTAGTAGCACCTGCTGGAATCCCAGCTTTGAGCAAATAATGACTACCCACCTAAATAAAAAACACTATGAAAGTATAAAAAACACCATGAAAGTATAAAAATACATTTTTATTGTAAAAATACTAGCAATACATTTTTATCTAAAAAATACCAGTAATACATTTTTGTCTAAAAAAATTAGAGGACAATGTTTTAACATTGTGATCACTGGTTTACTGGTTGGTTTGTGGCCTTTCATGCTCAATAATTACGTGCACTTAAATGACGTGACTAGATTATGTACTTCAACTACCTGTTACTGACGTTTCCTTTGAATTCACCGGTTTTTTCTTGCTAAATTTCACTTAATGAAGAATCTATTAAGCTAGAATTTATTGCTAAAATGATAATGATGAACGAGGTGAATGTAAGAAGTGGTAGAAAGGGAAGATTATAATGATAGACAACGATTGACTCTTGACGTGCAGCGTCCAGGGAAGCTTCGATACCTGAGTTTGTCCCACAAAGTAGCAGTTCTTGGGGAAAAGCTTTTTGCGTGAAATTCTCCTTACGTATGGAACACGGTGCCACATCTAAGCTACAGAAAGAAAATCATCATATGAAACACCGGGGAAGTGAGGATGATTCGACTTCGTGGCGGTATCCACAACTATTATCTTCGTATATGACATAGGTCTAAGTCTCATGCTATTATTATTTGTTTGTTTAATATCATATCAACTCCTTATGGGCCATTTAATGTCGAAATTTAATTTTGGGAGGAGCATTAGTAATTTCTTTTATATAAACATATTGGTGGTAAACTTTATTTTTTATTTTTACAAAAATGTATTGCTGGTAAACTTTTTACTATGAAGATGTATTGCGGATATTTTACTATCAAATTTTTATATTTTCATAGTGGGATATTCACTAACCGCCCCACGCGGTCGGATGCGGCAGAAGGCCAAGTTTATTGTGCGGTATCCGAGCCCGTAAGTTCGGGCAAAAACTCCCCGTAGGCCCCGTAAAAACGGGTCGGGTAGCTATCTAACACCACAGACGAGACTCTACCCTTCGGTACAGCCTTGTCTGGGTTCCTCTCTAACCGGAGGCAGAGAGTTTGACCAGCACACTTCCGAAGTAATTCATAGGTAATTCATAATAATTTGACCAAAGTTTGTGGGTTAACTATTTGTTCATAGATGGGACCCTAACAAGTGTACCACACCGAGTCCGGATGGACCTGGGAACAACAGCAAGTACGAGATGGTTCCACGCTGTTCAAAACCTCTCGATCAGAGGCTTTGCTGCCTGATGTAGTTTATCGTCATACCCAGCACAGAGGGCTCATGTACGAATCTATATCTTGAAATTAGGAAGGGAATATCTCCTTGAAGATTAACTCAACACAATCTTGCTATTATTTTGCTCTTGGCTTTTAGCTATTCTGATAATGCATCATCTAATAATATCAAAATAATATTACTACTCTATTGCTATAACTATATTTCATAATGATAGTGGTTATGGCGCTGAGCGATCGAGGAAAATGTACGATGAGTTTAAGGGTTAGATTTGATATTCTTTTAGTCTTAAAAGCTACGGTAGTTAATTCATAGAGGAGATGTCATTCATAGTCAGGATTCTCGAAGTAAGACGGATTTACATTCTTGTTTGGGTTATTATTTATTATTTTCGACTCGTGTCATTTACGTATTGACATAGACTGACGTTTTGAGGAGTTGCGATGCAAAGAAACTAAAATTAAAATAAAAGTAAACAGTAGTCAAAAAATTATAATGATTAACAGTGGCTTATTTAATAAACTTACGTGATAAGATTACTAAAAGTCGTAAAATGAGATTATAAATAGTAGCGAGGAGAAACATTTAAAATTAGCCCAATACTTTTTAGTGTCATGTCCTTCCAGTATGAAAGCGATGATGACCTCCAATGATCTCCTTATTATAAAGGACGTACCATGAATTCTTCGAAATGATGGTGGAGTGATTTCCCGTTGTTTTCTCCACGGTATGGAATTCTGAATTTTCCTTATTTTGGCCTGGTCCCCAATCTACTCTGCTAATTATCCGATAACTAGAAGTCGACAAGAATTCATGTTCTTACCAAGAGAGACTGCGAAAATGAATGCAACAAACTAGCCTGGAATTTGAACTCAGCTCTTCGATTCCAAATTTTCTACCCGGTTATCCGTTACATTACACGAAGATCTCCCCCATTACTGCCTACAGGGAAATCCGGTATTACTACCGCGTCCGGAATAGACGGGTCAGCCCGGCTATTTAAAATTTGATTCATTTCCGAGTGTTATTACTGAATTCCAGGTTATTATATTTTCCACTTTTTTTTTCTCGAACTTCTCTCTTTATTCTACCACGCCCGCTTATTCCATCCATTATACTACCCTGTCCGTTTATACCATCCTTATTTTACCATGCCCGCTTATTGCATCCATTATTCTGCCCTGGTCGTTTATACCATCCTTTATTCTAACATGCCCGCTTATTCCAGTCTCTATTCTACCCTGGCCATTTATACCATCCTTATTCTACCATGCCCGCTTATTCCATCCTTTATTCTACCCTGGCCGTTTATACCATCCTTATTCTACCATGCCCGCTTATTCCATCCTTTATTCTACCCTGGCCATTTATACCATCCTTATTCTACCATGCCCGCTTATTCCATCCTTTATTCTACCCTGTCCGTTTATACCATCATTATTCTACCATGCCCGCTTATTCAATTCTTTATTCTACTCTGGCCGTTTATACCATCCTTTATTCTACCATACCCGCTTATTCCATCCATTATACTACCCTGGCCGTTTATACCATCATTATTCTACCATGACCGCTTATTCCATTCTTTATTCTACCCTGACCGTTTATATCATCCTTTATTCTACCGTACCCGCTTATTCCATCCATTATACTACCCTGGCCGTTTATACCATCATTATTTTACCATGCCCGCTTATTCAATTCTTTATTCTACTCTGGCCGATTATACCATCCTTTATTCTACCGTACCCGCTTATTCCATCCATTATACTACCCTGGCCGTTTATACCATCATTATTTTACCATGCCCGCTTATTCCATCCTTTATTCTACCCTGGCCGTTTATACCATCATTATTTTACCATGCCCGCTTATTCCATCCTTTATTCTACCCTGGCCGTTTATACCATCATTATTTTACCATGCCCGCTTATTCAATTCTTTATTCTACTCTGGCCGTTTATACCATCCTTTATTCTACCATACCCGCTTATTCCATCCATTATACTACCCTGGCCGTTTATACCATCCTTATTCTACTATGCCCGCTTATTCAATCCTTTATTCTACCCTGGCCGTTTATATCATCCTTTATTCTACCATGCCCGCTTATTCCATCCATTATACTACCCTGTCCGTTAATACCATTCTTATACAATGCCCGCTTATACAACCCTTTATTCTACCCTGGCCGTTTATAGCATCCTTTATTCTACCATGCCCGCTTATTCCATTTTTTATTCTACCCTGGGCGTTTATACCATCCTTTATTCTAACATGCCCGCTTATATCAGACTCTATTCTAGACTGGCCGTTTATACCATCCTTTATTCTACCATGCCCGCTTATTCCATCCTTTATTATATCCTGTCCGTTTATACTATCCTTTATTCTACCATGCCCGCTTATTCCATCCTTTATTTTACCCCGGCCGTTTATACCATCCTATATTCTAGCCTGGCCGTTTATTCAAAAGTGTATTCTACCCTGGACGTTTATACCATCCTTTATTCTACCCTGTCCGTTTATTCAGTACTTTATTCTACCCTGGCCGTTTATACCATCCTTTATTCTGCCATGCCCGCTCATTGCATCCTTTATTCAACCCTGGCCGTTTATACCATCCTTTATTCTACCATGCCCACGTATTCCATCCTTTATTCAACCCTGGCCGTTTATACCATCCTTTATTCTACCATGCCCGCTTATTCCATCCTTTATTTTACCCCGGCCGTTTATACCATCCTATATTCTAGCCTGGCCGTTTATTCAAAAGTGTATTCTACCCTGGACGTTTATACCATCCTTTATTCTACCCTGTCCGTTTATTCAGTACTTTATTCTACCCTGGCCGTTTATACCATCCTTTATTCTACCATGCCCACGTATTCCATCCTTTATTCAACCATGGCCGTTTATACCATCCTTTATTCTACCATGCTCGCTTATTCCATCCTTTATTCTACACTGGCCATTTATACCATCTTTTATTCTACCATGCCCGCTTATACCATACTTTTTCTATCCTGTCCATCTATACCATCCTTTATTCTACCATGCCCGCTTATTACATCCTTTATTCTTCCCTGGCCGTTTATACCATCCTTTATTCTACCATGCCCGCTTATTCCATCCTTTATTCTACCCTGTCCGTTTATTCAATAGTTTATTCTACCCTGTCCGTTTATTCAATAGTTTATTCTACCCCGTCCGCTTATTCCATCCTTTATTTTGCTGTGTCCGTTTATTTTATCCTTTATTTTACCCTATCCGTTTATTTCACCCTTCATTCTCCCCTGAGCGTTTATTCCGTCCTCTATTCTACCCTGTCCGTTTATTCCATCATTTTGCTCTAAATACAAATGAAATTTAAAGGAATTTTCCAGTCTATCCTTTTATTCAAACCTACCCTTCTATTGCGGTCTTAAGAGTTGTTATAAAAACAGAATAAATCAGGTATTAATTATAGGTTTCTCAAAGGCATTAAAGTCAAAGGTAGGACAGTGGGCATTAATGGGTTAAGATGAAAGAAAAACTCATTATAAATTAATAATAGTTATTAGACTGTTCGATAAATTATGTCTGATTTTAGAATCAACTTTTATTCCTGAAATAATGCGTTTTAACAGCATTTCATTTATGCCATCGAGTTACAATGTTATTTATGCTTTTATGGGAGCATTCTAAAGGCTTGTTTGTTTTAAGAAATCTTTCATTGCAGTTTATGCATCTTCTTTGCAACGGTTTGCTTTTGGCTTAAACGATTGTCAAGATGCTTGAAAAATAGTTAATCAGAGTGCGAAAGGTCATCGGAATATGGCGTATGTGGCAAACTTTTATGCGCCAAGTCGTTGGTCTTCTGCAGTGTAATCTTGGCAAGATATAACCGAGTAATGTCATGAAACAGAATTAGACCACCTTGATTAACCAATGCCGGTCGCATTTTACCTGTCCGTTTATACCATCCTTATTCTACTATGCCCGCTTTTCAATCCTTTATTCTACCCTGGCCGTTTATACCATCCTTTATTCTACCATGCCCGCTTATTCCATCCTTTATTCTACCCTGTCCGTTTATACCATCCTTTATTCTACCATGCCCGCTTATTCCATCCATTATACTACCCTGTCCGTTTATACCATTCTTATTCTACCATGCCCGCTTATACAACCCTTTATTATACCCAGGCCGTTTATATGATCCTTTATTCTACCATGCCCGCTTATTTATTCGACCCTGGGCGTTTATACCATCCAGTTGCTGGTTGCGAATTCTACGGCAATGCTCTGGTTAGATTTCAGAAAGCTGGAATAGATAACGACAATGACCAGACAGTGGCTAGAATCTGTTGATGCAATTTCGGTTTTGGAAAGTGTTTGGTCGCTTCGTCATGATCAAGTCATTGATCCAATCGTTTCGCATCAAAAGTCACTGTTCGATCAAGAAATGAAACATTCGATTGTCGCAGATGCAGCACCAGACACTTCAAAGCGTCGAACTCTTCGACTTTCACTGAGATCACGTGAAACCCATTTATCAAGTTTCTTCATCTCGCCAATTTTCTTGAGAAAAGATTGTCAAGATATTGCTGAAATGCTGACATACATTATCTGAGGCATTTCTCTGATACTTGGGCCTATTCTCTGATACTGGGATTAGTTCGATTAATGTTTTCAGATATTAATTGTCAATTGCAGATAGACGTCCTCTACCACATTTATTTTGAAGACTCGTATCCCCACTGCGGAACTTCAGACACCCAACGCCGTACTGTCTAATCAAAAGTGGATCTTTCACCTCATGCTCTTTATATAAAATTACCAAAAAGGACACTTTAAACATTAGGAATGAGTAACATATTTTTGTGCAAATATTATTATAATAATAGAAGACAATTAAAAGTTTTCTAAAATTGAACATTATTTTCTGAACAACTCAAGCCCTTATCAATTTCTTCAAATATCTTTAATTGCGTTTTATAAGAAACATTTCTCTCGAGAAATAGCAAAGTTTTATTGGGGCTTTTAGCGAGTTTTAATGCTAGCTAATATGTTTATATGAAGGAATTTTAAGATACAAGCAATTTTTACACTAGATAAAGGATGATCACATAACGACAAGAAGTGTAGCTTCTTTAAGACATAAATTGAATAAATTCATTTTGTATCGCTTCTCTAGCTTAAGAGAAGCTCAAAGATATTATGCTAATCATTTTTATCGAGTCTTAAGGAAAGAATTATTTTAAGTTGAGCTTAATCGGGCCGAAATTCCACTTTATTTTTATAGTGCGATGTTCTCTAGGTACGGCAATAAAAACCTACCACTTTTACACGGCTATTGGTGTGGTGTTAGGGAAGCGAGGTTTCGTCATTTTTTTTTTAGTATACCTTATACATACCGTCGATTTCCGCGTATAGCACGACCGGTAAAACCTAAAAATCACCCGTAAAATTGATTGGGGGGGGTCGTCTTATACAACAATTTTAAAAAAGAAACCTTAAATTCTGAGAGATGTTTGTCGGTAGACTGACTTCGACCTCGGTGCAATAACCAATAACATCCATGAAAAGAGTCACATTATCAAATAAACTGATAATAAAAGTAATAAAACTATTTCTACCTTATATATTACTGACATAACTTCATAATAAATTGCCTATTCGAAGAATAATTCCATATCAATGAAATCAACTTGCATCCATGCAAGCTCAGATGAGAAAATGGAAACATCGAATTATGAGTGCGAATAAAAAAAATGTTGAAAGTGAAATGTACTATTATCGTACATTATCGTATTTTTATTAGCGGAATTTTGTGATTGTTGATAAAGTATAAGTAAATGTTCGTTATTACACCAAGCTGTCTGTAACTGTTTAGAAGAAGAAGAAGAAGAAGAAGAAGAAGAAGAAGAAGAAGAGTCGCCAGTATTCGCAAAAGATCACGTGATGAAACGTAAACAAAATAATTATTTCAAAACATGATGTAGAATAGTTTTTTTATTTCGTTTATTTTGAATTTCTAAGGATACAGTAAGTGACATTTCCAATAACATCATCTTTATATAATCAATAAGTAATCGTCTTATACTACAGGTATTCATGAAAATTTGGCTTACTTGTTGCCTCGTCTTATCTAAAGGGCACTTTATACGTAGAATTATACGGTATATCTTTCAGAATGTTCTCGCAGATGCTGTTCTCTTTAAAAGGGACGAAGCTTACTTTTATCTGTCTGTCTGCGTTAATAAACAGAATCTTCGGTCCTCGTTGACTATCCAAAACAACTTCATGAAAGACCTCTACACAGCGATCGCGTGACCGGGTATTGTGCTGTTAAAAATGTTAGTGTTTGGGTCTGTTTCTTTTTGTGGATGAGCAAGGTCGAGCGATTTCAGTAGATTCCATTCGGTATATGAAGATGTTACGAAAGTTTCAGGAAGCAAAGCTTACAAACCTTTGGTAATTCAGCTGCAGAGCTTGAAAAGGATTGAGCTGACGTGCACACAGCGAGATCAATGGAGGATTTGCAGGAGTTCTTTTCAGGATGCACGTTCTTCTTACGCGGTTACGTTAGAGAGCCAGCACGCTTGGAATCTTCTCTGGAACCATCTGGAAGCTCAGGTCTACAAAGATCCTCCAAGAACAAATGACGAATTGAAGGCTACTATACGCCAAACAATTACAGAAATACCGCTGGAAATGACTCGTCGGCTAATGGAAAACTTCAGAAATCGGTTATAACAGTGTATGCGGTATAGAGTAGGTACCGACACACTTTTTCGCGATGATGAAAAAATGCCCCAAACTCGATGAAAGCAAAGTGCTATCGTCAAAATGTTTATGCTATTATTAAGAAGAAATACCAAAATATTTTCGATTATTTTATTAAATCTTTCAATCCTTTCAAGCAGGTTCGAAATTTTGGTTAAAAATCTTTTTGTGTGTCAGCGCTGGGGCCAAAGATTACAATGGAAGTTTTAGCCTTTTTTCCGGTAAAATCACACTGGTTTCTTGCAAGAATCAAATAATTGTTGGATTTTATGAATTTTTCAGAACTTATTCACAAATGAATAAATTTTTCTTTTGAAATTAAAATTTTAGTCCCTTTATAATTATATTACTGAAAGGCAGGAGTCTTGGAGAATTTAAATCATCAATTTGGTTTTGTCAAACAGCAACACCATTCACCGAAATTTTGCTCCGAATCGTAAAATAAAAAATGTAATAAAATTATGACATTATTTAATTAGGAAAGCTTTTAATTGATTTTATATATCAAAGACACTATTGTCTTAAGAAAAAATTTTTTGATGAATAATTTTAAAAATAATTGCTTTCATTTTACTTAGAAAAATATTAAATTTTAAATCTTTTAAAATTCTGTATTAATTTCAGCCTTTTAGATTATATTATTATTAAGTGAAAACTATATTTACTAATCATAAATGAAAAAGCTTAATACCAATCTTCAAACACCAAGAGTTTTTGAAAAAAATTTGATTTTTTTATGTATATAAACGTGCTCAATTTTTTCAAATTATGGGAGACCATACACGGCATTATCAGAAAATAAGAGCAACAGCTATAGTAAATTTAAAATCAACATCCCTAAAAAAGATAACGGAGAATATATTTCAAGATTTTTAAGATTACTTACTACTTAAAAATGATAAATAAAAAGCCGCTCACGTCATTTTCTTCAATTATGTTTTACAGATAAAGTCTCTGAATGACAACGATAAACCTGTCATCACTTTGTTATAACTCGTCAGATACGTAAATATGGCTACTGTCAGTTAAAAGCACAGCTACTGTTTCGTTTAAAAATTAATTTCTGCGTTATTTTAGACTTAAAGCAAATAATATTTGTTTCAAATCAGATTTATTATACTTTGAATCAGCTAATATTCCTCAAAGTTTTAGAAAAGTATATTTTATTTTTGCAAGATTTTTTAATAAAGAGAATTACATTGCGATGAAAGATTACTAAAAAAGGGTACTAATCAGCTATTTTAGAAAAAAGTCCTTCCTGTTAATTTAAATTAGTTTAAATTAGTTTTTGAAATACAGCAAAGTATTTTGCTTATTGAAATTATTAAATTTATTCTATGAGATTGAAATTAAAACTAAAATAAGATCGTCAAGAAAGTGTTTTCATTTTAAAAAAACTCATTTTGAACTTTAGGTATCGTTTTTTTTTGTGGTACCCAGTGGAGAGGTCGCCATTAGAGAAATGACATTTTCAAAATGTAAATGAAAACAAAAAATATATAATTACTATGTCAATTTAAAAAAATAATAATTTATTCGATAAAATATATTAATACTGCTTCTGAAATAATAAAATAATTATTTAATTGAAAATAATAACAAGTTTGAAAGAGGAATTTACTCCATCACCTGTAATAATTGGCATAAGGAATACTTAAGAGAAATCTAGAGATTTAAATAAAATATGTGAACAGAAAACAGATTTACATTAGTCTGACTATTGTCCTCATCTTTGTCGCCATTTTTGTCACAACGTTTCGGCCGTTGTACGCTCCGGCCTTCTTCAGGTGGTTGGAATTTCGAACCGAACCCTTTGTTTCGATCACTGGGGTAGACTGTTCTAGTTCCACGAGCCATGTTTGATGGATGTCAGTTATCAGTTATCTCCTGCTAATTTCCCCTCTGAAAGTTCTCCACTGCCTGAACCGTGTTGGTTAGATCCAGTAACAGACCCAAAGAGTGTGAGTTCAATACCCGGTTCAGGCAGTGGAGAACTTTCAGAGGGGAAATTAGCAGGAGATAACTGATAACTGACATCCATCAAACATGGCTCGTGGAACTAGAACAGTCTACCCCAGTGAGCGAAATAAAGGGTTCGGTTCGAAATTCCAACCACCTGAAGAAGGCCGGAGCGTACAACGGCCGAAACGTTGTGACAAAAATGGCGACAAAGATGAGGACAATAGTCCGACTAATGTAAATACTGTACATAATACCTCATCTCAGAAATATAGACAGACTCAGAAAAGAGATTTTTTACAACACAACACACTCAGTTCATTAATCATTCATCGTAATGAGATTGACCATAATCTCGATTTAAGAACTGTTGCTTTATTTAAATGAGAAAGCAATTTGCTAAGGCCAAAATGTGTAACTTTAATCGCATGATAATTTACAGTAAATTTGCGTCCAGGTTCTCACATTTCACTTTTCTTTGCAGATCTTCTATTATCACAATATGGGAGACTAATACTGGACTCTCGCGTCGTTTTCGACGTATAAGGGTCAAACAACTCAGTTACTAGGAAGTGACAGCCAGACTACCGGCACAAACCATTTGTTTATAGATGTGAAAGCTTGTGCAGAAGATTCGAATACAGATAACTGGTGCCCAAGGTCCCCAAGGTCCCCAAACGACCCTCTGCGAGTTTTGATTTTAGAGTTGTACTTCTCCTAGACCGGTTGCCATCCAAGGCTATAGAAACCAGTCTTGCGGTTTACCCATAGCTGGTAGGAGAAAAAGAGGATTCATACCTTTCAAAAGGTATGTAAATGAATGCAATGGATTCAAATGGAATTTGAACTCGGCTCTCCGATTCCTCAATCAGAGCCACTATCCATTACTTTACTCTGCCTCCTGGTACTAATAAAATTCTAATAAAATAACGTTCAATAAAAATTTCTGCAAGCAAAAATTCGGTTTACCTATAGGATCGCCTATTAGTGGTGTCCAGCTTGTCTTTTCCTAGAATTTTTAGAGTCCGGTCCATATAAACACATCATGCCTGGTTTAGGCATGATGTGTTTATATTTCGTTCTGGTAAATCCTGCGCCGACACTGATGCCAAGATGTATTGGCCACTGTCTTTCCCTTGGAAAACGTCGGTGGCGTAGAAAGAGGGGACGTACTGCATGGGCAACCGCCGATCTCTCATAAAACCTAGGCCTGCCCCTTCGCGAGGACATCCAGCATCGCTTCACCGCGACGGTAAAAAGATGGGAAGCAGCAATCTACTGATGGGAAGATTTCGAAGGTCCTTCTGTACGAGGAAATGGCCACCGGCAAGAGGGTGACCTCGCCTTCGCTTCAAGGTCGTCTGCAAAAGGTGACATGAGGGCGATGCGCAGTGACGTCGAAAGGTGGGAAGACGTCGCCAAAGATCGATTGCTTACGATGGAGATGTGATTCACTCCGAGGGCTGAGGAGAGTAGAAACGGAGAAGGGTGCTCGAAAGAAAGAAAACAACTCAGTGAGATCGAGGGGAAGCTTCTCTACAGGCATTCGTTACAATCGAGACTGTCACTCCCGTGTGGGCTTGTACAGCAATAACAGATGTTGCGCCGCTATCAGCATCTGAGGCATAACTCTTTGGGCGCAGATCCACGGTTTCCCTAGATCAGGGGTGGGCAAACTTTTTAGTACGAGGGCCGCATTCTAAAAATTTATAGTTTTACTGGGCCGCATAGTATATATAAACCAAAATAATTGATATTTAAAATTGGCAAAATAAAGGGCTTTTAAAGGAAAAAAATAGTTTTAATAAATAAATAACATTTTAAAGCGGGCCGCACGAAATCGTTTGGCGGGCCGCACGAAATCGTTTGGCGGGCCGCATGTGGCCCGTAGTTTTCCCACCCCTGCCCTAGATAGACGGATGCCACATCACCCAAAAACTCCACTTATCTAAGATACATAGCTAACGTACGTTTACTATATTTGATCATAATATAAATCTATTAAACATAAAGAAAATAACGTTGAACCTGCCATTGAATTCACACACGAAATTGAAATAAACAAATCTCTACTTTTACTCGACATCTTATTAATACGTAACAATAACAAATTAACTTTTACAGTTTATCGTAAACCCACTAACGAAAATGATTTAATTAATTTCTATCCCTTTAGGATATGCAATCCAGAATAGCGAGGTGAAGAAGAGAAATACATCGACAAAGCGTTTAGACTTCTTCATTACCCTATCCTCAACGATAAAAAACGAGCTTACAAAATCCACAAATCCCAAAATCTTGTCTCCATCAATGGCACTTCTAATAACAACAGCACAAAAGTCATAATATTGCTTTATAACAGCCTTTCTACAAAACTTATAAATAAATTAGTTATTCCTAATACTAGGATATTTGCCACCATCTCCAAGACAATCGGTGATATAATTAGGAAGAAAAATAAATCCAACACCAATTCAGATGCTGGCACTTATCAAATTAATGTAAATGCACTTATATCAGAGAGACATCTCGAAATCTAAAAATCTACAACCATAAAAGAGTTTTACGTTTAGACAACGATTCGAACTCGCTCGTAATGCACAGTAACAAAACTGGCCATAACTTTGATTTTACAAATGCCACCCCAATTAAATATTATTCATTACTTTGAGAAGTTACTAATAAGAATATTACCAACTATAAACATACGTTAAAACGTTGCATTACATCACCTACCTTTATTGAATCCATTCTTAAATAATTTATGTTTATCCAAAACAAACGGTATGCACGTAAAAATATTCTCAAATCTACATGCGAAAAAACCACCGAACATAATATCTACTACTACTATTACTCCTCCTCCTGCTACTATTACTCCTCCTCCTACTATTACTCCTCCTCCTACTATTATTACTCCTACTACTACTATTGCTACACACATACAGTTACGAATATACATTATCGTCTGAATTCCCGATAGAAAAACTAGAATTATTATATACTTGCATATATAAAGCAATATTTACGGTTTTTCAGATGGTGCATAATTATAAGCGAGAGTTGCATTTTTACCAATTTATTCTATCAATATAAAACATTACTTTAGTCTGATGAAGTCCTTCTGGAAGTGGAGACACTTTACATAGATTTTTTCTACTTTGATATTAATTTGATTAACATTGTTTTGATATATAGAAATTTATATATGATATTCTCCCAAATATTTTTCTATATAAATTTTTGTTTTGGCCCCTTATTTCAACGCATAAAACGCAGAAAGTTTTATTAATATATCCTTCATTAAGTGTATACAAAAACATCCCGCCAAAATGTTTCGCTCCGTATTCAGTCTTTCATTTTCAAAAAAAAAAACCCCCAAAAAACCCGAACATCTGAATACAACTAATATATTGGGTAATTGTTTTGGATTCAAGTAAAGAACATGTTATTGACAGTCAGTTTTAGTGCTTTTATAAATCGAACACTTTGAAATAACAGAAACGATTAATTGTTCGTCTCAGCGGAATAACCTACTTTAAGAGTATTATCGGTCAGCTGCTTTTGAAGTTGATATTTAGCAAGTCATGCGGTTTGAGAAAATCTTCAATTTACTAACAAAGAGAAAGACAGCTGCTTTCGACTTATTACTTGTCCTGAAAGCAAAGTCGATTCGAGTTTTACAGGTTCTCTTTCACATATGCTCAAATCCAACTCTTAAGAGCACAAAGGCATTCGCAATTGTTGGTGCCCGAAATTGCCAAAAAGTCAAGCTTCAGATGTCAAAGGGCGCAGGAACTGTTTCTTACCCAGGAAGAATGAAAACGTATAAATGCGAGCGGTTGCTTAAAGTTTATCGGCACGACTATAAAGGGATTTAAAAAAAAAGTAATGTTTGGTCAGATTGTGGGATGTGGGCCAGCTTAAGAACTTTTCAGCTCATATATATTAAAAAAATCATACAGTATCCGTTCAGGAGGAAAGGGAACATAAATATCCACAGCTTCCATTTTATTTTCTTTAAAAGTTGTAAAAAACATGATTGTTCTTGTGAAATCAGTTGTTGTTGCTCTTTTTCAGAACTTATCTTTCAATGGCGACCAATCAAGGCTAGAGATAAAGACAACTCTGCTATTTAATTTATTCCCTAAGAGCGCAGAATTCAAACTCGAATTCAAACTCGACTCGCCATTTCTCCTTCCGATCAAATAGCCGTTACTCTAAGCACAGATCCCTCGCGTGTATTAATTTGTTTGGAAAGTAATGTCCGAGCTTAGATTAAGCATTTTGTGTTCTAATATATTATTATAATAGTTGAACAAAAATATACTACCCATTCCTAATGTACATTATTTACATTATTCAGACTATTGTCCTCATCTTTGCCGCCATATTTATTACAACGTTTCGGTCGTTGTACGCTCCAGCCTTCTTCAGGTGGTTGGAATGTCGAACCCTTTATTTCGCTCACTGGGGTAGACTGTTCTAGTTCCACGTTTTAATGGATGTCAGTTATCAGTTATCACCTGTTAATTTCCCTCTGAAAGTTCTCCACTGCGCTATCCGAGTATTGAACTCAGACTATAACTAACGCCTTTATCCACTGTACCATGTGTCTTTGATGACATCTGTGTATTAATTTCTGGATATTATAAACCTAATGTCTTCAGCAACCATTTTTACCAGTGCTCATATTGCAATTTTTGCTGTTATCATTTCATAATTTTTTACCAGAGCTCATATTGCAATTTTTTTTTGTTATTATCGCTTTTCTCTGACACTCCTTATTACTGGTTCCCATATTGTATTCATTTCTATGCTTGGTCGGCTCAGGAGATTTTTTTGGCCTAGCATATGTGCTGATTTCTTAAGTTTACGAATTTTCCAATGGTATTCTTTGTCTATGATCTCAACCTGATCTAACAGTGTTGTATATCGACAAGAAGCAATATATTTTCTATTTAATGTATCTGATACAAAAATATCAACTTTATTTGGATATATTCTTGAAATAGTAAAATTTTGAAGTTTGTAAGCAAAAACCTGAGGAAATTAGGTATTTGTGTACATTTTTTCAGACGAATTTAAAAATAAATGCTCAAAATGTGGTAAAAGCTATGAGTCTAATTTTCAGTGGCAGTACTTATCACCTCAGACCTCAGCTTTCGTACTGAGTGCAATCTTGATTTTCTAAAACAAAGTGTAAAATCAGCCTGCCTAATTGTGCCGCTCATGGGTTTTCTCACCAATGTTTATCTCTTCCAAATACCTCACAGTCCCTGTTCTGACACTCATATTCACATGTTACTCACTGATTTCTTTTACCCCTATTTGCCTTGTGTCCAGTGAGTGGCGCATTTTTTAAACTCTCTTTATTAAGGGTCTCAGAAATTTTAAATGTCTCTTTCTGATTCTAAGTACAAGTGAATTTTTTCTTATCATTTCCCGTAAAACTTCCACATTGTTCACATATTCTTTCTACGGTATTCTCAGCATCCTTCTTTTAATCCATATCTTAATTGTCTCAAATCCCCGTTGTGAAGAAATTGCCTAGCATCCACTGCCATATATGAGGATTGCTATTCAGCACCATTTTCTTTGTTTCTTAACAAATTTCTATTGTTTCTTAATACGTTGTTTATTCTTTGGAAAGCACCTTTCGTTATTCCAATGCACCTTCAGATTTCAGTGTCACAGTTATTCCAATAAGACTTTAGGTTTCTGTGTAAGATTGCCGTTGTCTGTTAAAACACTTATCAAGGAATTAAATTTATGTACTTGCTTGATTCTGACGTCTCCATTGTGCAACTTGGGTTGTCCCTTTTGCTAACGACCATAGATTCTGTCTTCTTAAAATTGATATTACTTCCTTCCTAATTTACTGTTCTACCTTGTCTAAGAATTTTTTTTGGTGTCTGCCATCGACACGGTGTCAATTACGTATTTTACGTAGATTATGTACGTCAATAATAAATCCTGGTAGGACTTATAGTTCTCTTAGGATCGGCTTAAATAAATTCGGTTAAATAAATTCGGCGTGAAGACTTTTTTCGTTTTACGTCAGTTTTTCATTTTTTATCCGTATGCAGGCGGATTGCTCTCAGTATACATTCTAGTGTCTTTTCTAAATAAATCTTTATAAATAAAGTTATTTGTTCTAGCAGTTTAAATTGTTCCGTATCTTATGAATTGATTTTACGTAGTCTATGAAACGGGTAGACGTTCTACATCTGTATAGCTTGCTTTGATATCATTTTGAAAATAAAAATTACATTCCTTGTTCCAGTGTCTTTAAGGAAAATATTTCTGGTCTAAGAAACGCGTTCCATTCCCCAGACTCCAGAGGATATGCTTATTTATGTTGCTCATTGCTGTCCTATGGAGCTCGCATTCATTTGCATCTGGCTTCATAAAAATTGCTACAAAGATGGATATACCAAGATCGTCACAGTATATTGACATAATCGCATATTTACCTTAGTATTTCAGTATTTCTTATCGATTCCGAAATCATCTACGCTTATTCGCATCTCTAGGACAATAATATCTGTACCTTCTTTTTTCTTCCTTTATCTTGGCTAATGCTGACCCATCCTACTCCAAGGGATCCCCCCTAGCCAGTATTAAACCCAGCCCCCTCCAGAAGGAGCGATTCCTTCTGGAGGGGGCTGGGTTTAATACCCGGCGCCTGAGGCGTCCGCCGAAAGGGAAGTGCCAAGGTGACTTGGTCAATTTTTATAGGGAATTGCCATAAACCCATTTTAAGCGTCGACCTTGTGTCACATTCGATATTAACAAGGGCGCGCTGGAAAATATCGTCGATAAGCGCAGATCTTACTCAATATTTTAATATTTCAGGTCCATCCGTATTTTTGTGCATTATGAATTTCGCTATTTCTTCTTGAAATGGTTCTCCAACATATTCGTTTCGTCTTTGAAGTACTTTTCTTTTTCTGTTATGAGAGTTCCTCCTTTTGATTTTATGTAGATTGTCAGTGAGCACAATATTCAATTAAGTGACTTAAAATAACAATGACCATATATAGTGAATGTTACTCTTCTATCTCTCTTAGAGTCGTTTGCCCGCCCGCTACCACACACGCGGTCTACAACTACTTAAATAATGAAAGAGACTTCATAGGCAGCCAATAGCAGACCCCACAGCGGCTTTAATACTTCTAGTTTCAAAAATGATCATTCATGGTAACAGCGATCGTCTGGCGTAATTTTAGGGTTGTTTTGCTTTGGTTTATTTTATTTTACGGCATATCAACTTCAATAAGTTATTTAATACCGACAAGATATTTCGGATAGGTTCGTATGAATATATGCATTCTTTGTAAGAAATCGGTTTGTAGATCAGGTTTCAGTGACGTATTTTTCTAAAGAGGGTTTTTGTCGAGTGTCAAATGTATTGCATGTAATATATTTTTCCCTAAATGTATTGCTGGTATTTTTACTGTTAGAACCAATTTTTACACTTTCATAGTATTTTTTTTTGGGGGGGGGGTTAAGTATTTGCCATATCAGGGACCCCAACAGGTGCTACCACCCCGGGTCAGGGTGGACCTGGGAACAATAGCAATCAAGAGGTGGTTCCACGCTCCTCAAATCTCCTGATAAGAGGCATTGCTGCCGGATGTAGTTTGTTGTCATACCCAGGACACGTAATTTTAGGAGTAAAAAGACACAGAATATGACAAAGGAACTCGCTCTCAAATATGAAAGAAACATCGACAGTTATCTACAAAGAAAAATGCAAACAGTTTCCTGGTTACCATAAAATTAAATCGATATAATATGAACGGAAATATTAAGAATTTATTAGACATGTATTTAACATAATGTTTACTTAGTAGACATTGTGGAGAAAGTATAAGAAAAGTTCTAACATAGCATTTATTATATTGAAGAAACAATACAAAACATAAAGCTTTTAACTTTTCTGTTGGTTGATTTTGTTTAGCGACATATCAACACCTCTATGGGTTATTTAAAGCCGAAATCTAAATGTTTGAACACAGTTGTATGCCTTCAACTAAATATATAGGGTGACCCCCAAAAACGGGAACTTTTTAACAATCCAATAAAACCAAGAGTGATGGGAAAAATATTTAATCCATAGTAATTGAAACCTTAAAACATGCCATTTAAGAAACAATGATGGAATTTTCATTTTTTAAAAATGATGTCCTGTAGATGGCGTCCTCCTGTACGAATGCATTCTTGAAATCTGCTGTTGAGACCCCTATTTACTGATGCAACATCTCAGCTGGGGTATTGTGAATTTCATTCTTGTTACTAAAATGGCGAAATGTTTACTTGCTCAAGGTCACTGTCGCGCAGTGTTGCCACTTGCTCATGTCTGGCAATACGCACTTAAAAAATTCCCGTTTTTTTGGGTCACCCTATATTTTGACCGTAGTTGTATGCCTTAACTACAGATAAAATGTTTTGTTGGTCACTTTGCTTTAAATATGTATGGTTGGTAATGTTTACTATAAATATGGATTGTTATTTGGTTGATCTTGTTTAGCGGCATATCAACACCTCTATGGGTTATTTAATGCCGAAATCTAAATATTTTGAACACAATTTTATAGCTTCAACTAAATATATACTATAACTAGTTATTATTGACAATTTTACTATAAATATGTATTGTTGGTATTTCTTACTTGTTTTATTTTTATACATTCATAATGTTTTGACCCCAGTTTGAGGGAGTTAATTACTTGCCCATATATGGAATCCTAACAGGTGCTGTCACTCCGGGCCAGGGTGGACCTGGGAACAACAGCAATCGAGAGGTGATTCTGCGCTCCTTAAAACCTCCAATCTCCTGATCAGAGGCCTTGCTACTGGATTACCTTTTGTGTGAATGTATTCGCAAGTATAGAAGAATGAAAATTCTGTTTTCATAAGTGCGTTACGTGGTATTGAAAGGCGGGAACAGACGCGTGCGTGTTTCAGGTTCACTTGTTGGAAGAGAAAAGAGAACAAGAGCCTTACATCTTCCGCGGAGGCAGCAGCGAGACGGCCCGCAATTAGCCACAGATTCGGTAGACCCCTAACTCCTACTGTAATATTTATGCTCTGACCAGCATATGAGAGTGTGCGTCCAACTCTGCGTTGGCCGGTCTTCGCCAGCCTGTTGAATTACTAAATCGGACCGTTTCTTCACCGTATCGATTCAAAAATTCACCATTGTGGCATGGCTGCTAGGCCCACTGTTGGGGGTGAGGGAGGCTAGCAGATTCTCCCCCCCCCAACACTGCGTTCACTTTAAGAGATCGCCCAGCGTGACTGGTTTGTCTTTAATTTTCGACGTCACTTTTGGATAGCCTATGGTCGTGAAAGGAGCCTGTTCTATGTATTCCTTGCATATGTAATTTCTTAATGTATTTCAAAAATTTCGTATTAGTTAATATTTATTTATTATTTTTTTAAAATCTTGCGTAGCGTCTTGAGCGGCCGCTCTGATCAACAGTTGCATAATATCGTGGTGTCTGTAGTGCAATGTCGCGCATGGATAGGTGTCCCTGCAGTCATCTCCGGTGGGCAACCCTGAGGCCACATTATGATTCAGGCTGTGTCAAACCCCCTCTCTGCCCGCGTCATGGGTGTTAACCGTCGACTTCCTGTAACTCAGGCCTTCTCTTTTTCCAACACCAATTATCTGCTCTTCCTCCAACCCTTCTTTAACCCCTTGCATGATAGTGGCCTCCGGCCTTGCTTGGGGTGATATGATTAAAAAAAAAAAAAAAAAAAAAAAAAGATACCGGGTGTAACAGCAAAATTGTCCAAATCGTGTAACAGCAAAATTGTTCAATTGTTAGATCACGCTTTGAACCGGTGTATCTTAGAAATGATTAAAGATATCTTACTGGAATTTTCCGAGGTTTTTATAACTCTATTGGACTCTACTTTGAACAATAAGAATGTAATTAGGTCTAAGTTGAAATGATGATCACTCTTCTTGGTGTGACCTTCAGCTAAATATATATTTCCAGTTTTATTCTCTACTGTTCCTTCGTTTTTAAACTTATTCACCGTTCTCTTGATGACTCTTGAATGAACTTTGGAGATGGAAGCCAGAGTATGGGTGTTGGTACCATTACTGAAAACCTGAATGATCTTTTTCCTCTCACCATTGTTCAGTTGGGAAAACAGTGGAAGACGATTTTAACCTGTTCTCTTTCTAGCTGAATGATTCTTACGACAAATGGTGTCAAGATGGCTAAACGCCTTATCTGAAAACCTGGAAAAAAGAAACTCAATTAGTTTCGTGGCTTTTTCGATATTAAACATTTTGTGGGATGGACAATTATTCCAAGCGGTTACACGTTTTGAACAATTTTACTGTTACAACCGTTAGGAAATTTAGCTTACGGCCACATCACATTCAAATACTGGCTCCCGTACAAACACCGTAGTTAAGCAAGATCGAGTCAGGTCAGCATGTAGATGGGTGATCTCTTGAGAATACCACGTGCTGTAAGCTTGGATGTGCGAGTGGTGTAATGGATAATGGCTATGAATTGTTAAAGGGATGGCTGAGTTTCAATTCCCGTTGGGTTCGTTATATACATTTCTGCGCAACTACCCTTGAGGAAAGTATGAATCCACCTCTTGTCCCCCCAGAAAGGGTTAATTAGTAAGATTTGTATCGCTAAAATCATTGTTATTTTTTTAAAGTTCTTACAATTTAAAATATTTTCTGGCTTTAAATAACATGCAAAATAAACCGCAGAAAAGGAAATAATCAAACAATTACTGAACTGGTTTAGTACAGCAGAAAACCAATAGGAAGAAAATTTGGCACACCAAACTTTGTAGTAGAAAGTATCTGTCGAGAAAATTATCTATCTATCTATCTATCTATCTATCTATCTCAGTCTTTTCTTATTTATCTATCTATCACATCACATCTATCTATCTATCTATCTATCTATCTATCTATCTATCTATCTATCTATCTATTTCAGTTTGTTCATATATCACATCATATCTATCTATCTATCTATTTCAGTTTGTTCATATATCACATCATATCTATCTATCTATCTATCTATCTATCTATCTATCTATCTATCTATTTCAGTTTGTTCATATATAACATCATATCTATCTATCTATCTATCTATCTATCTATCTATCTATCTATCTATCTATCTATCTATCTATCTATTTCAGTTTGTTCATATATCACATCATACCTATCTATCTATCTATCTATCTATCTATCTATCTATCTATTTCAGTTTGTTCATATATCACATCATATCTATCTATCTATTTCAATTTGTTCATATATCACATCATATCTATCTATCTATTTCAGTTTGTTCATATATCACATCATATCTATCTATCTATCTATCTATCTATCTATCTATCTATCTATCTCTCTCTGTATATATATATCTCAGTTTGTTCATATATCACATCACATCTATCTATCTATCTATCTATCTATCTATCTCTCAGTTTGTTCATATATCACATCACATCATATCTATCTATCTATCTATCTATCTATCTCATTTTTTAAAGTATTTATCTATCTATTCATGTTTTTAACCGTTTCATCCCAAGCAAGGTGATAAAGCCGCTAAGGTGCAAGTCGTTTCCGAGCGTAAAAGGACACGAAGAAGAAAAAGATGATTGAAGGTTACAGTACCAAGTAAATCGTAACGATAATCATTATAATGCAGTAGTTCTAATTTTATGAAATTCATGGAAATACATGTTAGAATTTTAACGTCAGAATTTGATCCGCGAGAAGCAGATTAAGGAAATATTCTTACAAACAAATATTTGCAGAATAAGGAAAAATCTTTCGCAGTATGAAAGGAATTTTCAAGGACTTTAGGCCTATTGTTTTTTTTTTTGTAATTTATTTATTTTTTTTATAAATGACAAGATGGTGTGGGGAGGTACGTGACACTATGGGAACCTCCGTAGAAGATATTACTTTATCTCGATCTCAAGTGTTTCTCTTTTCTGGCCAGTGAATGTTTTTTGAAATTTTATAAGTGACATCCATTTTGACCGAAGGGAAACGAGGGTTCGCGTTCTTACTTCTGAACGTGACTTCCGTCTTTCATCTTAAAGTGTGAGCATGCAGCGGGCCCTTGCCCAGTTTTCGGTGCTCGCCAACGAGATCGAGAATCGAAATGTAACATGGGGGTGGGGGTTCATTGGCCGGGAAAAGCTTGGGCGAAGTTCGCGTTGTATGTTTACAGGATGTGTAGCTGCTTAATGGTTAGCAAGCTCGGGACGAGAAATCGTCGAACCTAGTTCGAATTTAAACTGAGTTCATTACATTTATTTGGGAAAGCCTTTCTCCTTCCTGGTATTTGTTAAATAGTAGGATATAATGGGCTATTCAGCCTTGATTGGCACCCAGTCGAGGAGGAAATCTCTCTTGGGTATGGCTCAACATCATCCCTTAAAACCTATTTACTTACCGTGAGAGCTGTAGCCGCATACTCCTCCGTGGAGTTTACATGAATTGAGTCAGTTAGTCTGGTATAAGGCTATGGGGCGCTAATGAAGTTCGCTGTAACCATTACACTATTGATACGAGGGTCATTCCATAAATAAGGTAAATTTTTCGGTATAAGGACTTCTAATACAGATAGAAGCTTACTCTTTTTTATTTTTTTTTGTTTTACTTCTTTTGCACATGGATTTAATTTCTTTTGCAGATTAAAAAAAACTTTGAGAGTTTTGGCGATTAACAAAGATGACCGACCAAAAAGCATGCTCCAGGATTGAACAGCGGTCAGTTATCAAGTTTTTGGTTGCTGAAGGGTGCAAACCAGTTGAAATTCATAGGAGAATGTCAACTGTGTATGGTGCCACATGTTTCAGCCAAAAAAATGTCTACAAGTGGGCTAAATTGTTTAAAGAAGGACGGAGCAGTGTTGAGGATGAAGACAGGCCTGGGAGGCCTACAGAAGTGAGGTCTCCTGAGGTGATCGAATCAGTCAATGACCTCATTCAGTCTGACAGAAGGGTGACAGTGGATGACATTGCAAGGACTTTGAAAGACATAAAGAACAAACGCAGAGGTCATCAGTCAGAAGGAGTCATCTTGCATCATGACAACGCAAGGCCTCACACAGCAGCCCAAACGGTGCAGACCATCAACGAGTTTGGGCTGGGAACGGCTCCCTCATCCCCCTTACAACCCAGACCTTGCCCCTTCAGACTTTCACCTGTTTGGTCCCTTGAAAGCGTTCACGAGAGGCACGAAGTTTAAAAGTGACGATGAAGTCAAAAGTATTGTGAGCGACTGGCTGAGACATCAGTCCAAAGATTTTTACACTGAGGGAATACGGAAGCTTGTGCACAGATGGGAAAAGTGTGTGACAGTGCTGGGAGACTATGTCGAAAAACAAAAAAGTAAGCTTCTATCTGTATACCGAAAAATTTATTTATTTATTTATTTATTGAATGACCCTCGTATTTAGGCATTACGAGACAGGAGGATTTCTTTGGTAACAAAGAAAAGAGTACTGAACTGCTACGTGACATACAGGAGTTGGACAAAATAATTGGAACAGGTGCAAATTCCACTCTTATATTTCAAAGACCTATTAAGAACTTTAACTAAAACTTTGTAATTGCAAGTTATATCTATTGTAAATACGATTATTTATCTAATTTATTTTGTCTTATTTATTTTTAGAATTTAGTAAAATTTAAGCTAAATGCGTGACCTCTCTGAGTTCGAAAATGGACAACCTCGAGGTTGCTGAACTGTTTGTTTTTTCAAGAGCTACCATATCAAGAACTATGACGCAATTCGAGAAACAGGGTAAAACTTCTAGCAACCGTAGCAATTCGGGACGGACTGGCAAACTTACTGACAGGAACCGACGTGCATTGAAACGCAATGAGACAAAAAATCATCGGACTACTGCGGCCAAAGTGACTGCTGAGTTGAATAATCATCTGAATAGTCCAGTTTCTACTAAAACTGTTCGTCGTGAGCTCCATAAGGCTGGATATCATGGAAGAGCCGCTGTGAGGAAACATCTCTCCTCTCGCAACATTCAGAAGACGTTGAAGTGGTGCAGAGATCACAATGCCTGGTCTGCAGACCAATGGAAGCAAGTCATATTCTCAGATGAGTCCAGTTTTCTCTTTTCCCAACATCAGGGCGAGTTTATGTGTGGAGGCAGCCCAAAGAAGCTTACAACCCTGACTGCCTTTTTCCAACAGTGAACCATAGATGTGGATCAGTGATAGTTTAGGCCGCCATATCATGGAAATGTCTCGGTCCAATAGTTGCCATGTATGGTAGAACCAACAGCAAAGATTACCTGAACATTTTGGGAGATCATATTCATCCAATGGCCCAGACTTTATTCCCTGATGGTGACTGCATCTTCCAAGATGATAATGCTCCAATACATACCGCTCGAGTGGTATGAAGAGTATGAAAGTGAGCTAGAACACAATCTTCATATATCAATATTATTGAACATTTGTGGTGCATTTTGAAGCGACAAGTTACGAGCCGCTATCCTCCACCATGGCGTCTTAAAGAGCTAGAGCAGGTGTTAATGGAAGAATGACTGAAAATTCCTCTGGATGAAGTCAGGAAGCTGTATGATTCCATTCCTAGACGTATTAAAGATGTCTGTGAGGCTAAAGTAGGACCAACTCCATATTAAATAAATTTTCTTTGAATTTAACAAGTTTTTCAGTTATTTTGTCCACTCCCTGTATGTCCTTCTATACGGCATCGAATGCTGGACGGTCTTCTCAAAGATGAAGAAGAGACTCGAGTTAACGGAGATGGTTCTACAGAAGGGAGTTAAGGATATCATGGATCGAACGTGTGACCATCGATGAGGTTTTGGTGAGGATTCAAACGAGGAGGAAGCTTAACATCAGGAAGAGGTAGCTGAAATTTCTGGGACGCGTAATGAGGGCTTGGAGAATCTGATACGCACAGGGCGAATAGAGGGACGAAGGAAAGTAGTGCATGACATACCTAGCGGGCTTAAGCAAGTGGATGACAGAACATAGCCTGGAGGGAGTAGAAAAGGGACAAAACTTATTGAGAGCTACAAGGGATAGGGAGAAGTGGAGAGCCATGATTGCCTATGTCCTGAAGGAACACGGAACATAAAAGAAGTGTGGTGTGGCCTTCTTTTTAGGGCATCGAATTGACTGCAGTCGGCGGGAAGGCTAGTTCGACATGATGTTATAGAAAACATGATATAAAATAATGCTATAGATACAGTGGTACGCCTTTTACGACTTGCTGATCGTAACATTATAGACACTAAACAGACATCTAACAAAGGCGCATAATAACAGCAATTGATTACCATAAATTAAATTGCATTATATTGGCCGAAAACAATACAACATACTGAGAAGAGACACTGAGTCGATAGAAATAACTCGGACAATTCGTATGCAATTAGTAGGGCCGTATTTAGAAGAATTACTGTAAATTGAGTCTAACCACAATACAAGAGGGTTAGGTACAAGATTCAAGAATAAAACATTTCAATTGATTAAAATCTGTCCCAGACAAAGAGACAGTGCCTAATTAAATAATTGGGAATATTGAAGACGTGTATAATATCGATAAATTATTCTATTATTTCTAATCTTATGAATTAGATTCGAGTTTCCGAGGGAAGGCCGAAATATGTAAATAAATAAGTTAAATCGAGAAAAAAGATAGGTAAATGAAATAAACTGATTAAAACGAAAGCAATTTGATATAGAAATCATCTGGACAGATTGAACAGTAAATTACCACCTGTGTTAGGTAGATGTTTACTTAAACATGCTTGTATTCACTGCTGTATTAATTAATAAAATCTATGTATGTATGTATGTATGTATCTATCTATCTATCTCAGTCTGTTCGTATATCACATCACAGCACATCATATCTATCTATCTATCTATCTATCTATCTATCTATCTATCTATCTATCTATTTCAGTCTGTTCGTATATCACATTACATCAAACCACATCATATCTATGTATGTATGTATCTATCTATCTATCTATCTATCTAAGTGTTGTGGTAGGATCCACCTAATCTGCATAGGTGACTACCGACTATATAAATAATGGTTGGTACCGGAAGACGAGGAGCGAATACAGAGATCCAGCTAGAGACTCTGCCCGACTGCGACTTAGTCAACACATTCTCCAGGAACGTCTTCCCAGAAATATACAGAAATACTATATGTAAATATTGTGTACACTTTCTTGTTATAATACATTCTTGTTCTAAGTACATTTTGTGTTGCATTATTATTCCATGCATTAGTCGAGATTCAACAATGAGTCAAGACTCAACACTAAGTCTGTTTCTATCTTTCTCACATAAAGGAATAAATAAATATACAGAGAGAGAGAGAGAGAGAGAGAGAGAGAGAGAGAGAGAGAGAGAGAGAGAGAGAGAGGAGAGAGAGAGAGAGATAGAGAGAGAGAGAGAGAGAGAGATGACGACGACGACGACGACGACGACAGAATTACTGTCATTAAGCGAATGGCTGTACGTAGGGAGGGAAGGACGTAAAATGTAATCAATTAATCCCGGTCTCATTCTTGGGACGGTCGTTATCCGGGGAAAAAAAAAAAAATTAATACAGGAATTTTTATAAAGTTCTAATGAATACTATTTTTTTTTTAATTAAACATCAACTACAAGAAGACAGAATTCACGGCTGTTAGCAAAAGGATGAGCTCAACATACGAATTGCAAATTAGGAAGACTTGAATAAAAAAGGTACAAAATATTTAAATATCTAGGAAGTGTTAGAGGACGGAAATTGCAACACTGAAATCCGAAGTCGCATTGCCAAAGACTCATTCCAAAAGCTAAGCAGAATATTAAGAAATAGAAAAATTATGCTAGAAAGAAAGGAAACACTCATGAACATAGATGGAAAAAAAAGATGTATTTTCCTCATTTGGTGCTGTTTTACATCTAGAAAGTAAAAGAGACGCTGTAAAAACAAGAAAATACAACACTTTGACCAGTCCCTCATTTCAGAAAGTGTAAAATTCTGGGAGACTAAGATCATGAATCTGTTTTAAATATGGCGAAGGTTAGTCGAGCAAAATGGCGTATATTTGATTGAATAAATATGTAAAAATATGTACATATTGTCTGAAATTAACTTAAAAAACGTTACGAACTTTTGTTGTGTATCAATGTCAATACAGGAATATATGCGATCTGAATGTCTTTTTCATGATATTCTCATTCGAATAAACTGCATATTTAAACGCAATAGTTTAAACTGCTTCCTTTATTTTGTAAACGTGTTATAGTGAAAGACACCTTGTCTAGGTAATAGACTCTCCCACCTATTATAAGTAGGAGTCAGTAGTAGTCGAGGGAAGGAGAAGTGTTCAGCGACCACAACTCTATTACTCTGCGTAACACCTTATTACAAGTTCCTAACGTTTCTGTACGTTTAACCTATTTAGGACGCATTTAGTCCGAATACAGTTTCTATTGTGGAAATAACTCCACAACAAAACGGCATTTTAATATTTGCCTTTTCTTGTTGACAGGCCGGCCGTGAATTGCAGTCGTTAGTGAATTTGATGAAATGGTTTTTTTAACTCAGCATCATTTGCATACATTTGCATACATTTTCTGGTTTAGTAATAACGACATTTGTAATCAGCGATCGAGTGTTGTAGAATTCCGTGTCGCTTTTTGTGAGGATGCAGGGGTCAGAAAGTGAATGATGAAAGAAAGCATCCTGCAAATGTCACGCATTTTCTCTCTGTTGAGGGTAATTCTTCCGTTCCTGCTCTAGCGACTTCATCTTAGCGTATTTATATTCGGCTCTTATCCAACACAAAAACTTCATTAATGTGGTGGCGAATAGCGTGATATAGAGATTGTATAAAGGCAATTTTCTACGTGGGCTGGTTTTACCTACCTAGAAAATCAGTATTCATATTCTTGGATCTCTGACCCCTACTATAGGTCGGAAACACGTAACTATTTTAGTCATGCATAAGATTACGATTCTGTTTTTTCTTTCCTCGTTTGTAGTAAGTAGAAACATGGTGTCAGTTTTATTTTTATACATAAATAAATATCGATCAGTACTTTGTAATGATCTAATGTAAATTATAATTTAATATTTAATTATTATACATTTAATAGAATTAAATTACTTATTAATTACATATTACTTATAACCAGATATTACATTTTGTTCGTTTGATGTTTCAACATCAGAAACACGAAGAAAGCCTCGGACAACTAATTTTATTAGAAAAATTGTTATATATACAGGGTAGACCAGAAGTCACGAAGGAGTCTGAAATTTTAATAATTTAAAAAAAATTGATGGAACGCTATTTACGAGATGTGATTTTTTTTAATACTGAGTGTACATTTATTTCTTATATATATGTTGTATACGATGCTATAGTATTGTCGTGGAGGGAATAGACATGATTAAATGCAAAATAAATAACATAAATGTCCAACAAATAGAATTGACAAAGTTTGTAATAAAAATAAAAAATAACAGAGCAAAAAGAATATAAAGCAAACAAATAATATATGCAAGACAAATCAACAGTAATTAGGCAAAACGTAATAAGGCAAAAAGTTCACAAACTAAGAATTGGCATCGACACTCAAAAGCAAGTTCGGACAAGTGAACGTGGCGTTTTGCCTTCAAGTTAAGGCAGAACTGAATCATATGAAACTGCAAAACGGCCTATTGGCTAAGAAAATAAATTTGTGCGCTTCTGTGCATAAAATGGAAGTGGAAAGTGTTTTGCAGTCATTCCCAGCAAAGATTAAAATGGACAATTGTAAATTTGAAACTAGTTCAAATGAAAGGGTTATTAAAAGTTGAAAAAAAATCTTGGTAACTTTTAGTCCACCATGTATTCCAATTACCCGATTTCCGGACGTGTTTTTTTTACTGATAAAAGTCGCGCCATGATGTGCCGTTTATTTTGTAATAAACGGCACATCATGGCGCGACTTTTGGTAGTGCAGAAATGTTTAAATGCTTTAAATTGAAGAATTTTCCAGTTAAGTACGAAATTTAATAGATTTGTTGCCATAGCAACACGATTTTTGTTTCTTTGTGTGTTTATTACAAAAACGAAAAAGAACAGTAAAAAAGTAAAAATGAATAAATTACTAATTGTTGCATAAAAACGATTCGTTTATTTTGCAAAAATAATCACTACACTTTTTATGTAAAGATAATTCTGTTTTATGAAATAAAATTTTTATTTCATAATATCTTAAAGCTTTTTTATTGTTTTATGCAAAAATAGTAATTTTATTATCGTTTATTTTGCCATCATTGATATTTTCACTCTTCATTAACAGCATAATTTTTTAAATTACAGATTAGTTCCCCTTATTTATTTCAGAAAAAATATCTTTTTCAAATCCAAGGTTTTTTTTACTCCAGTTTGAGGAACCCCCTTCCCAGTTGACCATATCTTGAGGATTATAGCCTTACTCAGCACGCACGTACGATTACGGGTTTGTGACGTTATTTAACCCATAGTTGGAGGTTTTGAATTAAGAGTTGTCTCTCTCCTAGACCGGTTGCCCCCACCCCCAATGCTGTTCTGCTATTTACCCATAGCTAATGACGAGAGAAGAGATGGATCCATATTATTCCCAAGGTTATTTGCCTGGAATTGACTGTAATGAACTCGACTGGAATTCGATCCGCTTTCTATTAAATCACCCCTGATTTTATTAAATTTTTTTTTAATAGAAATATTATCTTATAAAATAAATATATCATAATTTCGCAGGTATTATTTATGCAAAATGATTAAGCTTTTCATTTCTTTCCTCATCAAAATTAAACATTTTCATACTTTATCAAAAAAAAAAAATGTTTTCGAAATTTTAAGCATATCTGTTCAAAAATACTTTGACAGTAGACCAATGCTTATTATAGATTCATAGAAGTCCTGTTTAACTTTTCAATATAGTTTGCTTAATTACATAGTAGTCTCCCTTTACTTATTTACATATAATATAAATCCATGTAAAATAGAATCCAATTTCGACGTTCGTAACATTCAATTTAAAAGAGAGCTCAATACAAAAGTAGAGCAATATTCTTTATTTTAGGATAATACATCAAAATCATGTGAAAATCGCTAAACGAATGCAATCATGTTTCGATGTGCACTAACACATCTCATCAGTCGTTAGTAATTAACTGAATCATATATATTCCGTAATTTGCGACATACAAGTCGACCTAGGGTACAAGTTGACCTGAAGATTTTGTCTCAAAATCCTGAGTTAGGCATATACCTACCATTTTGGTCAACCATCAAAGATACGGTAGCCCCAAACTTAGGCCCACCGGTAAATGAAGCTAGGGTACAGTATACGATAACCTGTGCTAAAACTTCATACGGTCACACCACTTATCTGTATATTGAGACACTAACCTAGATATCTTTCTATAAACATTGTACATCAAACAACCTACAACACACACCATGTCTATTGATAAACACATTAAAATCAACATCAACTCCTATAAAATATTACCCACATTACTATCATGAAACTGCTCATATGACACATAACGTGCCTAGTTGCCTGAATGGCCGCCTTAGTTAAAAGGTGTTTCAGTCAATGTTTCCACTTAATGTATCAGAAGTTGGACGCGATGTGTGTTGTAGCGTTAATAGAATACTGTATTTGTGTTACTATTTTATATTAATTTCTGTGTTAATATGACAAATATATTCACCAAATACAATTTTCAGTGGGATATATTTGTGGCAGCTTGCTGGAGGAACGGTAAGCGGTGTACAGTAACTTTTAGTAGTGCTGTTCCACTTGTTGATCACTCAGTGGTAATATATATTTTATACGCACCATAAATATAAGTCGACACCGAGTTTTGGAAATATATTTTTAGGCTTGAAAAATCGATATGTACGCCGCAGTTTACCGTATTACTTTATTTCTTCCCTCTGATCAAATTTTTCTATGTCGCGATGTAATCATTAGAATAAATGAAAATGTTAACGTATTTATTTCAAAATGCTTCCTAGGGTACCCTTCGTAGGGTATCATGGACAACATAAAAATCTCGTTGCAATTTATACCCGTAGTTTTGGAAACATCATTTTAGACTTGAAAATTAGACTTATACACCACAATTTACGATATATATATATATATATATATATATATATATATATATATATATATATATAGTCAGTCATGTGCCTTGCGTGATACAGGTTTAGGCGATCAAGTATCTTTCGATTCATGACTGACGAGGCAGATTTTTTCCCGCATTTCTTTCTGTGGTATACCAGTTGCCATCCAGGGCCATAGAACCCGGTCTGTTTTGCTATTTACTCATAGCTGGGGGGGAATAATAGCATTCATACCTTTCCTAAGGGTATTAGTATGTAAATTAATGTAATGGATTCGAATGGAATTCGAACTCGGCTGTCCGATTCCTTAATTCGAGCTCCTCCTATATATATATTTTACCAATTTGTAATTGGTAGAGGTTATTTCAAGGAGAACTTTAATCCAATAAGACCTCGATGTAAGTTACAGAGCAGTATAATGACTCACATAATAACCAAATATTAAAATCGTTTTATGACGGCAAGATTCCAGAAAACAAACTCTCTTATAATTATAGAACTGGAACCAACTGGCCGTTTGGAGGTATCTGTAATTCGGAAAATGTGGTATACCAAGCTACCATATATCCTAAAGAAAATATTAATGATAAAAAAGTATATATCGTGATATCTGCTGTGAACTGGAAACAGACACTCTACAATTACCGGTATTCCTTCTCCAATACTTCTTTAAGACACCAAGCTGCTCTATCTAAGTATTATTGGAAACTTAAAGTAGAGGCTTCATCCCACAAATTAAATTGGATATCATCTATCAGTCTCAAACTCCCAACAACTTCTGGGGCAGATGCATTCTGTGCGTACAGGAGAAGATCGAATATAAAAATGCTGACCAATTGTTGGATCAAAGAAATGAACTTTTTTCAAGTGTCGACACAAGAGAAAAATTAAAATTCACTAAAAACATTGACTGGGGTATATACACTTGAAATGTTGATTCTCATTTTAGGTACAAACATATGCGTACGTGTATTCATATCTATGTATGTGTATATGTAGTTATATTGCTAATCACACATTTTTATATATAGGTTTGTAGATATATTTAATTATTTATGTGATTCTCTTGCTGATGCCTACATCATTTATATTTTTTAGTTAATAATTTATACTTTTACATTTTACTATTATTAATAGTATTATCTTTATTATTTTTTATCCTCATGAAAATTTTTATATTCGAAATATTTTATTATAATTATCTATAAGTTCTACATATTTAATTTATATTATTATATAATTTTATTTCTGTTGGATATTATTATTATTATTACTATTATTAGTCTATGTGATGATGATTGTATTATATGATGATGATTGCCGTCTAAAATGACACGACTTTATTAGAAAAATTGTTGGAAATCATTTACTTCCTGTCCCCCTTTCCTTCCCTTATCGGTATATTAACTTGTTCAGATCTTTTAAGGAAATTTTTTCTAAGTTATTCTATTTATTTATTTTTGCTAATTGTCTCAACATTTATTTGTTCCTTCTTTCCTTTCTTTTCTTTCTCTATCTCTCCCTCTCTCTATCTTCCATCTATCTCTTTCCTTCTTCTCTTAATTTTTAAGTTTTTCTTTTTTTAATATTAATATAATTTTTCTTCTTTTTTCTTTTCTTCTTTTTTCTCTCTATTGTTTTCTCCCTTTTATCCCGGTATATCTGTCTGGATAGATTGATTCAATTTCTAAAAAAATATTGAAGATATGACTATAACAATATTCAGGAAATAAATTATAATTGATATGGATTTTTAAGGTGTTTCTTAATTTATCATATATATATATATATATATATATATATATATATATATATATATATATATATATATATATATATATATATATATAGTAGCGGCCATAATATAAGGAACGGAAGCAACAAAGACATAAATATGTGTATTACTTAAAAAGTAATGCATGATTAGCAATGAAATTTTTACCGAATAAAGATTAGGGTGTAATGCATAAATATTATACAAAGTTACAAAAATTTACATAATAGTTTTTTTAAAAATAAAGATTAAATGAAACAAAGGAAATAAGCTACTGGACAAAAGTTAACGAACGATGTTAATAATTTGCATGAACTTTTAATTTACATTGTTAAAAAACTCGATGGAGCTTTTCAACAATAAGTAAATGTTTATTTATCATTAGGACTTTATTTTATCTACTGTATATATATATATATATATATATATATATATATATATATATATATATATACCGTGTGTAACAGCAAAATTTGATCAAATCGTGTAACAGCATAATTTTCCATCTCACAAAAGCTCTAATACCTAAAAAAACACTAAAATAATTGAGTTTCTTTTTTCCAGGTTTTCAGCTAAGACGTTTAGACATCTTGACACTATTTGTCGTAAAAATCACTTTGAGTTATACAACTAGAAAGAAAACAGGTTAAAATCGTTTGGTGTCAGACCCACTGCCTTCTTATCTGAGCAATAGTGAGAGGAAAAAGATCATTCATGCCTTCAGTGTTGTTACCAGCATTCATACTCTGGCTTCCATCATCAAAGTTCATTCAAGAAGCATCAAGACAACGGCGAATAAGTTTAAAAAGAGGGAACAGTAGAGAGGAAAACTGGATCATGAGGTCACAACGGGAAAAGTGATCATCATTTCAACTTAGAGATAAAGAGATCTATTAGAAAAGATCCAACTCAATTCATAAGACGTTTGGCACTTGAGAGAAAGGTATGTACTATGACAGTCCAAAGAGTATGAAAAAAGACTTCAATATGAAATCTTACGTGAAACCTGTCAAGCAACTTGTTACTCCAGGACAGAATGTTACAAGGTTAGAGTGGGCGGAGATCATCTTGAATAAGTTGGAAAATGATCCTGGAATAATATATATATATATATATATATATATATATATATATATATATATATATATATATATATATATATATATTTGTAAACTTTATTTAAATCCTTCATGAACTTCCGATCCTTAGATATGATTAATTAATGCTGAGCATGTCATTTTCGTTTATGATCGATTTCATCACGATTCTTCAGTTAAGTTTTGAGAGTAATTATCCATTCTTGTTGCTCAAACTAGAGTCCAATAATGTTATAAAATCATCGAAGAATTCCAGTAAGATAACTTTTATCGTTTTTAAGATACAACGATTCAAAACTTAATCCATCAATTAGACAATGTTGCTTTTACACGATTTGAAGAATTTTGCTGTTACACTCAGCATATATATATATATATATATATATATATATATATATATATATATATATATATATATATATATATATATATATCTTTGCTGTTACACCCGGCATATGAATCACTTTATAAAACATACATATAACAAACTATTTCTGTTTCTGATTCTAACAGTTGAAATATAATCCTTGAAAATGGCTAAATGTATAGCCGAAAGCGCTCGGATAAAAAGAACATTCGGACAGTTTTTATATAATTTATCCTCTGAAAAGAAAAACTTTATTAGATCGCACGAGAAATGATATAAAAAACTAAATAAAAGCACCTTGTATGTGCATATATATATATATATATATATATATATATATATATATATATATATATATATATTAAAACAAATACTTGCCGAAAAGACGTTGAAAGGAAAACACTAGCTAACTGTCGAAAGTCACGTAAAAATGCAGCTGACACAGGGAAAAAGGAGTTGTTCGTCTTCGCGGACTGTCTGTAGTACTTGTAAAATCCTTTGTTACAAAAGAACAAATCCGCGTAGATGGAGTATTTCATGTTCATTTTATGTCGACTGGGAGACGAAAGTATGAAACGAATTCCGATGTTCAGTTATCAGCCGTGAAGTAAAGGCACAGATGTTGCGAGCATTCACTGTCTCTTTTCTTTTACTAAATTTCCATCGGTATAAGTCTCGAGAGCAACTCAAAGCAGAGGTTTATAGTTGGAATGATAATGATTAATGAAGTGCTAGTAAGAGGTAGAGGATAAGACGGCTAGATAACTATTGACTCTTGTCTTTGAACAGTCAGGATCAAAATGTTCGGGGAAGCACCCACGTGGGAGTGTGTTACACAAATTGTAGTTCTTGGGAAAATTGTACTTTTTACATTTTTATCAGTTAAGTAAAACTAGAAAATCGAGCTCTTCTGAACATTAGTTAATTTATACAGTGTAACCCGGATATAAGAGAGTAGGCGGGACCGGATAAGTCTCTTATATCCGGGTTTCTCTTATATCCGAGTTTACACTGTAATTTGTATTCTTGGATTAATGCTGTTAAAAAGAGTGTTATCTTATATATTGTGTTTATTTTCAGTTTCTCTTGGCTCTCAAACCCGTAGCGCCATCAGCAAATAACAATAAAAGACTCCTGCCTTATCTTACCTCTTTGCAAAAATGTCTATGAGCCTGTGTCATAGACTGACAACAAACAAAATCCTAAGACAGAGGATTGTGGTTGTTGGATTGATAACAGATCATTGTGAATTTAGTTTTTCCTCAAGTCGGGGAAAATGCATTTTAAAATTTCTACGCGTTATCTGCTAGATAATGGAATCGAAAATGTATAGGGTGCGATGGATGAATTGTCGTCTAAATGGGTGCAAAAATGAAAATAACACTGACATCTCGTTTTGACAGATATACAGGGAGCGATGGATAAATTGTCGTCTAAATTTTAAGAAAAGGTATTTTACTTATGAAATTAAGTGGGCCGTTTAGAAAGACCAAATTCAGTGTTAAACTCTAGATGTCATATCAATTGGTTAAAGCCTCGATCTCTCTTGTGACCGATTTCAAGGGAAAAAAAAGCGGCCATTCGTCGTTGCATTGAATACTGTTGCCATATCTGGTTTGGTTCTCCTGGTGTACATCTCGAGATTTTTGCCACAATCGAAAGAAGGATCTGCAATGTAATCGCTCCTGACCTGGCATCTCGACTTCAGTCACCTTCTCACCGACGTGACGTGGCTTCCCTCTGTCTTATCGGCGAATATTTTCATGGTAACTGTTCTGATGAGCTCTTTTTCCTGGTGGCCCGACTACTTTAATTTAAACGTGATACGAGATTGACAACTAAGTCCCACAGTTTTACTGTTGAACTAGCTAGAGGCAAACGCCACTTCTACTCTATCAGTTTCTTTTCTCGCACTTCCCACCTGTGGAACTCCCGATTTCTTGCTTCCCTCATAATGACAATCTTCAAAAATTTAAATGCAACGTCTGTCACCATCTTTTGTCTTCTTGAACCTTGTTTCTTTTGGTCCTTTCCACAACTCTCCAAATTCTCGGGCTTCTCATTCTCTTTCCCTTTCACTCCTTCTCATTCTCTTTCACCTCCCCCACTGCGTTCTAATCGCATCATCGTCATGCTTGAGTGAAGCGATAAAAAACAAAAAAAATATTAGTAATTCGAAGAGAGAAAATTGCTGTGCTTCCATACTACTTCAAACAAAAGATTAGGAAGGAAACCCCCTTAATAATGGAAATAGCGATAACTGAAGACTTGTGAAATCTATTTTCCTGTAAACGGGTTTTAATAGAAAGATTTTATAAATTTTAACCGATATCACCCCCAACCACTCGCGCAATAAAAGCTGGATATTTCCTTATCAGGAAACAGATAATGTTATCATTACCATTATTAAACTAGATATTTCTAGAAATTTAAAAATTTAATCAACAAACAAATTTGAATTTATGAAATATTCAAAAGTTATGTTTCCAATTTTTTAATATTTTCTAGGACGTGAATTTTTATGGCGGAAAATAGCCAGGAGCCCAGAATCAGATAATTTTTTGCTTAATGGTTACTTTGAACAATTTAAAACAATTCTCCTCTTATAATTTCCTCAGACACGAGGTCTCAGGTGTCCTATTTCATACGACAATCTACCAGTACACCAAAGCTGGGTGGGATAACTTCAGATCACACATTACCGAAACTCCTCTCTCGTCATTTTTCCGAAAAAGCCTTCCCCAGAAAAGCCTTCCTTACTTGAGACCAAGCTGCCAATACATCTGTCTATTCTAAAGGATTGAGTATCTATCTATCTATCTATCTATCTATCTATCTATCTATCTATCTATCTCGGAAATTTCCTATTATAAAATTTTAAATTTTAAAAGTACTTCGGAAAGTGTCATCAAATTAACTTTGTAATGAAATTGTCTCGATTGCTTTTTAGCCCAAATATCCGACAATGCCTAAAACCAAAGTTTATAAATTTATTGAAAAAACTAGAAGACAATTTTAAGTATTTCTTCAATTGTTGAGAGTGTATTTAGTAGAAGACCACTTAGAGATATCCATTCATTCATTATTAAGTTTTTATATTCTCTCAAGATTCATTAATGGTAACCACCATCTTAACAACGCAGATAACACAGTGTTTATAGCAGAGACAGAAAGGAAAATCCAGGAACTCCAACAAAATATAGTGCAGGAAAGTGAGAAGAAGGACTAAACGCCAATTGCAAGAAGACAGAATGTATGGTTGCTAGCAAAATGGAACAGCTCAACATGCAAATTACAAATTGGATATAGCGAAATCAAACAGGTGCAACAAATTAGATATCTGTGAAGCGTATTAACAGAAGAGGGAGAGTGCGACACAGAAATCTGAGGCGAATTGGGATAGTGAAAGATGCCTTCCAAAAGCAGAGAAAAGTATTAAGAAACAGAAATAATTCGTTAGAAACAAAGAAATTAGTCCTCAACTGTTATTTCGTATTGTTCTTCCCATATTGCTAGACGATCTCCTCACAGATGAAATACAGACTTGAAGCAACAGATGTCGTTCTACAGAAAGATACTGAGACGACCAAGAACCGATCATGTGAGCAATGACGAAGTTCTGGAGATAATGGCAACAAAAAAGCCACTTATGTTTAACACCAGGAAGAGACAGTTGAAAGTGTTATTTTCATTTTTGCATCATTTAGACGACAATTTATCCATCGCTCCCTGTATATCTGTTAAAATGAGATGGCAGTGTTATTTTTATATTTGCGTCATTTAGACGACAATTTATCCATCGCTCCCCGTCTATCTGTTAAAATAAAATGTCACTGTTATTTTCATTTTTGTGTCATTTAGACGACAATTTATCCATCGCTCCCTGTATATCTGTTAAAATGAGATGTCAGTACTATTTTTTTGCATCAATTAGACGACAACTTATCCATCGTCCCACGTATATCTGTTAAAATGACATGTCAGTGTTAATTTCATTTTTGCGTCATTTAGACGACAACTTATCCATCGCTCCCTGTATATCTGTTAAAATGAGATGTCAATGTTAATTTCATTTTTGCGCCATTTAGACGACAATTTATCCATCGCTCCCTGTATATCTGTTAAAATGAGATGTCATTGTTATTTTCATTTTTGCGTCATTTAGACGACAATTTATCCATCGCTCCCTGTATATCTGTTAAAATGAGATGGCAGTGTTATTTTCATTTTTGCGTCATTTAGACGACAATTTATCCATCGCTCCCTGTATATCTGTTAAAATGAGATGTCAGTGTTATTTTCATTTTGTGTCATTTAGACGACAATTTATCCATCGCTCCCTGTATATCTGTTAAAATGAGATGGCAGTGTTATTTTCATTTTTGCGTCATTTAGACGATAATTTCATCCTGTATATATTATTTATTTCTGATTTATTCGAACCAATGGTCTCACATTGCCATCCTAGATGAACATTTCTCAACCGGTGTGCCCGGGCGAACCAATGCACCCTAAAAGGTACGCCCCAAGTTAACAAAAGAATTATTTATGAATTATTTTTATGTCTAAAATTCTTTTATTTTTAAATAACTAGAGACATCAGGCATATGGCTTCCATGTCTACGCGAAGTCTTTGTCATATCTGCTGATCTTGAGTTACAAATCAAGCTTAAAGAGGTGTGCCTTGATCAATTTTGAATTTCCATTCAAGAGGAACATTCTTCAAGAGCAAGCAATGCATTGAATATTAGTTTTCCACGTCATACCCCTGTGTATTATGATTTTCTGTAGTGACCAACATTAAATGGAAAAAAAGACCATATATTAAATGCATTGATTAGTAAATGTGAGTATGTTTATCAAGCATAACATTAAATATATTGCCAAAGCACATCATCTAAAGGTTTCACGCAAGTAGACATAGTTTTAAAAATAAATGCTTATTTTAGAAGACTTTTTTATTATTCATTTTCCGTTTTCAAATTTCATGAATATTTTTTCTTTTTAAAATTTAAAGTGCTTCACAGAGTTTTAATGGTTCTACAAGTGCTGTCTGGATTAAAAATAAGTTGAGAAACACTGTTATATATATATATATATATATATATATATATATATATGAAGAAATATAGTCTTAAAGTGTGCTATATTTATGGGATAAAGTGCTCAATATCAGAGATAGAGCGTGTGTAAATATAAAAGTGAACATAGAAGTCAACAGACTGTCACCTCTAAGTGTTGACTTCTATGTTCACTTTTATATATATATATATATATATATATATATATATATATATATATATATATATATATATATATAATGTTTCAGCCGTCTACCCTAAAGTCATCTTCAGGTGACCATTTTTGGTTGATAGTAAATTCTCCTGATTAGTCGGTTATTGCGGTAATTTATTCTAAATTCGCGCATCGGTCTCTACGTCGATGCTCCAGTCAAGCAGACAATTAGGATGCTACCCATGGTCAACCCTGACCGACGGAGGCCTAGAATTATTCTAAATACACCATCTGACGCATTTTGAAACGACGACGTAGTGGCTTTTGACGTTGGTGAAAAATCTTTTCGGTTCAGTTTCTGGATCTACTGCAGATGCTAACTATCATGCCATGAAGGCTTTGAGCTCTCGATCTCGAGAGGTACCTTGTCTCTCTAGCACTTACGGTGTTGGCAGAGCGTCGTCCCCACCAAGGGCCACATTAATCTGCTGGAGGTCGTGGCAGACGTCGCTATATCAGTGGTTGCCTGTTGTACCGCGAGGTTGTAGCAAGTTTGCAGATGGTAGGTCGATGACTCAGGTAGGTTTGTTATCAGGTCGTCAGAGAATGTGACCGAGCCAGCAAATACGGCGCTGAGCGATTGTCTGGAGAATGTTCAGTTCCTCATTGGGTACAATATCAGATCAGTGCACACTTTAGATGGTCCTGAGGGCGCGAGACTCGAAGCCATGGAAGCGGGAAGGGATAGTCTTTCTGAGAGGTCATATCTCGGCGCTGTATAGTGGTCCCCAGAGGTCTCTTATACCTGCAACCAGTTCACGTCTTCTGTTGATCTCAGTAAGGAAGTAGCCAGTATTGGAAACTTCTGATCCCAAGTATACGAAAGATGTGGCGAATTCGACGAAGTCATTGCCAGCGATGATGAGTGATGGATCAGGGCCGTCTCATCCTCGTTTGAGGTATTATTTGACTGGCTAGTTGAATCCTTCTATTGTTATGATACACACCAGACTTGCTGGATCAGGTAGTAAAATCGATGTTACTATGTTTCAGGAAGAACTAAAAAACAAAAAAACTAAAAAAACAAATGTTATAGTCTAGAAGGATGATGATATTTCATCATTCTAAAAATAAAATTGCCATAAGAGATGATAAAAAATAAAGGATATTTCATCATTCTAAAGATAACCTTATCAACAGTGATGATAGAAAAGAAGGATATTTCATCATTCTAACCTCATTATTATAAATCGACCCTTCCACCACAAGAGAGTCAGTAGAGTAGATTAGTGTAGACTAGGGTACCCATAGTAGTAGACTAGTAGACAAGTAGTCGGTAGAAAGCACGTCGGCCAGCACTCCGGGAAGAGCGAAAACAGTCGATATCAAACGCCATCCTCACAAACGAAAATCTCGGAATCAAAACATATCAAACGCCATCCTCAATTGCGGAAGATCGAAAACAGACGATTTCAAACGCCATCCTCACAAACGAAATTTTCGAAACCAAACCAAATAAGCATTGACTTTTAAACAAAAACGAACCGAGAAAAGTTTTACAAACACCGTACCAACATTCTGTAATTCACATCACAAAAAGAATATACAAATTCATGTTATTTATGTCGACACGTGTCTCAAGTTTTATTGTTTTTATTATTGCTGTACGTTTTCATTCATTTTGTTTTCAATATAAAAAGAGAAAAGAATTCCTCCTACACTACAAATACATATAGCAAACGGGGTAATTACTTTAACATCACTCAAATAATATCAAGTCAGGATTACTATTACATCACACCCAATACTACTTACCCTGTTACACAAACAAACAACAGATTGGTAATTTCTTTTGCTATTAAAAGAAAGAAAGAAATCGTGATGGTTTATTTCGCCTGGGGAGATTTATCAAGAGAAGATCGCAACGTTGGGGCGTGCCTGTAAAACATACAACGTGTTAACATACGTCTTGTGAGCGAAATTGGCTAGAGGAAGCTGTTCAGGAACCGTCAATGGTTGTGCTAGCACGAAGTCACAAGCCATCGGGACCGAGGGTCTATTTTATTTATTGATTACGCCAGATTATGCGTTCTCTCCCAGAAAGTGTAACTAAGTTCCTCGTAGCATAGTTGCAATATAGTTGGCACTGGGTGTTGAAATACAAAATGATTAAGATTAAATATTACAGGGCTGCTAAAAATTATATTAAAAAAGATGATTACATTGTATTCGTCATGTAATTTTATTTTAATTATTTTCTCTTTACTTAAATTTCCCGAACATCAGGCTGTCGATAGATCTGTCAACATATCATAAAATCATCTACATCCGTGTTAAAAATACTTTCCTCGCCATATTTTAAACTAAAAGTAAGTAGTATTTGTTTCAGTTCAGATTAATTAAACATTAAATCATATAATTTTCTCTGAAATAACGTTTCAGAAATGTACATTTTATTTTTGAAAGATTTTTATAATAAAGAGAATTATATTGTTTTGACAGATTTGTCAGTATGAGAATTATCAGAAAATGTAACTAAAATCCGCGCAGCATAGTTGCGATATAAATCGCTTAGTTTTTAAAATCATTTCAACCCCAATCAAGGCGATAAAGGTACTGAGGCGCAAGGGATTACTGAATGCAAGAGAATATCACAAAAAGAAAATTTTATTAAATAGAGAGGGCAATAAATGAACAAGAATTAAGAATCCAGAAGATAACGATTGACATTGCATTTAAATATTTGAAGATCAAAGTTGACTGGAATGTAAGAAAAGTGAAAAAGAATTAGAAGACTTTATGGAGGGGAAAGGATAATGAAAGAAGAGGAAATTGTTAGCATAGAATTCACCGTCACATCTAGCCATTTCAACTGCAAATTGATGAGACCTTGGCGCCAAATGCATAAAATTTAGCTACTAAAGAGTAAAGCTCATCAGAATAATTACCATGAAAATATTTATAGAAAAGGCACAGGGCAGCTACATTACGGCTGTGGAAAGGGACGGAATCCGAGATGTCAGGTTACAAGCAATATAATTGAAGATTTTTCTTTGGATTATATAAGTAATCTCAAAATAGATAACATGAGCACTAGACTAGGTGTGGCAGCGATCTTAATTCTATAGACGAGTAGAAGCTACGTTACGGCCCTGGTAAATTGACTCAAGCCGAGAAATGTTGCATAGGTGCGGTATAAACCACTGGTTGGTACTGGGTGCTGAAGAAGCCCAAAATGTGCCGGAGAAGACTTCTGCAGCAGGGATTATCTAGCGAAACGATCAGTCAGTTATTATATTCGTCTGCCTTTTCTCCAACTGCCTCCTCCAGCTGACTTTTTCAGTCTGTGTCAAAATACAGACGCATATTCGTTATTAAAACAATGAGAACAGTTTTTAAATTAATATACGAAGACTTAATTAACCCAAAATAAAAGATGATGCGAAGGAAATGAAAAACAATATTGTTGAAAATAAGACAAAATAAACGATTACACAAAGGCTTGATGCAGGCAAACAAATAAAACAAAAACCAAGTGTATGGAACAAAAGCAATAGATGCAAATACAACATGCGTTTAATTGCCCAGGGGTACAATTATGTTTTTCTCAATAATATAAAACTAAGACCAATCGTCTTGTCAGCTAATGTAGCAAGACAACTAAAAGTTAAAAAAAGGTGTTTTTTGTCAAACACAAATCATGATAAATGTTTCAACTGAATATTAAAAAAAAAATAAAAACATTTTAACGCACACACAAGCAGACACAAAGCGAAACTCTATAAAAAAAAACGTATTTTTAAAAATCAATAACCACTTCTCTACTCAGCGTTTATACGATGAGTTTTCTATTTTCTTGTAAAAACAAAGACATTTTCTGATTTCCGACTATTCGACCGAGGCATTCAGCGCTGATGTTAGGATAGGCTATGTGTGTGGGTAATGGATAACGTCTCTGAATGAAAACTCGGACAAACGGGTTCGAATTCGTTGCATTCACTTAGGCGCAAATTTACACAGGGTCGTTGATTGCATCGGGCGAATACTTCGTCCTGTCCGTTGACTTCCGTCTAGGAAGCTCGCCGCCCAGCCAATGACGCATCACCACCGCAGTCGTTGCATCCATAGCTTCGGAGATCACTCTGCCCCACTGTGCAATGTAGCCGTTGACACTACATGAATGTTCATCCGCCTTTTATACTTGACCCTATAGATACATTCTGGATATTATACATGATTCTATAGATAAATGCTGGATTTTATACTTGAGCCTATAGATACATTCTGGATTTTATACATGATTCTATAGATAAATGCTGGATTTTATACTTGAGCCTATAGATACATTCTGGATATTATACATGATTCTATAGATAAATGCTGGATTTTATACTTGAGCCTATAGATACATTCTGGATATTATACATGATTCTATAGATAAATGCTGGATTTTATACTTCAGTTTACAGGTAAATTGTGGCCTTTTATACTCAACTCAATAAGTAAATACTGTCCATTTATCGTTGAGCATGTAGGCAAATATTGGTAACTTATAATGATTAAATTGGTTCGGGGATAGCTAAGTAAATATTTATATTTGAGACTGTAAGCATTTACTTAGTCGGTGGTTTCTGTTTGGGGGATCATAGATTTCTACAGGTGCGAATTCAGCGTATGTTAGGTCCTGTGAGAGAAAAGAAGTAGTGACAGTCTACGCAATTATCTCAAATATGGAGATATCATTTGCCTTGATATTTGCACAGGTTTTATTAATTATTATTATAAATCGTCTTCATGAATAGCATGAGATGGCGTGAAATTCGGTTCTACTAAACGTTTCATATTTAGATATTTACTAACATCGTTTTGTCATTTCTTTTGTATTTTATTATCGTAGAGTTTTAGAATTTCGGGTTGTTAATGTAGACATAAATCTATTGAGAATTTTCGAAAAGTCTCACAGAAAATAGACCTGTTTTACAAAACGATGGTCAACTGTAATTCTGCAAATAGACCTTGGATCATAAGGCAATGAAAGTGCACGAGAAAGGATTCAGTTAATATTGGCATGTGAGGTACAAACGGAAGCCATTCAAGGATAACGAGAATCCACTGGGATAATATGTTGATAATAAGTTATCAAACAAAAGTCGTTTCTTACATAATCCAGGCAGTTGAAGCTTAACATCATTATCAGCATCAACATAAGAATTAGGAATATATTGAGACAATTATTAAAGGACACAATTATATAGAATACATTGAGATACATGTACAAGGCCACAAGTAAAGGCAACGCATTGAGATACATGTACAAGGCCACATGGAAAGGGGACGCATAGAGATACATGTACAAGGCCACAAGTAATGGGAACACTTTGAGATACATGTACAAGGCCACAAGTAAAAGGGACGCACTGAGATACATGTACAAGGCCACAAGTAAAGGGAACGCATTGAGATACATGTACAAGGCCACAAGTAAAGGGAACGCATTGAGATACATTTACAAGGCCACAAGTAAAGGCAACGCATTGAGATACATGTACAAGGCCACAAGTAAAGGCAACGCATTGAGATACATGTACAAGGCCACATGGAAAGGGAACACATTGAGATACATGTACAAGGCCACAAGTAAAGGGGACGCATAGAGATACATGTACAAGGCCACAAGTAAAAGGGACGCACTGAGATACATGTACAAGGCCACAAGTAAAGGGAACGCATTGAGATACATGTACAAGGCCACAAGTAAAGGGGACGCATAGAGATACATGTACAAGGCCACAAGTAAAAGGGACGCACTGAGATACATGTACAAGGCCACAAGTAAAGGGAACGCATTGAGATACATGTACAAGGCCACAAGTAAAGGGAACACATTGTGATACATGTACAAGGCCACAAGTAAAGGGATACATTGGGATACATGTATTTAGAACTCACATTTGATAATTATAGTCGTTTCAAGGTATATGGAACACACTGAGATACTTTAAAAGGCCAAAATAATATAGATTTCATTTGGTTACTTGTAACTGTAGACAAAAAATATGGAAACCATTGATATACCTGCACAAGGCCACATGTATCTACAATATATTTAGATACTTGTACAAGGCCATATGTATATGGAACACATTGACAGTTGTACAAGGCAACAAATATATGGAAGTCGTTGAGATCCTTGTACCTGGCCACGAACATATGGATGTCACTCAAATAGTTTTACAAGGTCACAAGTCTATGGAAGTGTTTGAGTTACTTGTACAGGGCAATAATTAAATTCTCTGATAAGGCCATGTGTATATGGAACACGTTGTGATAATTGTATATGGCAAAACATATATGCACTATCATTGTGATACTTGTACAAGTCCACAAGTATATGGAACACATTTAGATACGTGGAGAAGGCAACACGTATATAGGCTGATTGAGATACTTCTCCAAGACTACAAGTATATGTGACTCATTAAGATACCTCTATATGTCCACGAGTGTAAGGAACACATTTAAATACTTGAACAAAGCTACAAGTGTATGATTGAGATACTTGTACAATGAAATACTTATATAGGACTCATTGAGACATTTGTACAAGGCCAAATGTATATAGAAGAAATTGAGATACTTATAAAAGTCAAGAAGTATATGGACTCATTCAGATATTTGTACAGGTCCACACGTATAAGGGACACACTGATATATTTTACAATGCCACAAATACATGGAACAAAGCCAGATACGTGTACAGAAATAAATAGATTGCATATACTTGACCCTATATGGGACTTAGTGAAATACTTTTACAGGGCCACATGTACATATAACTCTTTGTCATTCATGTACAAAGCAACAAATACATCGAACTCATTCAGACAGGTGTACCAGGCAACACGTATATGGAACACATTCAAATACTTGTAAAAGAACACAAGTTTCTGGAACACACTGAGATATTTATACAAGGAGGTGCGTATATGGAAATCATTGAGAAACTTGTACCAGGCCAATGAGACATAATGAAATCGTTGTACACGATCCCAGTATATAAATATCATTTATATTCTTGTACTAGGCCACAATTATATGTATCTTATTGAGATTCATATGCAAGGCCATATGTATATGAAACACATTGTGATACTTATACAACTGCACAAGTATATAGAAGTCATTGAATTACTTGCATAAAGCAATAAGTATTTGAGCTCATCGAGATACTTCTACAAGACCACAATTATTTGGAACTCATTGCTATACTTGTACTAGGCCACAAGAATATAGAATACATTGAGATACTTGTACAAGACAACAGGAATATATGGGACACAGTGAGATACGTGTACTAGACCACAAATATTTGTTAAGTATCGAAATACTTCTACAAGTCAACAAGTCTATGGGACTCATTTATAAACCATTACAAGACCACAAATATATGGAACAAATAGATATAGTTGTACAAAGCCATAATATATCGTACACATTGATATACTTCTAAAAGGCCGCAAGTATATGGAACTCATTGAGATAATTTTATAATTCCACGTGTATATGGAATACATTGAAATACTTGTACAAGGCCACAAATATATGGAACAAAGCAAGGTACTTATTGAGATACATATACAACGCCACATGTATATTTAACTGTAACACATTGTGATACTTATAAAATGCCACAAGTTATTGAGTTACTTGTAAAAGGCAATAAGTATTTGGGCTCATTGAGATACTTCTACAAGGCTACAATTAATTGGAACTCATTAATATACTTACAAAAGGCCACAAGTATTGAAATATATTTAGACATTTGTACAAGACCACAAGAATTTAGAATACATTTCGATACTTGTACTAGGCAACAAGTATGTGGAAAACATTGAGATACTTCTACAAGTCAACAAGTATATGGGACTCAATGATTTAATTTTATAAGACCACAAATATATGGAACTCATATATATAGTTATACAATGCCATAATATATCGTACACATTGAGATACTTGTACAAGGCCACAAGTATATGAGCTCATTGAAAGACTTGTAAAAGGCCACAAGTACATGAATCTAATTGGAATAATTGTATAAGGCCACAAGTATATGGATTTCGAACAAATCCAGATACTTAGACAAGTCAACACGTATATGGGACTCGTTGAGAAACTTGTACAAGGTCACAATTTATGGATCTCATTGAGACATTATTATTGGCCACACGTATATGCAATACACTGAGATACTTTTACAAGGCCACAAGTATATTGAATAAATCCAGATACTTGGGCAAGATCACACGTATATGGAACACATTGAGGTACTTGTACAAGTTAACATATATATGGGACTCATTGAGATACTTCTACTAGATTACATGTATACGGAATACATTGAGATACTTGTAAAAGGCCGAAAGTATATGAAACTTATTGAGATACTTTTACAAGGCCACAAGTATATAGAACTCATTGAGACAATTAAAATTCCACGTGTATATGGAATACATTGAGATACTTGTACAAGGTAACAAGTATATGGGCTCATTGAGACACTGATAATGGGTGTTTCATTAAGAGGGATCAAAGTAGGCAGTAAAAAAAAATTAGTGTTATTGGTGAAAATTTATTTATTTCTCTATTGGTTCATATTATTTTAGTCATGGCAATTATGTGTGAAAAATAATATCTCCCAAATGTCCGCCAAAACTGAAAGAAATAAAAATAATTAGACGATTAAACTTAATTCACATTTAAAATCGGTCCAAGTTATTGGAACACCCTTTATATGGCCACAAGTATATGGAAGACACTGAGATAATTTTACAATTCCACATGTGTATGGAGCACATTGAGATACTCGTATAGGGCCACAAATATATGGAACTCATTGAAAATTGAGAGTGAACTTCTTAATTATATCATTATTTTCCTTTTGAACTACCCATTTTACTTGTCTTTTCTGTTGGAAGTCTTCAATTGATGTATTATTTCGTAAAGTCCTTTCTTTGTGATTCCGTAGCGGCAGTTTTTTTTTTTAGATCTGATGAAGTTTTATCGTCTTTATGACCTGAGGCATTCATTTCTCGATTTTTCCTCTTCATATTTTCGCTCTGTAAAAGGTTATGATATTGGAGAAAAATGTAACAAGCGCAATCTATCCTGTAGTGATATATAAATTACTGCCTAATTCGCATAATTAAGGCATAGCGACTCGTGATGTGCGTATGTAGTTAGGGATTGGCTGAATTAAATACGCGAGTAGTGTATTATTGCTGGCATAGGAACGACCCCCTTGCCAAATAATATCTGCTGAAGCCCCACGGGGACATCCTCCTAAGCTATACTTCTCCTTTGGGACAGGCTCTGGTTTATTGCCCGGTGCCTGAGCTGATAGGTTATTAGCGCCCATGGTTAGATGTGTTTCATCGCAATGTAATTCTCTTTATTAAAAATCTTCCAAAAATAAAATATACTCTTCTAAAACTTTATTTGGGAAATATTAGCTGATTTAAAGTATAATTAATCTGATTTGAGAAAAAATTATTTACTTTAAGTTTAAAATAACACAGAAATGTATTTTTAAAACAAACTTTAGCTGTGTTTTTAACCGACATTAGCCATGTTTACGCGTTTGGTGTGTGTTGACATTTCTCTTTAAAACATAACTGAAGAAAATGACGTGAGCATCTTTTTTATATAATTTTTAAGTAGTCAGTATTCTTAAAAATTTTTGAAAAAATTCCCCGTAATCTAATCTTAGGAATGTTGAGTTTAAATTTACTACAGTCATGGAGGAAGAACGGTGGAGTAATGTATAGCGGCTAGGATTGAGGAAATTGGAGAGCCGAGTTCGAATTTTAGTCGTGCTAGTAGCGTTTCCCAAGGATATTAGCACGACTGGATCGAGTTCTATAGCCTTGGATGAAAACTGGGAACCTACTGCAGAAAGAAATGGCAACCTACTGCAGGATAAAATCCGCGTCGTCAGTCATGTATCGAATGTATATCCTATTTATAAAACCAATTAAACGCATTCCTAATTACATAATATCGTACTTTTATCGCAATTTTTATTTTACGATTCGGAGCCGATTTTCGGGAAATATCTAACTGTTTGGAAAAAAAGAAAAAGAAAAAAAAGATCTACACTCTCCAGGGAGTCTTGCTTTTAACTAATAAAAATATTTTGTGATCAAAATGTAATTTCTTGAAATTTCATAAAATTAATTAAGTGCATGTGACTGGGGTAACAGATGTAAAAGAAATATTTTTACCAAGATTTTCCGCGTCCTGGGTATGACGATAAACTACATCCGCGTCCTGGGTAAGACGATAAACTATATCTAACAGCAATGCCTCTGATCAGGAAGTTTTGAGGATCGTGGAACTACCTCTTAATTGCTGGTATTCCCAGATTCCCCCTGACCTGGGGTGGTAGCACCTGTTAGGGTCCTAGCTATGGTCAAATAGTTAACACCCCCCAAACTGGTGTCAAACACCATGAAAGCGTAAAAATAGGTTTTAATACCAGCAATACATTTTTGTAAAAAATTATTACCAGCAATGAATTTTTGTAGAAATTTATGACCAGAAATACATTTTTGAAGAAAAATATTAACAGCAATAAAAATCTTGTCAGCATAAAATAACCCATTGATGTTGATATGCCGTAAAAGAAACCAAACCAGGATTTTCTAAAAAAGAAAAAAAAAGTAATTAAAAAACAATTTCCTTCATTTGTGAATAGGTTCTGAAAGTGTCATTAAAATGAAACACTTATTTAATTTTTTGAAAAATTTCCAAATCAATGTGTGTTTTTTTTACCGGAAAAAGGTGCTAAAATACCCATAGTAATCTATAGACTAAAAAAAAAATTATAATCAAAATTTCGAACGTGCTAGAAAGGATTAAAAAATTTAAAAAATAATTAAAAAATACTTTCGTCTTTCCTCTTAATAACAACATAAAGATTTTGACGATAAAACTTTGTTTTTATTCAGTTTGCCGCCTTTTTTCATCATGCTATGCTGTTTTTTTTATCGAATTAGTGGCGGAACCTAAACTACGTTAAGGCTACATTAAACTGGAACATATATTACATTACGTTTGCGTCCAAATACCGAATATGATACACGAAATTAATGACTACCGCTGGACTCTGAGAAAATACAAAGGAAATCAGATTTCATCATTTATTCTGCATTTAATTTCTGAATTTTTATACTAAACAAGATAATCATAAAACACGCTTAAAGCCTGATCGAAAACATTCCATTTGCATGATACGTAACTTCATTTGTAGAAAGAATTTTCTTCCCGAAAGAAGAAAGGCAACATGACAGCAGTCAAACATGGGTTTGCAAACGTTTCTTTTAAGAAAGAACGAAGTATGTTAAAAAAATCTATTTAACGTGTATCCTTTTTGGAATAAGCTTTTAGTTAATGGAAACCGTTTTTATTTTTTTTCTATTCACCTTGATTTGACTCTCCTATTTCTGTTGACGTGTAAACGTTGGAAATCTTAAGAGAAAGTGGAAACTTTGAACAACGACAGAGAACAAAGCATTCTGAAACTTCGACGTAAATTCTGAACGCCGATGCCTCTTGGCCTATTAAGCCGTCCCTGTTGTTAGCTACGAATGTTTGGTTTTTGTTTTACTAGAGGCCGAATCTCATTTATGGCACACAAACATGCATTCTTTGCATGTCAGAAACGTTTAGCTTAATCCACTAGCATCTGTAGCCGGGGGGGGGGGAGAGAGATTGAAAGAGAAAGAGACTTGAATGTGTATTTAGAAAAATGGATTTCCTTCATTCAGTTTCTTTAAGTTGATCCACAATTACCTCCCTTATCTTTGACCTGCTTATGTGAACGAACTTCCTGATTTATAGATAGTTTCCTTTGAAAGGGCAATTTCTTAGATTCACTTGCAAAGGTGGATCAAGCGCAGTTTTTCCTTTGCCATTGCCCACTATTCCTGTCAATTCTTTATCTTTTCCATGGCAGCCTGCTACGATGGTACTAACTTATCATGTCAAGAAGTTATTTTGCACACGGCACCTCAGAATATGAACAAAGCTCTTTCCAGTCCTCCTGTAAGGAATGGATGACAAGGCTACTTTGTCTTTTTTTAAGTGTTAGTCGGAAACACACGCACATACACCCAAACTGAAGTGAATATGGTATAAATTACCACTACTATTCATAGTCACCATTTCATGGTTTGTCATCAAGCTCAGAGTAAGGGTAGTCAGATTAGTTACAAATTGCAATATCGATTTCGATACACGAAAGAGATATTTGTGAGATTGGCCAAACAATGCTCCGCGGACATATTCACAAAGTTAAATCTTGCCTTACGGCTGAGATAGTTAAATATCTCCCACTATCGCAAATTTCGAAAGCCAGTTTACTTTGTGAGAATATTCACACAACGTGAAAGATTGGCGCTACACCTTCTACCTTCATCAGAACTAAGCAGATCGATTTAATACTGCACCTGCCAGGATATTTGAATATTTAGTGATCTCGCCATTAGTGTATCAAAGAAGTCAGGTCCACTTCACTTGAAGGTACATAATCTTTCAATCTAAGGATAAACATTGTTAATGGTCTACCAGGTTAGAACATTGTCCACGACACCGCGGCACGTACGTGTCCCCACTTTTTTGCCATGTATCTTTAGGTCGTAGACGATTATGCATCTCCAGAAATTATTTTCCTTTATAACCTTAGTCGATCTCCGATGTTAAGTAATGTTGAGTCTGATCATTGCTTAGATGGGTGGCCGCTAAGGAATACTAAGTCTGGATGTACTGGCAGTGTAATGTATAAGGGCTCAAAATAGGAAATTTGAGAGGAGAGTTTGAATTTAGGTTAGTCAAACCTCCTGCTTTGCGAACACTCTACTTCTCGACCTCTCTGCCTTCAGGCGTAGAGTAACCCAAACGAGGCTATGTCGAAGGGCAGAGTCTCATCAGGAGAGGTAGACAAACCCGACCCCGTTTATACCGGGCCTACGGGTTATTTTTGACCGAGGCTACGGGCTCTGAACGACCCACATAAAAAACCGGCTTTGTGTCACATCCCGCCTTGTGGGGAAGTCTCGGGTAAATACCGAGTTCGAATTTCGTTCAGGTCTGTTATATTCACTTATGTGCATGTAGGAAAGGTATGAATCCACCTTTTCTTCTCCAAGCTATGGATTAAATAGTAGACTTTGTCAGAAAATCATTATTATCGCAAAAATATTCTGACAGCCCCAAAATAAGTTTCGACTTTAAATAATCTTAAAAAGGTTAATAAGCCGTAAATCATTTGGAAGTAAATAATCTATCTTTGGAAAGATAGTTCTGTGTTATCCCTTTGGATGCTCTACGCCTTTGAATTCAGTAGTTATTTTTTTACAAGACTGACACTTAAGGCTAGAGATCTCAGTCTACGCTGATACGTTAGCCACCCAAGAGCAACTCTGTGTGAAAGTGAATGCAACAACCTCGGCCGGAATTTCAACTCTTTTCGCAAGTTACCACTTTCCTCGCCGGGATAGCTCGGTTCGGACATATTATTGTCAGATATTGTTCTAACAAGGTATCACCTTAATGTCCAACACCGGTTAAAGAATTTTTTAAGGGCAATGACCTTTAACACTGAAAAATCTTTATAATAACTCGTTTTTAGATTGAAAGTGAATGCAACAAACTAGATCGGAATTTGAACTCGTCTCATCAATTCTATTTTCCGTGTCGATAGACCTTTGCACCATCCGCACACACTGTGGCTCTTGACGTGTTCCAAATAAAAAACCTGCCTCTTTAGTGCCACCAGTTCCGACCATTACATCCAAGATCCGCCTTGCTATCTCCCCAAAGTTGAATCCCTGCTATTCTCTACGAAATTCCTTTAATAAAAAGGGCGTTACACACGTTCCCAAGAACCGCTCCCTTGCGGAACAGACTCTCTCATCGATGCTTCCCGGCACACTACAGTATTAACCTTTTCAATCTAGGGTCAGTCGTTATTTATCCGCCATATAATCGTAATCTTCACTTCTTACTTCATCCCCTTATGTTCATATCACATACCTTAGTAATCATCTACCTTGAGAGGCTCTTGAGCCTTGTCTTAAGTCAGCTATAGTGGAAAAAGAATTTAAACCATTATGTTACAATAATCACGCATAAAACCTGATTGGTTGACAATTATTATCAATTATATCAAGTCTTATCCTTAACACCCCCCCCCTCTCTCTCTCTCTCTATATATATATATATATATATATATATATATACATATATGTATGAAGAAATATAGTCTTAAAGTGTGCTATATTTATGGGATAAAGTGCTCAATATCAGAGATAGAGCGTGTGTAAATATAAAAGTGGACATGGAAGTCAGCACTTAGAGGCGACAGTCTGTTTCATGCTAGTGCCTGACGATTGCACTAGCATGAAACAGACTGTCGCCTCTAAGTGCTGACTTCCATGTCCACTTTTATATTATATATATATATATATATATATATATATATATATATATATATATATATATATTCAGTTGTATGGATATGAGTTTGTGACCCAAAGTTTCACGCTTTTGCGATCATCAAACTGGATTATTTTTTAAAAATCGAATCTATTTGTGCTTGTTTGTGTTTATGTTTGATTGATAGGATGACACTCTCACAGTCATATATATACATACATACATGTGTACGCATTTTAGTTTGCATAAACACACCCTGAAGATCGGCCGCCCGATTCGGCCGGCAAACATACACTTCCTCACACACGCATACACACATGTAGAGATGTACCGACACTCCTATTGTCTGGGCCTTACATCACCACATTGGTTAAGTGGATTCTGTTTGTGGATATGACGATGATGATGTATTTCATATTCAACGCTGACTGCTTGTGTATTGTTGACGAATGTGACTATATTGATAGTGCTAATAATTGATATTATAATGTTAATAATACAAGGTAACCAAAAAAGTTCTGTCCGTTTTTAAAGGAAAAAAGAAAACGCTTCACAGTATGTGTAACTTATATTTAGTCTTCGAAGTAATCGCCATCGGCATCCAGCACCTTCTGCCAACATGTCTCCAGCTGTTCAATGTCCTTGCGGTAGAACTCGGGGGGTTTTGACGCAAAGATTCCGTGAGGGCTTTGCGCAAGTCTGCTTCATTGGTGAAGGATTTCCCACGAAGATGATTATCCAGGGAGTGGAAGAGGTGGTAATCAGATGGCGCAAAGTCAGGTGAATAAGGTGGATGGCACAAAGTCTCCCACCCAAGTTGCTGTATGGTATCCCTGACCACTCGGGCGACATGCGGCCTGGCGTTGTTATGGAGGAAAAGCACACCTTTGCGATTCACCAGTGCTGGCTCCTTCTGGCGCAATGCCTATTGCACACGTTTCAATTGCTGCGAGTATAGGTCTCCAGTGACCGTTTGGCCCGTTAGTAGCAGTTCATAATGAACCACTTGACGACCTGTCCACCAGACACAAAGCATAATCTTGCGTGGGTGCATAGGCGGTCTTGTGGTGTGAGGGACAGCATCCTGATGAGACAACCAATGTCTGAAACGCTTGGGAGTTTCGTACAGAACCCACTTTACATCACTGGTAAGCACTCGATTGAATAAGGATGCGGTACGGTGGCGAGAAAGCAGCGATACGCAGGCTGCCATTCGTTGTCCCTTGTGGACCTCCAACAGCGTTTGCGGAACCCACTTGCTCAGTTGGTACGTCTTACCTAGACGGTGCAGGTGAAGTCTAACTGTTTCATCGGAAACGTTGAAGTGTCTTGCAAGTTCTCCACACGTTAGACTACTGTCCTCTTCAATGGCCGCTTTCAGGACTCCGTCATTCAAGACCTGTGGTCGTCCACTGCGAGGCTCATCATGGAGAGATAAATCTCCCGACTTGAATTTTCGAAACCAAGGCCTTGCAGTACGTTCATCCACAACACTATCCCCTAACGCTTGACATATGCGGCTACTTGATGCAACTGCTGAGAAGCCCACTTTGAAGTCGTAAAGCAAACAGCCCCGAATGAGATCTCTAGACACTTCCATCCTTCTCACAGCTGTCCGGCTTATAACTGATGGCCGGGCACGTTGCGTGTGTTTTTTTATAACGTCTGATGTTCCTACTTCCGGCTGTCCGAATTTGAAAACAATTGCTACACGCATTTTGTATATATTTCAACTTCATTCAATGACTAATGAAAAAACGGACAGAACTTTTTTGGTTACCTTGTAGTTATTAATGTTAATAATAGTTATTGATGTGTTAACTGTAAAAGTAATGGTGAAAGTAACAATGGTAATCATGATAATGACGGCGATAATAATAATAATAACAAAAATAATAAAAAAAATAATCCTGACAATAGCAAAAGCATTACAAAGTGGGGATGAAAGGCCCAAACCAATGGGAGTGTAACACCTCAATCTGCCCCTTGTTGAAAAGACATCGCTACATACAGTCTCGGCACCAAAATAGAATTACAATTGCGTATGTATGTATGCTTGAAAGTACGGATGTGTATCTGCGCCTAATCTCGGATTGTTTATATGCGTGTTCATGTGTGAACTAAAATGGTGATGTTGTCAATGGTGTTGCCTATGCTATTCAACTTAACATTGGATTTCTCTGTGTTGAGTTCTATTCCACATGCAGAAGCGCTTTCAACGAGTTTGTTGGTCAGCTGTTGTACCTTGTATTCATATTGTTAAATGAAGAAAAACATTTTTCAGCTACAGCACTTCTCAACGTTACCACAATTTAATACGTCAACTAATAGAAACCCAGACCCTTTGTAAGACGAGCAGTGATGCCCGTGGGATTTGTTTTAATTGCCTATGAGTTGTCCGAAATATGTAAACTTTTTAACGCACATCAGACAGGAGTAAATTATTACAATATATAAATTACATCTGTTCAACTTAACGTTACGTTGAAAAACGTAATAGCCGATACTTCTATTGAGAAGTAGATAGATTCGTCTATCGTCCGGTACTCACTTTTCTGATGGTCTTTTGAACAGGAGTAGAAGTTTATCCCTACTTTATTTTTTTAGGATTTGGTTTCCGGTTGCTTCTAAAGTCTACTTCAACTCTATCTATACTCCTAATTTTAGGTGAAGACACCTAAAATGTGAAATTAATTATTTTCCTCAATAGAAGTAGATAACTTTAACTATTGCCCGGTTCACATTTGTACTTTTTAACAGTAGTAGAGTTTTATTATGTATTTCCTGTTTAGGATTGTGCTTCCGGTTCCTTCTAAAATCTAAATTGTTTTCATTCTCTTTTACTTACAGTGCTCCACCTCGAGTCTTAATCGCTTTATCACCTTCCTTGTGGTCAAGTGATTAAAAAAAAGTAACATAATGCTAGTTGGTTATTAACCCGAGATTTGACCGCAGTGTTTCAAGTTTGAATATCTGGAATTGTTGTTGGTAGAGGGGGTCTCGTACTGCGCAGTCGTGACAGATACTTTTGCATACTCAGTGATACGTTGGTGTGTGAACTTGTGAATTGTGTTACGGCAGGAAAAAAAAAACGACAAGGTCTCTGCCCATTATTCACGCCATCTGCAGTGAATTCCGGCAGAACAACCCATCACCAAGATGTGTTACCCCACCAGTCTCGAGGGTGGGTGGGTGGGGCAATGGAGAGCAGATTGGATTGAGGAATTCGAGTTCGAATTCCAGTCGGGTTCATTACATATGCTTAGGCTCACATACCCTTTGGAAAGCTATGAAGCACTCTCCTCCCACAGCTATGGGTTAAATAGTATGATTTGTGTCGAAAAATTTGTGACTCTAAAACAAATTGTTAATGAATTCTTCAGTTGCAAAAAATAAAGAAGAAGAAAATAATTATTCGGACAATCCGAACTATGTTTCGCCTTTCAATAAAATCCCAAAATGTTTTTGAGAAGCTATAAACAACAGATCAATCCATTCTAGATTTATCTCCCTTGTCTTCGGGCTTTTAAATATCGCTAAAATTACATTTGAAATGCCGTGGACATGAGACAATTGAAGAAGGCAGCTGATGGCAATCCCGAAAGAGATTTTACAGACTAGAATAAGTATGCGAAGTTCGAAAGAGAGTACGCTAAAGGGGGCTAAGGTGCCATTGCTTTAGGCAGGACATTTTCAGTAACATCGAATAACTGGGTACTTTACAGAGGAGCCTCTTATTCTTTGTCAAATACCACAATATTCCCAACGAACACATGGACATTGTCGATGGCCCATAATAGGTACATCTCCCCTACTCTTACTCCCGTGTCCTTTGAAGGACTTCGTACCTACTCGAGTCGGTTTAATTTAAATGCCATACTCAATGCTTGCTACTTGTATCTGTTACGTGACTCCATCGTGAAAAAGGATCCTTAGCGAAGGTATCTCGTGTGCAGGTCAGGTGGTATACAAATCAGGAATCCACGAAATGACGGCCAACTCAAGCCTTAGTAATTATTTGAGTACTTTGGCCCCCTCCACTGTACAGCCTGCGCTGACATTTTCTCATCTTTTAGAAGACGAACGTTTAAGAGAAAAATGAATGGTTTAAACACACACATGCCTACGTACTCAAAATGGCGTATGCTGTTAGTTTAGATTTGTCTCTGACTTCTCTCAATGAAGAGAAAGAAAGAGAGAGATAAAGAGAGAGGATATAGCGGAAAGAAGGTAGAAAGAAAGAGAGAGAGAGAGAGAGAGGGAGGGAGGTGGGTGTTGGGCAAGAATCGTTAATCTACTTTAATTAGAAGAAATACTGGAAGTAAATGGCGGCCATCTTTGTAACTGTAAAGCCCAATGAAAGGTAATCAAATGATGCCGTTAACGGAACAATTTCCCGCGAGATATGAACGATAACAGAGAAGTTAATTCATATTATAAAACAGTTGAATTAAACCTTTGGGATACAGAGACAAATATTTTTACAAATATAGACGACCTTGAAGATAACAAGGAGAACATTCTTCCATAGAAACTGAATAGGAAATTCACTACTACAGTGTAACCCGGATATAAGAGAGTTGTCGGGACAGGAGATAAGTCTCTTATATCCGGGTTTCTCTTATATCCGGGTTTGATCTATTATATATACATTAACACAGGCTCTGATTTGAGACCAGAGAAAATATATCTTATATCCGGGTTTCTCTTATATCCGGGTTACACTGTATTATAGATATTGACCAACTCCTCTCTTTTTGATTTCCAATGCAATTATATAGTAAAAGAAAGAAGTCGTTTACATTACGTATTTAATTCTGATTTTAATTGTAGTTTTAAATCCAATACCACCCAGAATTAATTTCTCACTGGCTTTAAATAAAATTCTATAATAAATTCATCAGAAACGAATTTACATTTTTCATAAATTAGCTCGTCCTGGGTATGACGATAAACTACATCCTGCAACATGGTCTGAAGGTTTTGAGGAGCGTCGAACCCCTTCTTAATTGCTGTCGTTCCCAGCTCCATCCTGACCCGTGGTGGTAGCGCCTGTTAGGGTCTCAGCTATGGGCAACTAGTCAACCTCAAAAGTGGGGTCAAAACACTATGAAAGTTTAAAAATAGATTTTTATAGTAAAAATACAAGCAATGCATTTTTAATAAAAAGTATTACCAGCAACACATTTGACTCTCGACAAAAACCGTTTTTTACAAAAATACGTCAATGAAACCGGATCTACAGACGTATTTCTTACGAAGAATACTTATTCTATTCATAAGAACATATCCTAAGCATCTTGTCGGCATTAAATAACACATTGATGTTGATATGGCGGCAAACAAAATATTCCAAACAAAACCAAACAAAACCGTAAATAGCTCTGTTCTTTTTGCAATGTCAGCCATAACACAAGACTACCGACAATTTTTTCTCGTTCTTTCTCAATGCACTAGACCAGCGTTTCTCAACGTTTCTTTTTTTTACTCTTGTGGAACTCTTGAAATAGTTTTCGCGTCTCATGGAACACCTGCATAAAAATTATTATATATCATTATTAATATTTCATTATTTTCTTGGGGTACAACATTTTATTATAGAAATAAAAACAAGACGCGCTTTACTATTCATGGTTGAAAAAAAGAAAAATTAAGCAGCCAACCGGCTTCAATCTCACTCAACAGAGCTGAAATCAAGGGAAGACTAAATGTTACAATATAAAATATAAAATATAAGAAGAATGTAATGAAATAAAGGCAGAACAATCAGATGGAAATAAAGTCAAGCCCTAACGGACATTCCCTCTGTTTACAGAGGGAGGGCTGTCTGAACCTGACATAGATCGTTTCCAATGGCTTCAAATGTAATAAAGAATGAGCATGACTAAGGATGGAGAAAAAAATCAACGCTGAAATTGGTGGCACAGCTTGAATTATTTATAAGGTGCACAGCGATGACGGAACCGTGTGTGTTGTTGATCTTGTATTATTAATATCTATTTTTTGATATTTTCAAGTCGCATTTCCCGTGGCAAGCATAATATATGGACACTGCGCATGCGTCCTGTACTCGAATGAGTCACTCAGTGATGCACGAATTCGTCACGTACAGGTCCTTCCCACGGTTTTACACTGACGCCATATTGAGATCACTAAATATTTTTCTTTCTTTTTAAATGCCGTGTCTTTATTGACGTAGGCGATTATGGCTCTCCACTTCCCCCTATCCCTTGTAGCTCTCAATAAGTTTAATCCCTCTGTCCCTCCCCCAGACCACGTTTTCTCATCCACTTGCTTAACCCGCCAGCTATGTCATGCATTGCTTTCCCTTGCCTCTCTTTCCCTCTATTCGACCTGTGAGTATCAGATTCTCCAGGCCATCCTTTCTCATTACGTGTCTCAGAAACTTCAGTTCCCACATACTGATGTTAAGCTTCATCCTTGTTTGCATCCTCTCTAAGACCTCATTATTGCTCACACGCTAGGTCCTTAGCATCCTTCTGTAGAACCACAACTTTTCGCTGTCGTATAGGAGGACAGACGTCGCGTAGCAGCTTAGTACTCTTTTCTCTGCCCAGTTTTTGGAATGCATCTTTGGCCATCCCAATATGTCTTCGGATCTCAGCGTTCCACAGACGGGAAGTGCGAGACATGAACCTATTGGCGTAGAAGAGACGGCTACCTTTAACCGTTTTGACAGTGGGACTGAGATGCCAACCTAGTAGCATGTTTAAATTCATGCAGTTTGGGAACTAGCGGACTGATAAGCATATACAAGTCAACATCATCTCCCATAAAATATTACTGTCATTACAATCATGAAACTGCACAGATGATATGCATCCCATACCCAGTTGCCTGAATAGCCACCTGAGTTAAACGGCGCTTCGGTCAGGGTTTATACTTAGTGTATCAGCGGTTGAACGCGATTATTGCTGTAACCTTAATAGTATAAGGAATTTGTGTTACTATTTTATTATTTTATATAAATTTCTCTGTTAATATTTCAAATATGTTCACTAAACACAAGTTTTAGTGGAATATATTTGTAGAAGCCTTCAAGGACGAACGGTGAATGACGTACAGTTATTAGGAGTGCTGTCCCACTTGTTTCAAACTCAATGGTAAAGGTTTGCATTTTATCCCCGCTATATAAGTCGATACTTTTGGGATTTTTTGTGTTCTTGAAATCTTGACTTGTATGCCAAAAGCTACGGTAATATTTTATGTTTTCCCTCCATTAAATTGTTCTATGTCGTGATGTAATCATTAGACTAAATGAAAATCTTAACGTATTTATTTCAAAATGCTTCCTAGGGTATCCTTCGTAGGATATTATGGACTGCATAAAAAGTGAAAGATAATAGAAATCTACATTTTAATTAGGAATAAACTATTATTAGGGGAAATACAACAAGAAAGAAACGTATACTTACAATCAGAAAGAGAAAACTGATAGTTGTGGGACACAAAATGAGAAGAGAAGACCTGCAGAATTTAACACTCACATGACGTACTGAACGTTGATTGGTTGATTGATTTTTTTACGGCTTATCAACCTTTTGCAGGTTAATTAAAGCCAGGGATATTTTTGGATTGTAATACTTTTGGGGAGATAATAACGATTTACTGACGCAGTTCCAACTATTTAACCCATAGCTGGGAGAGAAGAAGTGGATTCATACCTTTCCCAAGTGTATTTGTGCGTGTGAATATAACGAATCTGGCTGGAGTTTGAACTCGGTTTTCCGATGTCCAATTGTCAGTCATTATCCATTGCATCACACGCACATCCAACTTACAGCACCTGGTTTTACCAAGCGGTTACACGTCTAGGTACTGACCAGGCTCGACGTTGTTTAACTTCGGTAAATGTATGAGAACCAGTTTTTCAACGTGATATGGCAGTACACCTGTACTGAAGGCAAGTAAAAATGGTCGAACCAACAAGTCATCTACTTAACTGGTTTGTGTGAAAGGGTGATCGAACAGTGACAAAGTGGGGTAATAAAGAGTCGAAAGTTAATTAGAGCAACATGAGAAGGAAGTTGTGGAGCGCCATGGTTATCTATGGCGCATAGAAGAAATCCATTCTGTTATAAAAAAGAAAACACCAGCAAAATATAGTAATTGAATTTTTATTTATCATTCATCACCTTTTCTATGTGATCTTCCGTAAGTTTCGGCCTTTTTGCCCTTCGGCCTTCTTTAGATATATTTCTAACCGAATAGCCTTCAGATTGAAGGTCTACTGAATAGTGTATTCATTTTCGTGGCGCAGCATGATCAGGCGCCATGTCCTGTGTGATATTTTACGAAGCTGTGCTTTGTTGATTGTTGCAAAGGCATTCCGAAACGGCGTCCTTCAACTGATGGATATTTTGGTATCGTTCATGTGAAACTTGCTCCTTGATAATAATACGCCACAGAGCGTTGAAATAGAAAATTATATTACGTAGGGATGACAAATTTGTTTCATTTAATAAAATGCTGCGATTTTCATCAGGACATGGGTTTAGTGCCATTGTAATTAGATTGAGGTTCTTTAAGGTTCCAACTTCAAAACAGAATCTTTCGCTATTTGGCTGACTTGGATAAAAAAAAATTATCACCGCCTCAGAAAGGTTAGAACAGAGTTCTAATATCTCATGGATCAAGTTTTCATTTTTTTTTGTTCGCTTGTGTTATATTTTTGTGATGTCACTCATTTATAGCTTAATTGTTAAATCAAAACAAGCCTCAGTGCTACAATAGAAAATAGGGTCCAGTTAGCACAGTCGTTTTTGTGAGCAAATTCTTAAACCAGATTCCCTTCAGAAGCATCAAAATATATCAGAAAAATAAAGACTGAAAGAAAGAGAAATTTACAGCCTCACTTTCGTACGGCCGATGTAAAGTATGGCCGCACTTTAACAACCCTTCCCTAAAGGAAAATCCTTACAGACTTTTTTTCAAAACAGACATATTTACGGAAGAAACAGCGAAGATTTTATTGATTAGAAACCAAAAATTACAAATTACGTTTCGTTTTTTTTTGTTTTTGTTTTATTGGCGATCCTGGTTGAATAGAATCTTGATCGACAATATCTTAAACTTTATTGTAATTTATGTTTTCACTTTTACATTTCGTTTGACTAACTTGGATTTCTTAAAAGTGATTTCAGTTTATATCAGTTAAAGTCACATTGAAAATAAATGTTGAAATTACTTTAAAAACTGGCAGCGTTATCGGCCAATTGCTACTGGAAAATTCTTAAAGGACTATCGATTATTTTTATTTTAAGCATTCCATTTCAAATGATATTAATATTTCTACTTAAAAATTGGTTTAAAATTGATCGTCGAAAGAGAGAATTCGAACAGGGTCGAGTTACGTGGCTAAAAAGATGGCGTCCTCAATTCTTTCGCGGTGATGTTGAATGGCTGTAAATAGAACACTTTTATAATGCAGCAACTCCCACAAGTCAGTCGATTCGTTGGCAGCAAAGCCTTTTGCTTAATAAATATAGAAGAGACACTTTGTATCATGCATTAGCCGCTGCTTCCGTCTGCGAAACAAAATGACTTATTTCCTGCCATTTATTACAACCTTTAACGAATTTATTTACTGTCTGTTACTCTTTATACGATCACCACAAAATTATGTTATCCCTCCAGCTCTGTTTTGGTCTTTCTAGGTATCGTAACCTCAGTGCACAACTTAGTGAGCCCTACACTAGATCATTTAATATGTTCAAATAGTTTCAAAGTCTGGCTACAGAAGACCGAAGGTAAATTGGTTATATTTCTAAGAGTGGATCACTGAGCATAGGACATTATTCAGGATTTTATTTTTGTTTATCATGTTTGATCTTCCGTAGAATCGAAATCAAACAGTTATAAAAGGAAAAAAAAGTAATGAAATTATTTAAAAAAATGTCCCCACTCGAAAATGGCATAAATTAAAGTTTTCGATTCTGTCATCGCATCTTTATTTTATATCATTTTTTTTCCAGCGGAATTTTATATAGTACTATAAAAATACATGCCATTTTTCCCAAATATGCATAAGATACTTTTTCTTTGTATGGGAACAAAAATATACAATATATAAATTAAAAATTTGTAAAATTAAAAATTGGATACCAGATACTTTCTTGTTTAGGATTGGATATCCGGTTCCTTCTAAAGTCTTTTCATTCTCTTTCAATCCCAGTAATCCCTTGGCATTATCGCCTTGCTTGGGGTTAACTGTTTAAAAAAGAAATCCCCACAAAAAATAATTTTATGTTTTTTTGAAGTCATTTCTAAAAATTTAAAACTATATTTTCGATGTTTTCACGGTCGATATTAAACATGTTTTGTTTTTTTATATATAAAAGCGTTTTTTAATGATATAAAACCTTTATAAAACATGTTTTTTAATGATATAACACCTTTATAAAAACATGATTTTAATGACATAACACCTTAATAAAACCATGATTTTTAATGATATGATACCTTTATATGATATGTTTTTAATGATATAACACCTTTATAGAAACATTTTTGTAATGATATAACACCTATATCATAACATGATTATTAATGAAATATGACCTTTATAAAAACGTAAAAATTTACCATTAAAATCAATAAAAGTAAAACAGTAAGCAACAAATTTTTTAAGCCCCGTATCCTTTCTTTCTGCAATATTCGTGGTATTGATACCAACTTTTGTAATGTAGAATCTTTTTTCTAGAAAATCCTTTAGATATAAGCTCTGCAGAACTAATTTAAAGTCTTCTATGCCAACAGGTGATCTCCCTCTTTGTCGAAAGAATTCTAGGGTACATACGCATGGGGAACCTAGGTTTTACTTTATCACCAAAACTCCCAAGTCGATATCCTGTAAAAAAGTTGACCTATATTGACTATGCAGATGACTTAGCTATCACTACAGACACCATTACAAGTGCCACAGCTCTCTTCCGTCATCTAGAAAATGCTGCTAATGATGCTGGACTCTATGTAAACGCCTCTAAAATTGAATCCATAAGCTTCAACCAACAATACTCAATTCACAATGCTTCAGGAGAATCAATAAAATCTGTCGAATCATATACATACCTGGAAAATGAAATAAATTTTACTGGAAAGGATGTGTATATTCGCATAGCTAAAGTTTGTGCCACTTTGAATAAAATGAATCTGGAAATCTGATTTATCAGACAACCTCAATCGGAGATTCTTTCGCGCAACTGTAGAGGCGGTTTTAACGTATGATGCCTCTGCTTGCATAATAAATAAAACCTTTGGTTTTAAGCTTGAAGGAACCTACACTAAGATACTGGGTGATATATTTAATATCTCATGGAGATAACATCTAACTAAATCACAGCTCCATGGACCAGTCGTGCTAGTTCTGCTATCTTACGTGAACGCAGAATGCGCTTTGCATCACACTGCTGACGAACCAAACAAGAACTTGCGAGTGATCTACTGGCGTGTGACGGGTTGGTTGCCCAACAATCATCTACATTGAGCAGCTACGTTATAACACAGAATACCAGCCTAATGACCTTCCGAACTTGATGTAAGAGCGTGATGGTTGGCGTGATAGACTCATGCATGTCTGGGCTAGCTTCACCGGGAAAATCGTTCAGTGGCAAGGGAATCTTCTCTTAAGCCTTCAGATAATTATTTCATGGGCTTTCGATTTTCGTTATTACAGTCTGTTAGCCATCGGTCCTTCCTTTATCGCTCCCCTTTGTCCCAGGTCTTTGATATATTAGACAAAATAGTTGACAGTATTGAAATGGCTCTCTCTCTATATATATATATTTATCTGCAAATAGTGTTTTGTTCGGTGATTCTAATTCTCATCATATCAAATGACATAATCACTCTAATGCTATTGATGGTTGTCAGACATTCAATTTTTCCGTTGCTTAGTTTCTAGTCAAATAGTGGATTTCCTTACTTGTTTCCCTAATAATTCAGATCAACATGCTTCTTGACTTGATTTGTTCCTTACCTCATCTCCTGGCTCTTGTCAAGCATCACAACTTTAGTAGTAGTAGTTTCTGTTGATAACTCTTTTGACACGTCTATTAAACATGAACCCGCTATTCGCAAGATTTCTTTCTTACCGACTGGGATTTATTTAACGATTTTCTTCGGGACGCCTCTTGGACTGAAATGTTTAATCTTCCTATCGTAAATTGTACCACTTAAATTTCATCCTGGGTGAAATCCGGCATCGATGTTTTTGCGCTACTTCGAAAATACTAGGTAAATCCCCAAACTCCTCCTTGATTAACACTTGCCTGTTCAGTCGCTATAGCCCACAGGAATTACTATTCCGCCTATATCAACATGATGGCTCTGATAACAAAAGCCGTTTCGTGATGGCTTGTAATAATTTCAGACATGTCATCGATGATACTAAGGTTTTGTTCGCTGATAGAATGAGGCAAGTTTCATTCTCGTGAGTACTCCCGTTTCTCTAATAGTGTATCTAGCGATAAAGCAGAATGTTTTGCTCGTAAATTCTCTTCCAATTCTACTCTTGACTCATCTGGAATATCTTTGCCTGACTTTCGGATTAGAACTGAGTTTTTACTCTAAGATATGCACATAACACCGGCCACAGTTTCTTCTGCTGTATCTAAATTTTATCCTCATAAAGCATGTAGACTCGATGGTGTGCTTCCAAAAATATCAGCTTCTGAACTGGCTCCGGTTCTCTCTAAACTCTACAATACAGTTTCTTGCTTTCCTGCTTAATGGTTTGGTTTATTTTGCTTTACGGTATATCAACCTCAGTAGGTTATTTAGTGTCGACAAGATCTTTAGGATAGGTTCGCATGAAAATAGTATGTATTAATATTTTTTTTTCAAAATTGTATTGCTGGATTTTTACGATATACATTTATTTTTATACTTTCATAGTGATTTGTCACCAGTTTTGGGGTTAACTGTTTGTCCATAGATGGGAGCCTAATGGTTACAACCACAACATACTGAAAACCACTGGATTAATTAAGAGGTGATTCCACGCCCCTCAAAACCTTACGATCAGCCCTGCATGAACTACATCGTCAAATTAACCCTTTTTCTTTAATTACTATTTTTAAGATCTCGGGACAACCATTGATTACTTACTATACATTGTCGGTTTAGTAAACCTCATCTTCATGTTCACATTTTCCGGCCTTCTTCTGGTGATTGGAATTTCGAAACTAACCTGAGGTTTCAGTTATTTCCCTTAACTCTCCACTGCTGCGGCCAGGTATTGAACTCACATCTCATTGGGTCTAGTCACTGGATCTAACCAACGTCTATATTCACTGGGCCATGTGTCCAACCAACGTCTATATTCACTGGGCCATGTGTCCATGAATTTTTTGGACTCATAAACCTAATGCCTCAGCAAACATTTTTACCAGTGCTCTTATTGCATTTTTTTCTGTTATTATTATTGCATTTTTTACCAGAGCTTATATTGCATTTTTTTTATTGTTATTCATTGCTTTTCTCTAGCACTCCTTATTACTGGTTCTCATATTGTATTCATTTCTATGCTTGGTCGGCTCAGGAGATGTTTGCGTCTTAGCATATGTACTGATTCCTTAAGTGTTTTAAAGTATTTTCCAGTGATGCTCGCTTGTTGCATTGCAGGGTAGAGCGTTACTGGCTATTTCTTGTTCGTTTGTCTCTGGGTCGCCACTTAAGACTTTTGTTCGATGTTGTAAGCAGCGGACGATCCCTTTCTTTACACTCTATAGATAGTGGGAGTTGAAATTGAGGTATTGTCCGGTGAATGTTGGCTTGTGGTATACGGATGTCTTCAAGCCCTGCTCTGTTCGAGATATTAGTACATCCAGGAAGTCGAATTTGTTGTTTTTTTCTCGCTCCATTGTGAATTGTATCGATGATCTTATTGAGTTCACACGGTCTATTAGTAGCTGGACGTCTTCCTGGTGTGGCCAGAATATGAAGGTGTCATCTACGTATCTCAGTCATAGGGTTGCCTTTAGTGGTGTAGATTCTAATGCGATTTCCTCAAAATATTCCATATATATGTTTGCCATTGCTGGTGATAATGGCGAGCCCATTGCTAAGTCCTCATCCTGTCGATATGTGTCTGATCCCATTCCGAAGTATGTTGTTTGCATACAGGAAGTCAGCATCTCCATCAGGTTATCTATTTGTATACTGGTCAATTCTCCGAGGGAGGTCCGTGGTCAGTCTGTCCCTGACTACCGAGAGTGCCTCCTCCGTGTGTACCTTGGTGAACAGACTCACCACGTCCAGACTTAACATCTGGTTGGATTGGATGGGAGCATCTTTGATTATTTCCACGAAGTGGGCGGATTTCCGGAATTACGATGGTGACATTCCGATTAAGGGGTCGATTATATCTACTAGGATGCGACTCAGAGGGTGATACACAGTGTCTTTGGCAGTTAGCAATCAGCCTGGGTGGAATACCGTCTTTGTGAATCTCAAGGACACATGTCCCGGTGGATAAAGACGTTGGTTAGATCCAGTGACTAGACCCAAATAGTTGTGTGTTCAATACCAGGTCACAGCAGTGGTGAACCAACACTTGGAGAGTTGAGTCAAAAGGGAAATGAGTGAGACATCCGGAAGAGGCATGGCACGTGGAACTAGGACAGTCTATCCCGGTGGACGAATTAAAGGGTTCGGTTCGAAATTCCAGTCACCTGAAGTAGGCCGGAGTGTACAACAGGCGAAACTTTGGGAATATGACAATGAAGATGAGGATAACAGTCCGAGTAATGTAAATAATCCAAATAATCATAATACCTCATCTCAGTAATATAGACACATATTGTTTTCTCTTTTAATTAAAGTAGCATATTTTTAAATAAAAATTATGGCTAAATCCATTACGATGAGAAACTAATGCATTGAATGTATTATTTTCTAAAAGATTCCGTGTTCATATAATCTATTATTTAATTTCCTTGAGGTTTCTCCTACGTATTCTTTGTGGCAATTATTACAGGTGATGAAGTAAATTGCTTCTTCATTGTAGATAGTCTATAATTAATAATCAAACAAATCCTTTTACCTCATATAACGAATAGGCTATTTCGGCTAACGTCGAAAGTGCTCGTCTGTCTTTTCCATACCGGGGTTGAAAAATAAAATAGAGATAAAATACATCGAGCTCTTTTTGTAGATCAGTTCTAATATTTTTTATATTACCAGCATCCACTTCGATTATATACCAACGGATTTTTTTACCTTACTATATATATATATATATATATATATATATATATATATATATACTCGTGTCGAAAAACCTTCGAACTCTTGATTTAACAACAGCCAAATCAATCACGAAGGAAAAGAAGGTTTTAAAAAAAGAAAGAGCCAGGAACATGAAAGTCTGTCGAAAATAATCGCACAGATACAGGTTCAAGGCCCAAAGAAAAAACCCCGATACGAGTAAACAACTAACTAAAGAGCTCAATACAAGCGTAGAGCAAACCTAGTCAAACCTAATGAGCCAGACACACCTACCAAGGTTTCACTTAGGCAGATCTGACGATCTGCCTAAGTAAAACCTTGGTAGGTGTGTCTGGCTCATTAGGTTTGACTATATATATATATATATATATATATATATATATATGTGTGTGTGTGTGTGTGTGTGTATAAGTGTGAGGTAGGACCACCGCCTGAGGGGACGTACACAGTGTCGAAGCATAATTGCATTTATGAAGCGGTTTATAACATGGTTTTGTTATAATTGTTAATAAATATTATCTATCTATGTATCTATCCTTTTTGCCTCTCTTATTTTTTCTATATCCTTATACGCCTCCTTTTAAAATATACATACTTTTTTCAAGCAAATAGAAATAGAGAAGTGATGTTCCACGTGATGCCTGCTTACAAACAAAATTATTCATGAACATTTTAGTCCTCACCAGTCGAGGTGCAACTAAATGCACTGAAACGAAGTTGCATCTTTGTAGTAAGTAAATTGTTTTTGTCTGTATGAAAAAATTATAATAAATAATTATTGCTCTACTATCGGTATTGAGCCCTCTTTGGAATTAATTCTGTGAACATAGAATTTATATATTATTTTCGTTCTCACTACTTTCGGATATATATATATATATATATATATATATACGCAAGTTTAATTGAAAACGACAGACAAGGTACTAAGGTTAAGTTTTTTATTTAATTTTTCTTGTGTACGAACAAGAGCTTTCTTTTCTGAACAAAGGGTGTGTAAGAACTGTCCAAATGTTTTATTTTTCCGAGCGCTTTCGGCTATACCTTTAGAAATTATCAAGGATGATTTGATTTTTCAGCTTAATTGAGTGTGTGCATTATGTATATGTCTTAGTGTGTAGTAGTGGTATTTTAATTTCCAAATACGGTTAGCACGTTAAAATCAGCCCAAAATGACATCCAACATTTAAACAACGAAATCCACAAACATAACATGATACTAAAAAACACCTTGACCGAAATGGAATATAATGAGGCATTGTACCAACTCAACCTTAGCAGCAGCGAGCACCAATTTACACACAGACAAATAATTACAAAAAAGCTGTGTAAATTATACCAAGGAAAAATTTTACTACCCAACAGTGAAGACAAATATTTAAATTTATCCAACCACAAATTAACTGATGACCAAAAAGAATTTTTAAATTTAGGACACCTATACGATCACAGCTCCATTCGAACCCATTTAAACACACACAAAGATTTACCAGACTCCATTAGAAATATACTAATAGAAAACACAAATATATTAATTGCTTCCACCTGTAAAAAAAGGTTAAAAATAATGGAGGCTTTAATAATAAAAAAGAAAAAGCCTACCCTTAACAATATTAACTACGAACAAAGCCACAATGTGCTAACCGTCTTTGGAAATTAAAACACCACTACTACACACTAAGACATACACATAATGCACACACTCAATTAAGCTGAAAAATCAAATCATCCTTGATAATGGCTAAAGATATAGCCGAAAGCGCTCGGAAAAATAAAACATTTGGACAGTTCTTACACCCTTTGTCCAGCAAAGAAAGCTCTTGTTCGTACACAAGAAAAATTAAATAAAAAACTTAACCGTAGTACCTTGTCTGTCGTTTTTAATGAAACTTGCATAAAAGAAGGATTGCTGCCTAAATATACAACTATATATATATATATATATATATATATATATATATATATATATATATATATATATATATATATATAATCATGGCTCTCCATAATTTCCTGTCCTTTGTAGGTTTGAATAAACTTTTTTGTTATCTCTCCTAAACCTTGTTCCGCTATCCACTTACTCAAGCTCGTTGGGTAGGTTATGCGTTGTTTTCCTCTGTCTCTCTTGCCTTCAGTCTGTCTCTTGAGTACCAGATTCTCCAAGCCCTACTTCTTCATCGTGTGCCCCCAAAATCTTCAAATTTCTGATGGTAAGTATAGGCTTCTGTTTTGTTTCCATTTTCTCTAAAATTTTCTTTCCGTTCCTTCAAGTCTCTTCTTCAATTATATTATTGTGGTTTACAGTTTTCTTCAGGTATTAATTAAATTTTCTCCAGGAAATTTGAATAAAACTTTTATTTGATAAACGAAAATTCGTTTATATGTCACATTCGTTGGTTTTCCTCAAAAATTTCAGAACGCGATGGTAATTATTTCTGATTTTGCTGACTTGCATTTTTACTGAGTAATTTAATATTTCTGCACTCGAGAGCCACTCAAAGTAAAGGGTTAATGAATGAAATGTGTATGAATAGTTTGTAGGAAGTAAGAATTATGCGGATAAGGAGGATAGATAAGGTTTGATCCTTGACATAAAGAGGTTAAAATTGTAGTGTTCCAAGAAGCATTCTTGTGGGAGCTTGGGCAAAAAAGTTGTCTAAAAGAAACTAGAACTGGAATAGGGAGTAACTGAGACTCAACTTAAATTTTAATGATTTCATTCCCAAGCAAGGCAACAAAGCCACTAAGACGCAAGTAGACTGACTGTAATAGAATATGAGAAACAAACATTGTTAAGTAGAGAGCTCAATAAAAGAACATGAATTAAGACGACAGACGATAGCAATTGACATTGCGTTTAATTATTTGAAGATCAAAGTCGACAAGAAAGAAAGACACTGGAAGAGAGTTCCACCAGTGAGAAGTGCGTGAGAAAAAACTGTCAGTGGAAGAAGCCTGGTGAATCCTAGCAGTAAATGTCTAAACTAGTGGAAGTAAAAAGTGGGACTTATTTGAACATTTGCTATGGAAATAGCGATAGAGTGTGAACATTTGCGTCTGAAGTTGCAGAGAAGAAAATAAGTTGTGTCCCAGAAAGCCGCGTAAAAGGTTTTGAATTCTGACAAAGCTGGAAAGTGATGATTGGTCGTCTCCAGGCCAGATAAGGCGGCAATACTCCATTTTTGGTCAAATGTGACTCTTGTAATGACAAAGGCTGGCAGGGAGAGTTAAGTATTTTCTGAGACTTTAGAATGAGCTGACAGCAATAGATTGTCTACGACCTCAAGTCCGTCGTTAACTGGGGCAAAAGATGGTTTATTAATTTTAACGCCTCCAAAACAAAACTTCTCTCCATTAATCACCTGGAGACCCCTCTCCGTGTTCCATCAGTGACTCGTTGCGCCTTCTCGTGCTAACATTCTCAGTGGAAGTGGAGAGACTATATTGGATCCATTGCGAGGTCAGCTGCCGAGAAAGTTAGTTTACTGTGCCGTGTGAGACGATTTTTGCCTCTAGATCTTACATATCGATAAGTCTACGATTCGTCTATGTTTAGAATATAGTCCGGTGTTCCTGCTATTTACCTTGAGTTACTTGATAAGATCTAAAGAAGAATCAGCAATATTATTGGTCCTGATCTAGGGGTTTGCTTTTAGTCACTTTACCGTAAGGTTGCCTCTCTGTGTCTTTTCTATAAATACTTTCATGGTAATTGTTCAGATGAGCTCTTCGCTATGTTTTTGTTTTCATATTATAAATACTCATTGCGGCTAGATTTTAAATTGTTGTTTTATTCCCCTTCACCCACAAACAATGAATTACACATACGGGGATTAGTTAGGACTTCTATAGAGACAACGAGGTATTATGGTGTGTGTAGTAAGAATGGTAAGTAAGAATACTTTGTTTTGGCGTTAGGAATATTGTTGTATGTGTCTGTGGCTAGCTAAGTTTAAGGTTAAAACAGAAGAAGACTGCCCTTTTCCCTATTTTGGCCTTGTGCAACATTTTGTAAATAATTACAAATAAATATCGCACTTGGCTATGGTGCCTAGACTTTTTGAATTTAAGCGCAGTACTAGACTGACATCGAGATCTCATCAATTTACAGTTGAGCTGACAAGATGTAGCCGTAAGTTCTATGCTAACAGTTTCTTTTCTCGTTTGTGAAATTGTATTCCGGTTCCATGATTTCCAGCCAACTTTAATCTGCAAAATTTTAAATGTAATGTCAATCGCTATCTACTGTCCTCCGGATGACTCTTTTCTCTTCCCCCTCATTGTTAATGTTTCTGTTCCTAATTCTTCCACACCCTGTAACCGCTTGTGTCTTAGTGGCTTTATTGCCTTGAATGGGTGATCTACTGGGTCTCACGTTTTTTCCAGATTTCAAAAGTTAGTCATTATTTTAATTTAATGAATTCCATTTGAAGTCTGGAATGAATGTGAGACCAAGTAGACGTTCAATGAATGACGGATCTTTGAGCGTGCGACTTTTCACCGTGAAAGGGTAAAAAACAATGGGTCTGATCGGTGATGATGAAACGATCACCACCTTCTGTCGTCGTGAGTTCAATCTGTGCATCGGGCAGATTTCTCTCGTTCTTTATCTTCACAGCAAAAAGATTGTCCTGGAACTTGGGTCCATTTCATCCATTTTATTTTACGACTAACTGCCAACATTATCCTTAACATCTTCCTTTTGATAATTCATTTACAACTTAGCTTGTCTTTGGAAAATATTTAAAACCACTTCAACTTTTATCCTATTATAATTGTCCTTTCCCTCTTTTCGTTATTTTGCTCGATCCTTGCGCCCTGCTAATACCTCATAAATAATGGATTATTCCATTTTGATTGCATGGCAAAGACACTACTTTGTTTCAGTGAGAAAATGGAAGTAAGAAAGAGAGAAAGAAGGGAAGATAGAGAGAGGATCAGAATAAACCGATAAGAACAGATACTACACGGGATTTACTTGACCTCCCACACGGCCAGGTTCTGGCACAAGGTCGGAGTTTAACGTGGGAAGGGAGGGGGAATGGACCCGAGTTTTCACCCGGGTCGCAGTGCTTTGGCTTTAGCTAGTCATAGCTGGTCTTGGCTGGTCTTAGCTGGTCATAGCTTGTCCAAGCTGGTCAGAGCTGGTCATAGCTAGTCAGACGTAGCCACGATACTACCAGCGCAGGGACGAATCCCTGCCGCCGGCCTGTATCGGAGAAGGAATCCCGGCCCCATAGGCGATCATTCAGTGAGTAATCTGCGAACAGATACTACACTTTGATCTTAGCCAAAAGACCGTGGATTTACTTGACCTCCCACACGGTCAGGTTGTGACACAAGGTCGGGGTTTAACGTGGGACGGGAGGGGGAGTGGACCCGAGCTTTCACCCGGGCCGCAGTGCTTTAGCTGGTCTTAGCTTGTCCAAGCTGGTCAGAGCTGGTCTTAGCTAGTCATAGCTGGTCATAGCTAGTCAGACGTAGCCCCGATACTACCAGCGCAGGGACGAATCCCTGCGACCGGCCTGTATCAGTGATCGCTCCCGGCCTAAAGGCGATCATTCAGCGAGTAATCTGCGAACAGATACTACACTTTGATCTTAGCCAATATATTTATTGTACGTAAAAATACAATTGTGGCACAAGGCCGAAAAAGGGGAAGTGGGGAGAGGCTGGTCTTCACTTACTATCCTATACCTAGCTAATCAGATTCGCGACCCGTTCATACGTTACAATATTCGCATTCACCAAAAGAACTCGTCCGTCGCCGTTCGATCCTTCACGCACCATAATACCGCAATCTCACAAGGGGGGGGAAACTACAAAAACGCGCCCCACGCAGTTAAAAATTTGATGAGAATAAAATACATTAAAATTCTAACAATGAAAAGATGAGAAGGGAGGGGGAGATGAACCCGTAAACAAACTTAAACAACAAATATATGTTAGTAAGTCCCGACCAACCCACAAAATAGAGAGGCCGCTGTATTCTGTCCAGAGGACAAAATCAAGTAGCGCTCTCGCTAAGGGAATGGGGAAAAGAGATAAAATAACATGGACATGGGATGGAGGGATAAAAGGCTGACCCAGTCGAAATAAAAAAGGGGGGAATGGGTGGGCCAAAAACAAACTGGGGATGTTGGGAATCTCGACTTGGATCATAACAAAAGGAGATAACCGGGAAACAGGTTAGGAACACACTCACTCACATTAACTAGGTACACTTAGGCTTGACTGACTTAACCAGGGGGAGGGTTCCACGGGAAACCACCCCGATGTGATATAGGTTTGACTTAGAAAAAGAAATCAAGGCTCGCCCCGTTCAAACGAACCAAGCTCGCCTCTTTCACCCACCTTTCGCTGAAGACTGTCGAATGCAAACGTTTCCTATCAGTTCTAATCTTCATCCTGAGCTGATGCTCAAAGAATCGGATCAGATCCTGATGCGAAAGACGATTGCCTCGCAAGACTTCCTCCTTGCGCGTCGTCCATATCACCATTCTAGCCGTGGCTAGCAGCGTGAGAAACACCATTCGTTTCACTCCGGAATACGGGGGCGACACATTGTCACACGCGTATGCGCGATCGATGGACACGAGTTGTCTGGGAGCGATACGAGCCGTCAGCTCGCCGACACGGTCCCATAAGGGGCGGACCCGGGGGCAATGGTAGAAGGCGTGCGAAGCCGTTTCTTCCAGACCAAGGCCACACCGTTCGCAGTCTGGCATATCCGCCAAGCCCCATATGAACACCATGTCGTTGAGAGGCAGCCGATTGCGAGCCAATCGCCAGGTAAGCTAAAACTCAGGGTTGCTGAGATAATTCGCCGCTGGCGCCCAAGACCAGTAGGAGCGGTACTCCTCCTCCGACAAGCAGAGCGTATCGCGTAGGCGATCCTTCGCGCGACCCTCCACTAATCCCCGATATAAGACTTTCCTAGGCCGTGACAGGTCACTGGACCGCGGAATAGCCCTCAAGGCTGAGCGACACTCGCTGAGGAAAAGCGACTCGTCCCGGGGCGTACAACGGCGCTCCGCCCCCGAGATGGGGGGACTGATGGTAAGGCTAGGGAACGCGTCCCTCACGATCCCCTCCAGAATCGGATCTCCTCCAGTCAAGGCGCGGCGTAGGAAAGCCAACCGAGAGGCACGGATGTGACTCAAGACGTGTGGCATTCCCAGCCCCCCATGACACGGACGTTTAGTGCAGACTCGTCTGTCGACCCTGTTACCGCGTCCCCCCCACAGGATGGAGGAGAGCGACTGCTCGAGCGCCTTCATGTGGGCCTCACAGAGAGGAAGTACTGACAATCGATAAAGAACAAGGGGGAAAATGTATGTGACACACACCTCCGCCCTGCCCTTCACGGACAACCTCCGTCGATTCCAAGTCTTACCGGCAGAAACGACCTTTGCTAGTACTTCTGACCAATTCTTCTCCAGCTGGAGGTCGGGCCCAAACCACACTCCAAGAATGCGGACAGGGCTGTCCGTCCAACCGAAGTGGCCCGGAAGATCACGCCCCTTCCAGGCACCTAACCGCAAGCCGGACGACTTGTCGCGGTTTATCTTGGCCCCCGTCACCTTCTCGTACCGATCAAGCGCCTTCTGCACCGCCTCGATGTCGTTTCGCGACGACACGAAAGCGGATACGTCATCGGCGTACGCGGAAACCCTGGCTCGAGACCCTCCAGGCACGGCGATTCCGCGTAGAGCCGGACTGCACGTCTCGTCCTTCAGCCGGCGAAGGAGAGGCTCCAACGCCAAAGCGTAAAGGAGAGGCGACAGCGGACAACCCTGGCGAACCGACCTCGACAGAACAAAGGCGTCCGACAACTTCCCGTTCACCTGCACCACAGCGCTGGGGGAGCGATACAGGAGGCTAATCCAGCGGCAGAAGTCGGGTGCGAATCCGGCGGCCTGCAGGACAGCAGCAAGGTAGCGATGGTCGACCCTATCAAATGCCTTGGACTGATCCAAATTGATCAGCGCGGCCTCTTCGTCGTCTTTTACTCCCTCTATGATCGTGCGGATCAGATGCAGGTTGCTCTGAATTGTTCGGCCCCTCACAGAACAAGTCTGCTCGGGTCCCAACAGAGACTCGGCAACTGACTGCAAACGCTCCTGCAGGATCTTGGCCATAATCTTTAACTCTGTGTTTAGCAGAGTTATGGGCCTGTAGTCGTCTAGTTTCCCCCCACCACCCTTGCCCTTCTTCAGCAGAGTGATCACACCCCTGGAAATGCGGTTGGGGATGGACCCCGACCGAAACCAGTTGTTGAACACCGCTGTCAGAATCGGGACAAAGATGTGCGACAGCCTCAAGTACAATTCATAGGGCAAACCGTCCAGACCGGGCGACTTGCCTCTGCCGACCTTCTCCAGTGCCTCGTAGACTTCGCCCTCCGTGATCTCTCCCTCGCAGCTAGCTGCTTCAGTCGGCTCGAGCCGAGGAAAGTCAGCCAAATAGCTGCGAAACTCCTCCTCACGGAGACCAGGCTCCTTGGTAAAGCGGCTCTCGAAATGCCGCCGAAACGCCTCGCACACATCGTCAGTCGACCGCAGAGTACGCCCCTCCGGGGTTTTGACTTGACGAATGTAACGATCACCACCTCGACGGACTTCTTCCCGACGCAGATCTGCGCCCAGGTTCACGGCCTCCGAAGACATCTTACTTAGCCTATGCCTAATTACCTGACCCATGTAGCGCTCGCTATTCGAACGCTGCAGGGCCTCCCTAGCTAGGGCTATCTCTAGGGGATCCCCCCCAGCCTCCGCCCGGGAAAAGCTAGCCTTAAGTGTCTTCACCTCTTCAGCTCTATCTAGGGCGAGCCGTTTGCTGAAACCGGTGGTGAAGGACCTAATCCTATTTTTAAGACGCTCCCACCACCTATTCCCGATAACCGCCCCCACTAGCTCCCGCTGCACTAAGCTAATCAGCTGCTCCCGGAAGTCCCGCCTGTCCAGCAAGGACAGATTGAACTTCCAGTAGCCAGCCATTCTAGCCCTATGTTCTAACGCCACCCGGGCACAAACGAGTTTGTGATCCGAATAGCCTACCCAGTGGAACGTGGGACAATCTAACAAGTCTATGTCGGCTCTACGAACTAACATCCTGTCAAGGTAGCTGACTACCTTGTCAGACGGCCAGCTAAGAGCCCACGTCCACATTTTCCCCCCGGGGTGATCGACCCGGTATCTATCGACGAGACCATAATCGTCGATCAGATCGACCAGGCAACGATCGCACCTACTCCCGCTAGCGACCCGCCCCCTGTCTATCGTGGGGTCCAGGACGGCATTCCAGTCCCCCATTAAAACTAGGCGCGCAGAATCGACTAGGAACGGCCCCAACCGCCGATAAAACGAACCCCGCTCCTCCCGGTCGTTGGGCGCATAAACCGCAACGACCCGAAACGAACCACTTTTCACGGCAATATCGGCCACCAGCAAACGGCCCTCGGCATCGGTATGCACAAGGTCCACCTTCGCCTCGAGAGTACGCTTGACCAACAAAGAAACCCCTCTGGCACACCGGTCCCCGTATGCTGAATAGACGACAAAGTCCTCCGTCAGCACACACGCATCGGAAGCGCAAACAAAGTGGGTCTCTTCGATCGCGGCAACATCCACACCGAACGACAAGAGATCCCGAAGCAGGCGGGCCGCCTTACTCCGATCTCTCAAGCCCCTCACGTTCAGACTGGCAATCTTAATTTCCATTTCTAAACCTGCAACGAAAAATAAGAGTTATGGCAAAAAACCTACTCACATACCGGGCGGAAATCAGCGGGTGACAGGACCCCGACGGAATGTCCCAGACTTCCAGTACCCAATTCAGTCGACATCCGACCCTCCGGGACAATTCCGCCGACGTCCATGGGGAACGTTAGTTTTGCAGCCCTATATACAGAGGGATGGAGAACAACGGGGACCCTCCCTGCACAGAAATGTGCAAGTTTTTTTAAAATTGGTGTGCCTGTTTCCAGGACTTTAATGTCTGGGAAAACGTCACGGCATTCCTCGAGGAAGGACCACACCTTCAAATTCCCTCCCGAGTCCCGGACACAAGTAATTATCCCCGCTGCCTTGGGGAAGTTGCGGGGATCTTCGATTGACTTGCCGTCCACGGCTGTTAGTTTGAAGAGAGGACCCAGCCGTGCTCTTCTGTGAGTGGGTAGGTCCTTCTCTCTTTCTTTTCTGTCCACTCTGCAGATCAGATCAGGGCCTGGGTAATATTTTGCCCTTTTCTTTACTTTCTTTTTTTCCTTATCTGGGAGTGGAGAGGAAGGGGTGGAAGTTAGAGGTGCAGTGGAAGGAAAGGAGGAGGTGGATGGAGAGGGAGACGAAGCACGGGAGGGGGAGGATGGAAGGCTTTTGGTTCGGGCGACAGCGTAATTTGGGGATGCAGGGAAGGGTTGGGACCCGGATACGTCTGTTTGTTCGTCCGCCCCACCTTCCGTGCTTTGTTGACATGTTGCTTCCTCGGTAGATACGGAGGACGGAGGTGTTTGTTCCAACTCCATCTCACCGTTAGAGTGCTGCTGCTGATCATGGCTAGTCTTTAGTTTTTTGGACGGCTGTTTCTCCAGCCGCCCCTCTTGTTGCTGTACTTGTTGTTGTTCTTGCTGTATCTGCTGTTTCTGCTCTCTTTCCTGGTGTTGCTGTGTTTTTTCATCCTTCTGTCGCTGTTTTGTCGGCATATGCAGCAGAGAGTCCTGCTTGTTTGTCAGATCCTTTCCTTGTGGTTGTGGTTGCCGCTTTTCCGGCTGCCCCTCTTTGGGTTGCTCCTGGGGCAGCCGTTGTTTTTTGGGGGCCGTGGTATTCTGTGTCGGGGGCGAAGCAGCCCTGTCTTTTCTGCGCCCCTTTACCACTTTCCACTCCCCTTCGGGCGCCTTCTCCTTCGCCACGACCTCAGGGGATGCCGATCTTCTAGATTGGTTTGTTACCGGTGCTGTCGCTGATGTTACTGGGGGGGCCGTAGGTTGGGGGTCCTTTTTGGGACATGCCTTCGCCATGTGACCCGGCGCGTCACACAGCCAACAGAATGGCTTGCGTCCCTCTACGACCACCGGCATCTTTCTGTCCCGGCACTTCAGCACATTGGGGATTTGTTCAAACGCAGGCCTATTTAGTATGACGTGCAGCACCATACCCCCCGTCGCAATGCCTGTCCTTCCCACGCTGGCGGACACCTCCTCCACCTGGCCAAATTTTGAAAAAAAGGCCCCCATTCGGTCCTCACTAATGTCTGCTGGGACTCCATGCACTGTGATTTTGGTTTTTCTAGTGCCTAAATACTCCGTCTGGAGTCTCAGCGACCTTGTGACCAGCGTAGTTCCTGCTAGGCTTTTCGCCTGCTCCTCGCTTGCCAGCAGGATCTCCCACTTTGCACGGGAAACCCGTGCCAGAAGCTTGGGAACAATCTTCAGGCTTTTTAGGGCCTCCTCCATTGTTTCCCTGCCGACTCCAATGAGCGTCTTACTTTTGACGTCTGAGGTCAGCAGGGAAATGATTTTTATCTTTATACTTTCCAGGACCTCCGGAATCGTGAGGAATTCGTCCCCCTGGAAATATTCATCATTTTTTTTCCTTAAGTCCGCATAATATGCGGCGTCCTTTCTCGGCCTGTCCTCCGCCCAGGCCGATCTGTTCGGTGGCGCCAAATTTTCCTCCTGCACCGTTACCGACGGTGCGGACTGAGTGTTACCTCCGCCCCAGGCCGATCTTTTCACCGGCGAAGAATTTTGCTGTTGCACCGTTACAGACGGTGTCGATGCAGAGTTATCCTCCGCCCCGGCCGATTCTTTCGGCGGCGACGAAGTGTCATCTGGCACCGCTAGAGGCGGTGTAGAGCCAGGCTTGGTGTTTGTGTCCGCCATGTTGTTTTCCGCCATGGGGACTTCTCCAAACGACGGCCACACAAGATTCTCTTTCCAATAAATATATTTCTCCTTCCCCAAATTACAAAATAAACAAAACCGAGAACAAACAAGGAAAATGCGACAGAGAAAAATAAAATAAAGTGTTACACACGTGGAACACAAAAAATGTTACGCACGTGGAACAAAAACTGAGTTAAATTCAACAAACGTAAAATCACCGGGAGAGGGTAGAAGCAATTAAACAAAAAGAATGGACAAATAAAGTCAAACTAAAACAACAAAAGTTTAAAAGAGTGGGGAAAACGGTTTGTGAACAAAAACGGGGAAATCTAACAGTTCAAGAGTTCACTTTTTTTTTTTTTGTCTTTTTTTCAAAAGTACTTCCACTCGTGTGGAAAAAGAAAAATTCACAATACCTTGTTGTCCAAAAAGAAACACGAAAAATACCTGGTACGAAGAACAGATACTACACTTTGATCTTAGCCAAAAGGCCGGGGATTTACTTGACCTCCCACACGGTCAGGTTGTGACACAAGGTCGAGGTTTAACGTGGGACGGGAGGGGGAATGGACCCGAGTTTTCACCCGGGCCGCAGTGCTTTGGCTTTAGCTGGTCATAGCTTGTCCAAGCTGGTCTTTAGCTTTGGCTTTAGCTAGTCTAGCTATGATACTACCAGCGCAGGGACGAATCCCTGCGACCGGCCTGTATCGGTGACCGCTCCCAGCCTAAAGGCGATCATTCAGCGAGTAATCTGAGAACAGATACTACACTTTGATCTTAGCCAAAAGGCCGGGGATTTACTTGACCTCCCACACGGTCAGGTTGTGACACAAGGTCGGGGTTTAACGTGGGACGGGAGGGGGAATGGACCCGAGTTTTCACCCGGGCCGCAGTGCTTTGGCTTTAGCTGGTCATAGCTGGTCCAAGCTGGTCTTTAGCTTTGGCTTTAGCTAATCTAGCTATGATACTACCAGCGCAGGGACGAATCCCTGCGACCGGCCTGTATCGGTGACCGCTCCCAGCCTAAAGGCGATCATTCAGTGAGTAATCTGAGAACAGATACTACACTTTGATCTTAGCCAAAAGGCCGGGGATTTACTTGACCTCCCACACGGTCAGGTTGTGACACAAGGTCGGGGTTTAACGTGGGACGGGAGGGGGAATGGACCCGAGTTTTCACCCGGGCCGCAGTGCTTTGGCTTTAGCTGGTCATAGCTTGTCCAAGCTGGTCTTTAGCTTTGGCTTTAGCTAATCTAGCTATGATACTACCAGCGCAGGGACGAATCCCTGCGACCGGCCTGTATCGGTGACCGCTCCCAGCCTAAAGGCGATCATTCAGCGAGTAATCTGAGAACAGATACTACACTTTGATCTTAGCCAAAAGGCCGGGGATTTACTTGACCTCCCACACGGTCAGGTTGTGACACAAGGTCGGGGTTTAACGTGGGACGGGAGGGGGAATGGACCCGAGTTTTCACCCGGGCCGCAGTGCTTTGGCTTTAGCTGGTCATAGCTGGTCCAAGCTGGTCTTTAGCTTTGGCTTTAGCTAATCTAGCTATGATACTACCAGCGCAGGGACGAATCCCTGCGACCGGCCTGTATCGGTGACCGCTCCCAGCCTAAAGGCGATCATTCAGTGAGTAATCTGAGAACAGATACTACACTTTGATCTTAGCCAAAAGGCCGGGGATTTACTTGACCTCCCACACGGTCAGGTTGTGACACAAGGTCGGGGTTTAACGTGGGACGGGAGGGGGAATGGACCCGAGTTTTCACCCGGGCCGCAGTGCTTTGGCTTTAGCTGGTCATAGCTTGTCCAAGCTGGTCTTTAGCTTTGGCTTTAGCTAATCTAGCTATGATACTACCAGCGCAGGGACGAATCCCTGCGACCGGCCTGTATCGGTGATCGCTCCCAGCCTAAAGGCGATCATTCAGCGAGTAATCTGAGAACAGATACTACACTTTGATCTTAGCCAAAAGGCCGTGGATTTACTTGACCTCCCACACGGTCAGGTTGTGACACAAGGTCGGGGTTTAACGTGGGACGGGAGGGGGAGTGGACCCGAGCTTTCACCCGGGCCGCAGTGCTTTAGCTGGTCTTAGCTTGTCCAAGCTGGTCAGAGCTGGTCTTAGCTAGTCATAGCTGGTCATGGCTGGTCTTAGCTTGTCATAGCTAGTCAGACGTAGCCCCCGATACTACCAGCGCAGGGACGAATCCCTGCGACCGGCCTGTATCAGTGATCGCTCCCGGCCTAAAGGCGATCATTCAGCGAGTAATCTGCGAACAGATACTACACTTTGATCTTAGCCAAAAGGCCGTGGATTTACTTGACCTCCCACACGGTCAGGTTGTGACACAAGGTCGGGGTTTAACGTGGGACGGGATGGGGAGTGGACCCGAGTTTTCACCCGGGCCGCAGTGCTTTAGCTGGTCTTAGCTTGTCCAAGCTGGTCAGAGCTGGTCTTAGCTAGTCATAGCTGGTCATGGCTGGTCTTAGCTTGTCCAAGCTGGTCAGAGCTGGTCATAGCTAGTCAGACGTAGCCCCGATACTACCAGCGCAGGGACGAATCCCTGCGACCGGCCTGTATCAGTGATCGCTCCCGGCCTAAAGGCGATCATTCAGCGAGTAATCTGCGAACAGATACTACACGGGATTTACTTGACCTCCCACATGGCCAGGTTGTGACACAAGGTCGAGTTTAACGTGGGAAGGGAGGGGGAATGGACCCGAGTTTTCACCCGGGTCGCAGTGCTTTGGCTTTAGCTAGTCATAGCTGGTCTTGGCTGGTCTTAGCTGGTCATAGCTTGTCCAAGCTGGTCAGAGCTAGTCAGACTTAGCCACGATACTACCAGCGCAGGGACGAATCCCTGCCGCCGGCCTGTATCGGAGAAGGAATCCCGGCCCCATAGGCGATCATTCAGTGAGTAATCTGCGAACAGATACTACACTTTGATCTTAGCCAAAAGGCCGGGGATTTACTTGACCTCCCACACGGTCAGGTTGTGACACAAGGTCGGGGTTTAACGTGGGACGGGAGGGGGAGTGGACCCGAGTTTTCACCCGGGCCGCAGTGCTTTGGCTTTAGCTGGTCATAGCTTGTCCAAGCTGGTCTTTAGCTTTGGCTTTAGCTAGTCTAGCTATGATACTACCAGCGCAGGGACGAATCCCTGCGACCGGCCTGTATCGGTGACCGCTCCCAGCCTAAAGGCGATCATTCAGCGAGTAATCTGAGAACAGATACTACACTTTGATCTTAGCCAAAAGGCCGTGGATTTACTTGACCTCCCACACGGTCAGGTTGTGACACAAGGTCGGGGTTTAACGTGGGACGGGAGGGGGAGTGGACCCGAGCTTTCACCCGGGCCGCAGTGCTTTAGCTGGTCTTAGCTTGTCCAAGCTGGTCAGAGCTGGTCTTAGCTAGTCATAGCTGGTCATGGCTGGTCTTAGCTTGTCATAGCTAGTCAGACGTAGCCCCCGATACTACCAGCGCAGGGACGAATCCCTGCGACCGGCCTGTATCAGTGATCGCTCCCGGCCTAAAGGCGATCATTCAGCGAGTAATCTGCGAACAGATACTACACGGGATTTACTTGACCTCCCACATGGCCAGGTTGTGACACAAGGTCGAGTTTAACGTGGGAAGGGAGGGGGAATGGACCCGAGTTTTCACCCGGGTCGCAGTGCTTTGGCTTTAGCTAGTCATAGCTGGTCTTGGCTGGTCTTAGCTGGTCATAGCTTGTCCAAGCTGGTCAGAGCTAGTCAGACTTAGCCACGATACTACCAGCGCAGGGACGAATCCCTGCCGCCGGCCTGTATCGGAGAAGGAATCCCGGCCCCATAGGCGATCATTCAGTGAGTAATCTGCGAACAGATACTACACTTTGATCTTAGCCAAAAGGCCGGGGATTTACTTGACCTCCCACACGGTCAGGTTGTGACACAAGGTCGGGGTTTAACGTGGGACGGGAGGGGGAGTGGACCCGAGTTTTCACCCGGGCCGCAGTGCTTTGGCTTTAGCTGGTCATAGCTTGTCCAAGCTGGTCTTTAGCTTTGGCTTTAGCTAGTCTAGCTATGATACTACCAGCGCAGGGACGAATCCCTGCGACCGGCCTGTATCGGTGACCGCTCCCAGCCTAAAGGCGATCATTCAGCGAGTAATCTGAGAACAGATACTACACTTTGATCTTAGCCAAAAGGCCGTGGATTTACTTGACCTCCCACACGGTCAGGTTGTGACACAAGGTCGGGGTTTAACGTGGGACGGGAGGGGGAGTGGACCCGAGCTTTCACCCGGGCCGCAGTGCTTTAGCTGGTCTTAGCTTGTCCAAGCTGGTCAGAGCTGGTCTTAGCTAGTCATAGCTGGTCATGGCTGGTCTTAGCTTGTCATAGCTAGTCAGACGTAGCCCCCGATACTACCAGCGCAGGGACGAATCCCTGCGACCGGCCTGTATCAGTGATCGCTCCCGGCCTAAAGGCGATCATTCAGCGAGTAATCTGCGAACAGATACTACACTTTGATCTTAGCCAAAAGGCCGTGGATTTACTTGACCTCCCACACGGTCAGGTTGTGACACAAGGTCGGGGTTTAACGTGGGACGGGAGGGGGAGTGGACCCGAGCTTTCACCCGGGCCGCAGTGCTTTAGCTGGTCTTAGCTTGTCCATGCTGGTCAGAGCTGGTCTTAGCTAGTCATAGCTGGTCATGGCTGGTCTTAGCTTGTCATAGCTAGTCAGACGTAGCCCCCGATACTACCAGCGCAGGGACGAATCCCTGCGACCGGCCTGTATCAGTGATCGCTCCCGGCCCAAAGGCGATCATTCAGCGAGTAATCCGCGAACAGATACTACACTTTGATCTTAGCCAAAAGGCCGTGGATTTACTTGACCTCCCACACGGTCAGGTTGTGACACAAGGTCGGGGTTTAACGTGGGACGGGAGGGGGAGTGGACCCGAGCTTTCACCCGGGCCGCAGTGCTTTAGCTGGTCTTAGCTTGTCCAAGCTGGTCAGAGCTGGTCTTAGCTAGTCATAGCTGGTCATGGCTGGTCTTAGCTTGTCATAGCTAGTCAGACGTAGCCCCCGATACCACCAGCGCAGGGACGAATCCCCGCGACCGGCCCGTATCAGTGATCGCTCCCGGCCCAAAGGCGATCATTCAGCGAGCAATCCGCGAACAGATACTACACTTTGATCTTAGCCAAAAGGCCGGGGATTTACTTGACCTCCCACACGGTCAGGTTGTGACACAAGGTCGGGGTTTAACGTGGGACGGGAGGGGGAGTGGACCCGAGTTTTCACCCGGGCCGCAGTGCTTTGGCTTTAGCTGGTCATAGCTTGTCCAAGCTGGTCTTTTAGCTTTGGCTTTAGCTAGTCTAGCTATGATACTACCAGCGCAGGGACGAATCCCTGCGACCGGCCTGTATCGGTGACCGCTCCCAGCCTAGAGGCGATCATTCAGCGAGTAATCTGAGAACAGATACTACACTTTGATCTTAGCCAAAAGGCCGAGAAGCGATTACATTTATTTGCCGTCCCACGTTGGACCAGTTTACACAAAGTCATTTTCATTTGGGAATTCCGACCGGACACCTCTCCAATGAAGGGAGGTACTGCCACGAGCAAATGTTCTCTGAGACCGGTGCCCTCGCCAATGAACGGAGGTACTGTCACCTCTCCAGTGAAGAGAGGTACTGCCACTGGCAGCTGTTCCCCGAGACCGGGCACCGCTCCAGTGAAGGGAGGTACTGCTACGGGCAGCTGTTCCCCGAGACCGGGCACCGCTCCAATGAAGGGAGGTACTGCCACCGGCAGCTGTTGCCCGAGACCGGGCACCTCTCCAATGAAGGGAGGTACTGCCACGGGCAGCTGTTCCCCGAGACCGGGCACCTCTCCAATGAAGGGAGGTACTGCCTTGGGCAGCTGTTCCCCGAAACCGGGCATCTCTCCATAATATTTTCAGTTGCGTTCTGTCCGGAGACAAAGACACAACTGAGTTGCGCTCTGTCCGAAGAAAGCGATATAATTGAGAGATAAAATGAATTCTATCCCCCAGAGAGCAGATACTACACTTTGATTTCAGCCAAAAGCCGGGCAAACGAATCGCGACTGCGATAAAAGCGAGATTTTCAGACGCCCAATATCGGTCGACGGAAATCGAATAAGGCACTCACCAAAAGTCCGGTTAACATAAATATCAGGTCATCCCATAAGTTCTGTCCGAATTTTGAATAAAGAAAACAAGTGACTAAATGCTAACTTTAATTACAGATTCAATCAACAATGTATTTTCCCTGATTATCTATGACTTCCTTCCATCTATTAACAAGATTTTGGCTTTGATTCGAAGAACTCACAAATGCCAGTTTTAACCTCTTCCTGTGTTACAAAAGCTGTTTCTTCCAAATGATTCTGTAAGCTACGAAAGAAATGGTAGTCTGATGGAGTAAGGTTGGGAGAATAAGGTGGATGAGGAATTTTCTCCCAACCAAGTTCTTCGATCTTTTGTGACATGATTCTTGCTGTGTGTGGTCGCGTATTGTCCTGATGAAACATCACCCATTTTCGATTCACTAGAGCAGGTATTTTTTCCTCAAAGCTTGGTTCAAACGCTCTAATTGCTGACAGTATATGTGAGCATTAATTGTTGCATTAGGTGGTAAGAATTCAAAGTGGATTATTCCTTGGCAATCCCACCAGATTGAAAGAAGAACCTTTTGCTCATGAAGTTCCCTTCTCGGCTGTGGCTGGGGTCCTTCCCCTTTACCAAGCCACTGTCTACGACGCTTAACATTTCGATAAAAGATCCATTTTTCGTCGCCAGTCACAAGTCTATCCAGAAAAGGTGAAACAAATTGGCGAGAATGGAGAGAAGAGCAGATGTCAACGCGGGATTTGAGCTTGTTTTCAGACAATTCATGAGGCACCCATTTTCCAAGTTTAGGAACTTTTCCAAGTTGTTGAAGATGACGATGAACAGTTGTATGGTTTGAACTGAGAACCACTGCCAATTCCTCAACTGATAAAGCAGGATTTTCTTCAAGGGCTGATTCAAGAAGCATTTCATCAAACTCAACTGGACTTCCGGTTCGATCTTCAACTTCAAGGGTGAAATCTCCACCTCTGAATTTTTCAACCCATCTTCTGTAAGTTCTTTCATTCACACATTCCTCTCCATAAACTGAGTGAATGTTTCTAGCCGCTTCGGCTGCTGAGTTTCCTTTCTTGAACTCATAAAGCATTATGTGCCTCAAATCATTCTTGGGTACTTCCATGTTAGCAGGGTTTTTAATCAAACAAAATTTAATTTTATTGTTCTCTGAAATAAAATTTGATCAGTTTAAATGCATCTAAACATAAAAATAATGTTCAGCTCCATTAGACATTATACAATACTCTTTAAATTTCGTTCATTTTAACAGAAAGTTAAAATTCGGACAGAACATATGGGATGACCTAATAAAATAACATCGTCTCCTGAAACTATTATCAAGATATTATGTTCATAAAACTGCAATCCGGCTTATAACAATAAATGCATCAATGACCAGAGACTCTAAAAAAAAAAAGAAACTTCTTTAAAATTCCAGTCTGCTTAATAAAGAGGAAAAGAGTTTAAATTAACGAAAATGATTCGCAACAAAATGCTTTTATTTTTTGAAATAGTTAATTAAAATTTGAAACCACCATGCTGAAAGTGTGCTACGGGGCATCTGAAGGAGTTTAGGGATAAGGGAATCTGCTTTTCCTAATTTGGATAACATATTAACGAATATTAAACCTGTCCTCCGACATAAAG
>OZ038513.1:13506104-13758604 GCA_964036315.1 Acanthosepion esculentum
TGGCCCAGTGAATAAAAAGAAGTGCAGAATTAAATTCAACGAAACCCTCCGCGATGCGAATGAGTTTCAACTTTTATTGTCGATGACTCCAAAATGGTAGATTTTATCAAAATTTATTTGTGATTTTCAAATTAAGCATATACATTTACACCCAAATTCCTATTTGGGAATTTTTTATTAGAAACTGAGCGCAGGGCTTGAACTGCAAATTACGATTTTTCGTTTTTGTCAAAATAATAGAAATATTAAAAGATTTTTATTCTCGCGAAATTTACATTTGTTAACTTTACTCAAGAGAATTGAAAACGTCTAAAAATTGAATGTCAGTATTTGAAAACAAAATTCAAGCACCAATGACCATATTTGGACGAAAAAGGGAGATCACCGTCCCCCCGTGGGATGAGGTTAAAATATTAGAGAGAACATCACTAGAAAATACGAAAACCTAAGGAATCAGTACATATGCTAGGCGACCAAAATCTCCTAAGCCGGCCAAGCATAGAAATACAATATGAGAATCAGTAATAAGGAGTGACAGAGAAAAGCAATGAATAACAACAAAAATTGCAATATAAGGTCTGGTAAAAAAATGAAATAATAATAACAGAAAAATTGTAATATTGTACTGGTTAAAAATGGTTGCTGAAAAATTAGATTAATAATTCCCAGAAATTCATGCATAAATGTCCTGAAGGACACATGGCCCAGTAGATAAACGTGTTTATTAGATCCAGTGACTAGATACAAAGTGTTGTGGGTTCAATACCAGGCTACAAAAACTTGGAGTTTTGAGTTAAAGGGAAATAACTGAGACATCCGTAAGAAACATGACATGTGAAACTAGAACAATCTACTCAGGTTCGAAACTCCAATCACCTGAAGAAGGCTGGAGCGTACAACGGCCGAAACGTTGTGAATATGGCAATGAAGATGAGGATAACAGTCTGAATAATGTAAATAATGTAAGTAATCATAATACCTCATCTCAGAGATATAGACGGGCATTTCATTGATGCAAATCTAGATTTGTTAATATTATTCGTGCCTGATGAGTTTGTAGAACAACGAAACTTTAAGTTGCAATTCGAACGTAGGTATATGCATATTTATTGATATATTTGTGTATTTAGGTAGCAAACTCTCTTTTAGGCATGTCTGATTAAATAAATTACAAACATTATGTTTGCTTATTTTTAACATAATCGTTCATATTCACGGATATTTTTCCGTGTGTTACAATCAAAAGATGCAAGAAATGCACTTCAGCAGTGAAAATCGCTTTTATTTCCCAATTACTTTCCATAAGATCATCATCAGGGGAGCAACTCGTAAGGAAAAAACTAATGATTGTTTTCTTTTTGCGTTTAAATGCAACGGCTGAAGGTTTCGCATTAGCGTTCATTCAAATGGAAAAAAATTAACCCATATGGATTTTTTTCGTTTATGTTGGAATGCCATGGTCAAGCACGAATTAAATATATAAAAAAATAATGATTGATGACACAACTATCCTACATCAAGAAATATAACAAATTAAAAGTACAGATACTCGAAGCAATCTACATTAAAACTTTGAAGCCGACACTGAATAGAATCAGCTACGAATACTGTAGTAATGTTCTAAAATAGCTATAAAAAACAGTTTTCCAGCTTTTATGCTAAAAATAAGCAAACATAATGTTCGTAATTTATTTATCAATATATATATATATATATATATATATATATATATATATATGTAATGCTCTGTAAATTTACATTGAGCACTATTGTGTAAAAATAAAAATATCTATAAGAACACCGGATTTTATATCTTACTGTTCTTTATATATATATGTATATATATATATATATATATATATATATATATATATATATATATATATATATATTTATATATATATATATATATATCCCTCTCTCTCTCTCTATATATATATATATACATATATATATTTATTTACTTATTTATTCGTTTATACTCCGTATATTTTGGCAGCATGTTTTCATTAAGATATGCCTCATTAAATCATTTAGACAAGTGTGTGCGTATATATATATATATATATATATATATATATATATATATATATATATATATATACACACTTATATATATACACTTATATATATTTGTTTACACACACACACACACATACACACACACACACATATATATATATATATATATATATATATATATATATATATATTGTGAGATGTTTCATCGAATAATTTAGACATGTTCTGTCGACTTATTTTCAATTGGATACTTTCATATTCCTGGATAAGATTTTTGGTGTCGTTATTGATGGATGAGAGAAAATCGCCGTGTTGATGGATATATCTTTTATTCCGAGTACAATGTCATCATCAGGGTATAAACCGGAACGTAAGTAAGAAATCAGTTTTGTTTCGACCACCGACGCTCAATACTCGTCTGCCCAGAAACGTATCTGATTAAAAATCCTTGTCTTCGAATTTTTGTTAAAAACATGTTATTTGTCTTTTGTCTCATATTAAGTGCCCCATTTGTCTGTCTTTTTTCTCCCCTCGTTGTTTATATTGCTTAAATAACAAAAAGATACCTGGAAATATGTTCTGTCCATTTTGTACTTTAGTTCCCCGTCTATATTGTCTTACAAGCCAGAAAAAGACGATGTAACGGCTACTCACGACTATACTGATTACTTTACTTCCATGAAAGAACATACGTAACATATGTTCTTTCATAAAATGAACATGTGTAAATAAAGAAACGGACGAGAATTTTCTTTTTACAATCGAATATTTCCCTTTATATTCCTCAGACTATGCAAATGGCGGCGCCTGCTCATTTTTTAAGATACCGAAAAGCGTGTTTTGTAAATAGAGGAATACACATCGCATATTAAATGCAATTTATCTTTAAAAAAAAAAGAACAGCATTTAGAATTAAAACGAATATTCTGTTTCTTTGATGTGCTTCGCTAAAATAGAATTCAGTTATAATAGGTGAACTAAGTATTATATCGTTCTGAGTTTGTGTTTCGATGACTCGCATTCAGAGAAATCCATATGCTTTTACAATACACAGCTTGGTGTATTTACACAGGTACATATATAATCCTTAGATATCCATATTTTCTAAATACTTGGCTATATTTCAAGACATGTGGTTCCTGACGTGACTTTGTATAATGTATAAAGGAAGAAAAAAAGCAAAGATTTCGTGATGACTTGCGAAAGGTCATAATTTGCTATAAATCAAAGAGAAATCACACAAAAAAACAAAAGAGAGAAACGAAAAATTAAACTTGCTAACCCCGCAGTTTTCAAGGCCATTTTGTTTGAAAGTGAATTTAATGACAGATTCTTCAGTAAATGATACAAATGGCGGCAACAGCTGGTCTGTAAATTTCCAAGTTTGGGTGCTTATAAATGCAAAGACGATTCATTTTGTTCTTATAAACAAAAGAAAATCGTGAAGGTAAGTTCGTTCCTTTTAAGCGACCAGTTTGCTATCTGTCTATCTAAGTCTGCACCTATCTATCTATCTATCTATCTATCTATCTATCTATCTATCTATCTATCTATCTATCTATCTAGAGGTTATGTCAAACAGGAGGTTAGAAGACAGTATTCCACGAAATATTAATAGCGAAAATTTAATCAGTATTTACAATTTCGATTTGTACTTAGTCACGAAACTTGGAGAAAAATATACACTTCTACCAATTATATATATATATATATATATATATATGTATATATATATATATATATATATATATATATATACAGTGTAACCCGGATATAAGAGAGTTAACGGGACCGGAGAAGAAGTCTCTTATATCCGGGTTTCTCTTATATCCGGTTTTGGTCTATTATATATACATTAACACAGGCTCTAATTTGGGCCCAGAGAAAATATCTCTTATATCCGAGTTCCTCTTATATCCGGGTCTCTTATATCCGGGTTACACTATATATATATATATATATATATATATATATATATATATATATATATCGCTCGTCAATTGCGTTTAATCATGAAATAGACTGTCGCCGCAGAATGTTGTACTCAATGTCCACTTTTATATTTACAAACACTCTATCCCTGATATCGAGCACTTTAACTCAAAAATATAACATACCTTAAAACTATATATATATATATATATATATATATATATAATATCGCACATTGAGTGTATATAAACTAACTCGAATTAATTATTTTATTCCTAAGTATATGTAAGTTTTGGTTATATATATATATATATATATATATATATATATATATATATATATGTGTGTGTGTGTGTGTGTGTGTGTGTGTGTGTGTGTGTTTGTGTGTGTGTGTGTGTGTGTGTTTGGTTAAATAAATGAGACGTATTATGTCTGTTTATTTTAGTTTGAATCCTTTCCAGTGCACGAATTAATTTCTTGGTGGCTGTAGAAAACTGATTTAGAAAAATTGCAGATATATTTTCAATTTACGGTGTTAACGCATAACCCATCCATAGAAATGCAACCCCTGAAGATGAGACTGAAAGTAATTGGGAAAATAAAAATTATTTGAAAGAACATTTTAGAAATTTGTTAGAAAATTGATTAAGAAAAATTCTAAAAGTTTGTTTCCTTGAATTGACGGGAAGCCTTGGTGTCAAGCCTGAAGGGATGACTTGTAAGTTTCTGCATTGGTGTAGGAATGTCAGATGGTTCGGTATTCGGGCCAGTTTCTGGTAGGATTTTTCAATTTGTCTCCATATGTTTGGTATATCGCGTCCGTGCCGATCCTTCAGTAAGACCCCCATAGAGGAGGACATGACTAAAGACTGCGTGTACGCCATCCCGTGAAGCTGCGGAAAGAAATATAAAGGGGAAACAGGCCGCTTCCTTAAGGTAAGGCTTCAAGAACACGAGAAAGCTGTAACACGAGGGGAAGTGGAAAAATCAGGTGTGGATGACCACATATGGAGAGAGAAAGGAGATCACCGCCCTCTGTTGGATCAAGTTGAGATCATACACAATGAACACCATTGGAAAATTCGTAAACTTAAGGAATCAGCACATATGCTAGGCCACAAAAATCTCCTGAACCGATCAAGCATAGAAATGAATACAATATGGGAACCAGTAATAAGGAGTGACAGAGAAAAGCGATAATAACAACAAAAATCGCAATATGAGCTCTGTTAAAAAACATGCAATGATAACAGCAAAAATTGCAATATGAGCACTGGTAAAAATGGTTGTTGAAGACATCAGGTTTATAATACCTAGAAATTCATACACAGAAATTCATACACAGATGTCCTCAAGGACACGTGGCACAGTGGATAAAGGCGTTGGTTAGATCAGTGACAGGACCCAAAATGTGTGAGTTCAATACCCGGTTAAGGCAGTGGAGAACTTCCAGAGGGAAAAATTAACAGGAGATAACTGATAACTGACATCCATTAAACATGGCACGGGGAACTACAACAGTCTACCCCAGGGAGCGAAATAAAGGGTTCAGTTTGACATTCCAACCACCGGCCGAAACTTTGCAATAAATATGACGACAAAGATGAGGACAATAGTTCGAATAATGTAAATAATATACATAATACCTCATCTCAGAAATATAGACAGACATATATATATATATATGAAATATTTTCCACTCTACAGCCCCTTTTCCACAGACGAAATGTCAAAATCCTCTTGGTACTTTATCACTATTTACATGGCAAGGGTTCTGACGAGTTACATTCCTTGATTCCACCATCCAGCTGACCTTTATAGCTCGGACAGACTATGATACGTATACAAGGATGAATAATCCGCATATATATATATATATATATATATATATATATATATATATATATATATATATATATATGGTGCAATGGGTAAATTGTTGCCATTTTATATTTTTAATTTCGCGCCCGTCTGTGAGAATAAGCGCACAATGACGCAATTCATTCCGCCAGAAATCTCGAAACGGTACGCTGTACTGTTTGGCATTCACACCGGAAACTCCAATACGAACAGTTCAAAGTGTTTAGCTATCAATCTGATGAGAGTGCAGATGATTCGGAAAGAGTTGGACGAGTCTAATGGTGATTATACGAAGTTACGTCAGCTCGGAAAACTCAATTTTGGAAAAATATTTCTGTTAAAATGAAATGTCAGTATTATTTTTATTTTTGCGTAATTTTGCTGACAATTTATCCATCTCACCCTGTAGATTTGTTTCATGTCTATTCAGAATATACACGATCTTGGTCCCGTGATATGGGATAACAATTTATAATTTCTTTTGTCTTTCAAGAACACTTTTAGAGAAAAGAAGTGTGACAAAGTGGGAAAAGGTTTCGTGTGACTGTTTCGTCCTTTAGGACTTCATCGAACTAAGTTTATGCTTACATTGATGCTACTACGCATGCGCACGAGTGAAAGGGTGATGCTGGGCATTTTAAATTTAACAACATTTTTTAATGATATATATATATATATATATATATATATATATATATATATATATATATATATATATCATATTCACGGACGAGCTTTTTTTTACATAACCTTAACGTTTTTCACATCATAGGAAAAAAATTTAACTTTCAGATGAACACAAAAATTTTCTCTTACAAAAAACAACATCCTGATGATGATATTGTGCTAATGTCGAAAGTACTCGAAATAAATGAATATGTATCAACATAGTAATTTTCTCTCTTCCTTTAATAGGGATACTAAGAAGTTTTTCAAATATCCTCATTCCTAAAAAAAAATTTCTCTTTTCCCAAGCCAACATAAATGACTATATTTTTTTCAAATTAAAAGAATTCTGTTAAATTCTAAACCATCTATTATTTAAAATATATAATACATAAATTAAACTTGAACTAAAATGATATGAATAATAATTATATTATAAAAAAGAAAATACATCACCAACAACATTTACCCACATTCGTTTATTTAACACTAAATTGCATCAATTCGCATCCTCTTGACTTTCAGTTATCCTCATGTAGGTTTATGAGCGTTATTAAATTGAAAGATTCTAAAACCTAACATATTTTTAAAATTCGGTGTATAAATACTTGCTGCAACATAAAATCCTTACATTTGCATTGAAAAAGCCTATCAAAGTACGAAACGCGTCGGCTAAGATAAGTTTTCCTTTTGTCTTTATATATATGGTGTGGGTGAGTGATGTTCATGCCTTTATATGGTGTGGGTGTGTGATGTTCATGCTTTTATATGGTGTGGGTGAATGATGTTCATGCCTTTATATGGTGTGGGTGTGTGATGTTCATGCCTTTATATGATGTGGGTGTGTGATGTTCATGTCTTTATATGGTGTGGGTGTGTGATGTCCATACCATTATATGGTGTGGGTGTGTGATGTTCATGTCTTTATATGGTGTGGGTGTGTGATGTTCATGTCTTTATATGGTGTGGGTATGTGATGTTCATACCGTTATATGGTGTGGGTGTGTGATGTCCATACCGTTATATGGTGTGGGTGTGTGATGTTTATGTCTTTATATGGTGTGGGTGTGTGATGTTCATACCTTTATATGGTGTGGGTGTGTGATGTTCATGTCTTTATATGGTGCGGGTGTGTGATGTTCATGTCTTTATATGGTGCGGGTGTGTGATGTTCATGTCTTTATATGGTGTGGGTATGTGATGTTCATGTCTTGTAAACTAAATTATGCTGTTTCCTCCATTTTATCCTTTAAATCCATTATCATGTGTTTATCGTTTTTCTTTTTATTGTCATCCATCTTTTAATATCCGGGCGGTCTTTTAATTGCTTTTCAATGACAGTTTCAATTTCTTTTTCTACGATCGAATCGGGAAGTTATTGTTTGAAATGTATATCGTCATCTTAATTTCTTTACTGCAATGTGCATTTTTCATTTCCACATAAATAACATTCATTTCAAAACACAGACTTCATAATATAAATTCATCTTTTGAAAATTGTTTCTATAACACAGTTAAACAAAACATTTTTAAAAATCAATCGACATTAATGGTAGTTTGAAGAATGTTTTCAATCGATAAAAGTCATCATGATAACGACAATTCTTATAATTGTTGTTAAATTATATGTATATACAAAACTTTATGAAACAATGGCATTAAGTTTGCATATTTATACCTGAAAATTTGAATAAAAAAGGTCATGTACGTGGAAAGAGTCCGATAGCTAAATTAATGAATAATTTCAGTTGTCGAAATGTTTTTGTAAAAAAGTGGTTCATATTTAATATAATATTTATAATAAAATAAAATATTTAGTAATAATATATTAGATTACACCTGACGAGGGCTGATTGGTCGAAACGTTGTGAAAATGAGAGTAAATATAGACAAAAGAGAGTTCAAAGTCCGGACAATACATAAAAAAATTCTTACATGAAGAAAAGTTTGTTTGCTTTCATATTCGGAGTCAGCACTTAGTTTTGTAAATGTTGATACTTACCTGGTACATGTGGTATCACGGCTATGACTAGCTTAGACGAGCTCTGACCAGCTTGGACAAGCTATGACCAGCTTAGACCAGCGGCCGGAGTGGAAACACTCGTGTTCCTACGTTAAACACCGACCTTGTATCTCAACGTGACACAGTGAGGGGGTCAAGTAAATCTCCTTAGTTTTGTAAATGTTAATTTAAACTAGAAAATGTCATAGCCGTTTCTTCAATTTTGCATCAGACATTAAAACTATCGTCAGGACATATCAGAAACTCACCAGAAGAGAGAATGAACCTAGAAACTCATGATCATGAATCGGCACTCAACTAGTCTTGAAATGTTCCTGCCATTCCTCCTGTAACCCATATCCTCCTGACGCTTGATTTTTTTCCTATATTTAAACAATAATTATCATATAATAATTGCGCTTGTGCCTCCATTCATTAATTTGCACGATAGTTACGCCCTGCCAATACATCATAAATAATAGACTATTCCGTTTTTATAGTGTGAAAAGAGGGGAAAAGACATTACTTGGTTTCAGTATTTTTGTTTCGGTTGTATATTTTGTATGTTTCTCTTTTTGCCTTGTGGATGAAATGATATGTGTATTGCAGGTTTTTGAACGCGCTTTCTACGAATGATTCTTCTTTAGGTAAATATTGCGGGCTGCACATTCTTAGTGCGCTCAGATAGAAACCTATAATAATATTTTTCCAATATCACCTTTACTAACAGAATTACTACTCACCCAAGCCAACGTACACAACAACTATATAAAAAAATCAAAAGAAAATAGTTGAATCAATCAACACAACAATAAAAACAATATTTCTACACGTGAAAGTACTTGACATAATTTTCCATTGACAATATGAATACAATAGCGTTTTCTAAATTTCTTCCAGTTGCCAAGGACATTTTGTTTGTTGTTGATAGTTATTTTGTTTTCAATAAATTCATTCCGTTTTTGCATTGAAAAAGTCCACATTGGACGAAACGCGTCGGTTAATAATACAGTTTTCCTATTATCTTTTACCTTTATATATATTTACTTATATATATAAGCTCGGGATTCCCAAATGAAACTGACCTTGAGTAAACTGATCCAACGTGGGGCAGCAAATAAATGTAATCCCTTTTCGATCTTTTGGCTAAGATCAAAGTGTAGTATCTGTTCGCAGATTACTCACTGAATGATCGCCTATGGGGCCGGGATTCCTTCTCCGATACAGGCCGGCGGCAGGGATTCGTCCCTGCGCTGGTAGTATCGTGGCTACGTCTGACTAGCTATGACCAGCTTGGACAAGCTATGACCAGCTAAGACCAGCCAAGACCAGCTATGACTAGCTAAAGCCAAAGCACTGCGACCCGGGTGAAAACTCGGGTCCATTCCCCCTCCCTTCCCACGTTAAACTCCGACCTTGTGCCACAACCTGGCCGTGTGGGAGGTCAAGTAAATCCCGTGTAGTATCTGTTCTTATCAGTTTATTCTGATCCTCTCTCTATCTTCCCTTCTTTCTCTCTTTCTTACTTCCATTTTCTCGCTGAAACAAAGTAGTGTCTTTGCCATGCAATCAAAACGGAATAATTCATTATTTATGAGGTATTAGCAGGGCGCAAGGATCGAGCAAAATAACGAAAAGAGGGAAAGCACAATTATAATAGGATAAAAGTTGAAGTGGTTTTAAATATTTTCCCAAAGACAAGCTAAGTTCTAAATGAATTATCAAAAGGAAGATGTTAAGGATAATGTTGACAGTTAGTAGTAAAATGAAATGGACCCAAGTTCCAGGACAATCTTTTTGCTGTGAAGATAAAGAACGAGAGAAATCTGCCCGATGCACAGATTGAACTCACGACGACAGAAGGTGGTGATCGTTTCATCATCACCGATCAGACCCATTGTTTTTTACCCTTTCACGGTGAAAAGTCGCACGCTCAAAGAACCGTCATTCATTGAACGTCTACTGGGTTTCACATTCATTCCAGACTTCAAATGGAATTCATTAAATTAAAAAAAAATAATGACTAACTTTTGAAATCTGGAAAAAACGTGAGACCCAGTAGATCACCCATTCAAGGCAATAAAGCCACTAGGAGACAAGGGGTTAAAGGGTGTGGAAGAATTAGGAACAGAAACATTAACAATGAGCAGGAAGAGAAAAGAGTAATCCGGAGGACAGTAGATAGCGATTGACATTACATTTAAAATTTTGCAGATTAAAGTTGGCTGGAAATCATGGAACCGGAATACAATTTCACAAGCGAGAAAAGAAACTGTTAGCATAGAACTTACGGCTACATCTTGTCAGCTCAACTGTAAATTGATGAGATCTCGATGTCAGTCTAGTACTGCGCTTAAATTCAAAAAGTCTAGGCACCATAGCCAAGTGCGATATTTATTTGTAATTATTTACAAAATATGGCACAAGGCCAAAATGGGGAAAAGGGTAGTCTTCTTTTGTTTTAACCTTAAACTTAGCTAGCCACAGACAGTGATCTAAACATACAACAATATTCCTAACGCCAAAACAAAGTATTCTTACTTACCATTCTTACTACACACACCATAATACCTCGTTGTCTCTATAGAAGTCCTAACTAATCCCCGTATGTATAATTCATTGTTTGGGTGAGTGAAGGGGAATAAAACAACAATTTAAAAACTAGCCCCAATGAGTATTTACAATATGAAAACAAAAACATAACGAATAGCTTATCTGAACAACTACCATGAAAGTATTTATAGAAAAGACACAGAGAGGCAACCTTACGGGGATGGAAAAGTGACCGAAGGAAAGCCCCAGATCAGCACCAATAATATTGCAGATTCTTCTTTGGATCTTATCAAGGAGCTCAAGGTAAATAGCAGTGGCACCGGACCATATGTGGCAGCAATATTATAAACATGGACGAATGGTAGACTTAACGATATATAAAATCTGGAGGCAAAAATCGACTCATACGGCACAGTAAACCAACTTTACTTATTTTATTTTTAATCCATTTAATTCTACGAATTAATGCCTTGGAGTTAAAGAGTTCAGTCCGACATTCCAACCACCTGAAGAAGCGTACAAACGCCGAAACGTTGCATAACGACCAATTATATTTGAACAAAAATAGACAAAGCCCAGGAGATATTGTCTTTGTTGGAAAAGAAATGGGCATCCAAATTGATTTCAGTGGATTGATTAAAAAAGAATATGAAGCAGAAACGAGAGGCTGGGAACAGCAATACGCAAATTATTTTGATTTAAATATGTAAACAAATCCTATGAGCTAAATTCTGTAAGCAGAAGGGATGGTTGCTGGGTCTTAATATAATCTAGAGATTTATATGGCTGAGTCTCTGGTGGTATATTTTTTCTTCTGCATTCTTTTAATAGTTGTTCACGTAATTAGGTTTTGTTCTCGATTCGGTTCTGAAGAGCGAAGGGCGATGACCTGTAAAGTTTTTCATATATAATTTTGCATTCATCATTTTACGGTGAGTATTATTTTTTCTTATCCTTGCTCTTCCTTCCCCTTTTGTTTAATTACATTTGTATATATTATTTGAACACACACACACACACACACACACACACACACACACACACACACACACACACACACACATATATATATATATATATATATATATATATATATGATGGACTCTCCCGTCGAACTCGACGTATGAGGGTCAGGCAGATCAGTTCCCAGAAACTGAAAGCCCGACACCGACACATGAGATTTGATTATAGTGGTGAAGGCTTTGTGCAGGGCCATCCACACCTTTTTGGAGGGACGAATACAGGGACCTGGTGCAGCGAATGCCACAAGGTCCCCAAACGACCCTCCGCAGGTTTTGAATTCAGAGTTGTCCTTCTCCTAGACCAGTTGCCATCCAAGGCTATAGAACCCAGTCTGTCCCGCTATTTACCCATAGCTGGAAAGGGAGAAGAGGATTCACACCTTTCCAAGTGGTATTAGCACGTAAGTGAATGTAATGGATTCGACTGGAATTCGAACTCGGCTCTCCGATTCCTCAATCCAAGCCGTTATCCATTACTCCACCGTGCCTCCTCTCTCTCTCTCTTTCTCTCTCTCTTTCTCCCTCTCTCTCTCCCTCCCTATCTCTCTCTCTCTCTCTCTCTCTCTCTCTCTCTCTCTCTATATATATATATATATATATATTATGTGAATATGCATAGAACAATGCCAGTTTGTTAAACCGTAACACGATCTTTTTTGTTAATTCACTCAAAAAATAAAAAGAATTTGCTTTTACTAAAATTCGCACCAAATTCTCCCAGAGAGCGAGAGAGACCCTTACATTAAACTTCGGTTGGGTTTAGCGCTCACTCCGATAAACAAGCCAAAAACAGATTTTTTTCCTTTCTTTTTTTTAAACTGTAAAGAATTCGTTGTAAGTCCCTCGAATATCACCCGCACTTACAGAATGTGAAGTATTCACTGATTTTTGGTAATTTGTCATTCTGAAGTTTGGAATTGTTGCGAGGTATGCTAAACAACTTTTGACTCAAAATTTATGATTTCAAAGAGTGACAAAAATGTAATAAAACAAACTTTGATTTAAAATTTATAATTTCTTGGGTGAATTAATAATCGCGATAGTAATTTTACATTATTTGAGTTAAATTAACAGAAAAGATCCCCATAAAGAAATAAAATTTACTCTGGCATGTTCGGATCCAGACTCGCATTTCAAATAAAGGAGACTGGTAGTTGAAAGGTTATAGTATTTTTCGAGAAAATTAAAGTCATCTTAAACATCCACCCTTCCAGATCATCTACATAAATACGGGGTCCCCAGGGTTCTATACTTGGAAATTTACGTTGTTCCAAATTTTCATCAACGACCTTCCGGGTGTCATCGTCCTATGCTAATGATAAACTTATTTACACCTAACTCAATGGTGAGTCAAATAGATTCTATAAGTTGTAATTGGCTGCTGATATAAAAGAAAATTTACAATCGCTTGTTAAATACGACAAGAAATGGCTTCATAATTGTAAGGTTTTCAAAACGAAACTGCTTTCTTTTAACCTTTTCTTGTCTTCTATCAGCTTGGTTGGTACTGACCTCCAGGAGAGTCACTAATTTAACTTTCTCAGGCTAAAGGTTAAATAAAGTGGAATAATTATATTAAGTCAGTTACTAGGTCTGCTGGTAGTAAAGTTGGTTCATCGTGTCATACTAGCTAGACAATTTTTCCATCTTACACATTACTAAGTCTAAGATCTAACCAATGTCATTATTCACTGGGCTATGTGTCCTTGAGGCAATCTGCATATGGAATTTTAGGACTTATAAACCTAATGTTTCAGTAAACATTTTTAACAGTGCTCATATTGCAATTTTTGTTATTATAAATCTTATGATTATCCGGCATTTTTTTAACGTTTAAAAAGATTAACTGTTTTTTTCTATACTCCAACTTATGATTTTATTGGTTTGCCCAGAGTAGGGGATTATCAGACTGTGTAGGAGGGGAAAGTATTATTCCAATGCCTTGTTTTTACTCACTCAAATTGCGCATGTATGTATAAACGACACTCATGCACAACACAGATATACGCATATGCATCACATGTGTGCATTCAGAGTCCCATGCAGTCAGTGGTTGTCAAAAAGGTTTAGCCTCAACAAATCTCCACGGTTTGTAGGATCTCAATTAATTTCCGTCCATGCATTAAATATATCTGTCACAGCTAATCCGATGCTCCTACTATGTATTTAGAGATTCTTGATAAAATACAAAGAAGAATCTACAATGTTATTGGTTTTGGCTTGGCACCTCGGCTTCACTTTCCCACTGACGTAATATCACTTCCCTCTGCCTTTTCTATAAATATTTTTTAATTGTAGTTCTTCTAACTGGTTTCCACTTTCGTACATAGACTTTACGAATTTAAACGCAGTACTAGATTGGCAGCTAGGTCTCATAATTTTACAGTTGAAATGGCTTGATTTAATCGGAAGTTTTATGTTAAAAGTTTCTCGCACTTCTTGCTTGTGGAACTCCCTTCCGGTACAATGCTTTCCAGACAACTGCAACCTGAAAAATTTAAATGCAATGTCAGTTGCTATCTATTGTCCTCCCGATTACACTTTCCTGTTCTCGCTCAATTTTTTCCTATTTTTGTTCCTAATTTGTTTCTAATTCCTACACATCCTGTAACCCCCTTGCGTCTTAGTGACTTTAATGCCTTTCACGGGCTGATACCGATTAAAAAACTAAAAACAAACAAACACTTAGAACTATTTTTCAAACACTCAAGGCAAACCAAGAATAAGTGACAATTCGAAAATTAATTCAGTTCATACAAACCGATTTGGAGATTTGTTGAGGCTAAACCTTTTTGACAACCACTGACTACATGGGACTCTGGATGCACACTTGTAATGCATATGCGTATATCTGTGTTGAGCATGATTGTCATTTAATGTACGCACATGCACAAATACATACGCAATTTGAGTGAGTAAAAACAAGACATTGAAATAATACTTTCCCCTCTCACACAGTCTGAAAAACCCCTAATCTTGGCAAACCAAGAAAATCATAAGTTGGAACATAGAAAAAATCCTTTAATCTTTTTAACCCTAAAAAAAGTCGGATAATGATAAGATTTATAATAACAAAAATTGCAATATGAGCACTGGCAAAAAATGTTTACTGAAAGTTTGGGTATATAAGTCCTAAAATTCCGCACGCAGTTTCCCTCGCGAACACGTGGTCCAGTGGATAAAGACGTTGGTTAGATCCAGTGACTAGGCCCAAGGAGTTGTGAGTTCAATACCAGGCCACAGCAGTGGTGAACCAAAAACCTGGTGAGTTGCGTTAAAGGAAAGTAACTGAGACATCCGGGAGAGGCATGGTACGTGGAACTAGAACAATCTAAAACTGTGGTTCGAAATTCCAGTCATCTGAAGGACAACAGCCGAAATGTTGTGAATATAGCAATGAGGATAACAGTCCAAATAATGCAAGTAATCATAACGCCTCATCTCAGAGATATAGACTGAAAATATTTTTTAATTGTACAAATGTTTTTAGTATTTTCGTGAATTATAAAATCCATACAAAAACACAAACCTACATACATACACTATTTAAATTAAATTAAAATTTTTTTCTTTCTGCCTGGCAATAAGTCATAGGAAAGAGGAAGATGTAAAAAACAGCCCTTTGAAATTATTTTACTGATATCTGTATTTAAAATCGATCTTCTCTAATAAATGTAGAATTTAAAATGGATACAAAGAATTTAGATTTGAAATTTGTTCATTTTGCTGTCAGTGAAACGACAGGGACCGAACTAGTAAATGATAAAGAGGACGGATATTTTGACAGTTCTGTGACAAATTACTCTGCGTACAATCGATAAGTATAGGAATAAATTTAATGTATTTATTTCTAATGTAATTGAAACTAGAGATTTCATGTAAAGTACGTGAAGAAATCATTGAAATAAACACCGTAGTAATGTAAGTATGGTTAAAAAAAGGTTTCAAATTGATACTTCCAGCAGCTAGTAAATATTATAATGATAATGTTATATTTCGTGCTAATAGGAAGATATACTTGAAAACACAGTGGATAAAATAAGTAAAGGTTTATTGTAAAAAAACAGTTCTATAAGATATAAAGGTAACAGTAATGCACAAGGTCGTCGGACGTCAATCAAGTAGTGAGTACTACTATTGGAAAGTCAGTATTTCTCGCGTAAGTCCGAGTCGTACTCAACAGATCCCAGTTAGACAATTTTTACCAGCCACCCCACGAGGTAGGATGTGGCACAAGGTTGAATTTAATGTGGTGCAATCCGAGAGCCGGTAGGCATGGCAAAAAATTCCCCGTAAATCTCCCATAAACGAGTTCGGGTCTGTCTATCTCACCGGACGAGTCTCTGTCCGAAGGCATAGCCTTGTCCGGGTTCCTCTCTGCCCGAAGGCAGAGAGTTCGACAACGGCTAAGAGCTAAGTAACAGATCCCAGCTAGACAATATTTACTAGCGAGGGTAGATGTGGCACAGGGCCGAGTTCAACGAGGGCCATCCAAGCCCGTAGGCTCGGCCAAAAATTCCCCGTAGAACGCGCATAAACTGATTTGGGTCTGTCTACCTCCCCGGACGAGACTCTGCCCTTCGTCACAGCCTTGTCCGGGTTCCTCTCTGCTCGAAGCCAGAGAGTTCGACAACAGCTAAGAGCTGAGCAACAGATTCCAGCTAGACGGTATTTACCAGAAACAAGGGTAGATGTGGCACAAGGCCGAGTTTAACGTGGGACATCCGAGCCCTTAGGCTCGGCCAAATATTCCCCGTAGACCCCGCATAAACGAGATCGGGTCAGTTTACCAGCACGAACGTGACTCTGCCCTTCGGCATAGCCTCGTCCGGATTCCTCTCTGCCCGAAGGCAGATGGTTCGACAACAGCAAAGAGCTGAGTAACAGATTTCCGCTAGATTCTGTAGTCCGTTGACTTACAGATACTACTACCTATAGTGTAGTCACTCATGGGGGTGACAGGTTATTCCATTACATCAGATAAAAGTTGATGCATGTGATTAAGGCCAAGAAATCCCAGACAACGTAAATCGAATTATAGACATTAGTCAATAAGCATTTGTTCTAAGAAAAGTTGATTTGTGATGAACATAATATGTATTAAATCACGCCAGATGATAGCAAAATCTACTTTTCAGTTAGTGTTGCACCAACTCTTCAATGAAGCCAGATGCATCAGCGGTTTGGCATGTAAGGTAACTTCCTTGCTACCAGGTACACATTTCCTGTCGAGCAGAGAATTGGATTTATTCATCTCTTTTAAAAAAGCAAATTTGGCACAAAGTCAATTCTAATATGAGGCGCTATACGTAGAAGATAAAAATGTTAACATCCTCCCGTTCGGTACCTTAAAAGCAGCAACTACTTGGTTCCTTATTTCAGTGTGGCGAGCGCAGCTCTGGGGTTGGAAACGTTTGACACAACTATTAAATTTCAATGTAATCTCATGCCGGGAGACAAGGCACGTCCGACCTCAGAAGGGCCTGTGTTTAATCGAATGTTGGTTAGACTGTTCTCTACTGTCTTTCAGGCTGACAGACAAGCCACAATTGTAGATTAAAAGTTTTAATTGTTCAATAAACTGTACATTTGGAAGTTAATATCCTGTCTGTCTTTTAATAAAACCCTTCAGAAATTTAATAAAAAATTCGGTGATTTAAAGCCAAGTATATCAAACAATTTATTTCCTGTCGAAGTTACATCTTGTGGTCTTCTGCAACTGACTTAAATATTTACGAGGTATTGGTTAAATATTCGTAGGTTATTTTGACCCTATGGTCATATCTAAAGACAGTATTTTTTATTCTACAGAGTGCGGCATAAATGTTGTTACAAAATTTCAAAGGAATTCTTCTAAATTATTGATCATTGCATTGTTGTTTGGGGTTTACTCACAAAAAATGTATATACTAATTGTTTGTTCAAAGAGTTTTAGTATTTGCTGGCAATAATGTCTATAGAAACGAAAAGAAGGTATATAATTAAGGAGCATGAAAACAGACTGACTCCACTTGAGAATTTTAAAGTTGGAAAAGAATTTGAAATCAGTAGAATATTAATCAAAAGAACAATCGATCGATACAACGAAAGTTCCTCCATCAAAGATATACCGAGACCAAGATGTCCTCTCACCTCCAAAACGCAAAACCCCATTAAACAGGTGCGTGAAAAATCAGGCGTGATCCAAGAAGGTCAATGAGAGAATTAGCTAAGGTGGCCGGAACATCGGATTGAACTATGCGGAGCCTATGTGGAAATGATCTAGGGATGTCGTCCTACAAGATGGCCAAGAGACACCGTCTTTCACCAGTCACAATAAAAAAAGGCTTCAGAGAATTAAGCAGTTGCTGAAACAGATTCGTGATGGCAAGATGCAAAACAGAATCTTCACTGATGAGAAACTGTTCACTGTTGAACAGACATTTAATCATCAAAATGATCGCGTCCTTTTAACATGTCGTCAGTCAATTCCTGCCGCTTCAGAAAAATGCCTCAAAACAGGCATCAGTTATAGTTTGGGTAGCCATTTAAGAAAGAAGAAAGTTTCCTCTTGTATTTGTGCCTCAATAGGTAAAGACTAATAATCAAGTGTACATGGAGGATATCTGGAAAGGTGCACTCAAACTGTGGTGTGATGCCATGTGGAAAAAGAGGGGATGTCTTGGCGCAATCGGTCGGTATGTCCTGTGCATTAGTATATCGTGGCAAGTAAGGTGTATCTTCCAAAACTATAGATCTGTGCTTGGATGTAGCGGCAAGAGCGGGGTCGGTCCGTGTTATAGAAAAAGGCTTTACCTCCTCCACTTGGTGGCAGTACAATTTTTGAGTTCTTAGCTAAACCAGCACGTGTCCGTCATCAGACTAATCTACAATTGTTACCGAAAGGAACATATGTTACTAAACAGCTGTTGGAAGAAGAATCAGGCTGACATTAACCGAGGTAGCATTTTCGCAAAACACTGCCGGGGAACCGACCCGACTGCTCTTCCTGACCTGGATGAGAAGAAACGCAACTTTCTTGACAAACAAGACGGAACGGCGAGCCATACAGGAGTGGTGAAGAGATAATTGTCCTGGCTTCATCACAAAGGACACATAGCCTCCCTCATCACCAGATATCAAAGCTCTTGACTATTGTTTGTTGGCAGTTCTTGAGAGTGAGGTCTGCTCTACCCCGAAACACAATATTGAAGCCCTGAAGGCAAAACTGAAGAGAGTACGGGGAAAAATACCCATAGAAACCGTGTTTGTCGCCATCAATGACTTTCCCGAAAAACTTCGGCGTGCAGTGAAGGCTAAAAGAAACCATATTGAATGAAATGTTATGCTGTTATTATCAGTTTAATGCTTCCTCTGTGTTAAAAATGTGTGCTGATATAATACATTTCCCAGATGTTTATTTTGTAACAGTATTTATCAGCATCTTGAGTCGGCAGCACGTTAAGTGCTGTGACGGTCGAACTCTCTGCCTTTGAGCAGAGAGGAACCCGGACGAGGTTCCGCCGATGGACAGAGCCTCGTTCGTTGAGGTTGACCAACCCGATCCCGTTTATACGGGATCTACGGGCTATTTTTGGCCGAGCCTACGGGCTCGGGAATACCCCACTTTAAACCCAGCCTTGTGCCACATTTGTCCCTCGTGGGGAGGACATTAAATACCGTATTTATCAGCATCTTGCATATGAAATAAAATGCACCATTATCTCACGGTTACTTTACAAATGTTCTCTTATTTTAATGAGACATTGCTCGACACCAACAAGATTCGTATTAACATATCAAAGGAATATCCGATCAGTAAGTACGCACAACAGATATATATATATATATGTATTTATATAACCTTAAAGACACATGGCACAGTGGATAAAGGCGTTGATTAGATCCAGTGACAGTGTGAGTTCTTGAACTTGGAGAGGTGAATTAACAGGAGAACTGATAACAGACATCCATTAGACATGGCACGTGGGACTGGAACAATCCACCCCAGAGAGCGAAATAAAAAGTTCAGTTCGCCATTCCAACCACCTGAAGATGGCCGGAGCGTACAACGGCCGAAACGTTGTGATAAATATGGCAACAAAGTTGAGGACTATTTGTACTATTCACATTGTTCGGACGGTTGTCCTCATCTTTATTGTCAGATTCCCAACGTTTTAAGCTCCGGCTTTCTTCAGAAGATATTTGTTTGAATTTAGAATCATACAGATTGATTATTCTGGGTTCGAATCAAAGATTAACTATTCTGGGTTCGATTCGGAATTTAAACAAATAACCTGAAGAAGGCCGGAGCGTACAACGTCCAAAACGTTGGGAATGTGATAATAAAGATGAGGACAACAGTCTGAACAATGTAAAAACTATAAATACGTCTTTTTTTGTTTTTTTTTGAGCGTATCACCCCAAGCAAGGCTGGAAGCCACTATCACGCAAGGGGTTAAAGAAGGGTTGGAGGAAGAGCAGATAGGAGAGGATGTGGAGAAAGAGAAAGACAGTGGGTCGATCAAGGCAAGGGGGTGCAGAAGATTTGGAGCGAGAGCAGATAGGAATGAAAAATGAAAGGATGTGGAGAAGGGAAGTGGATAGATCAAGGCAACTGGAGATGTCGATTCGTTAAGGTTCTTATAGTCATAAAATTAGTGATCCGTACCATCTAGATTTACGATATAATGATTGAAAGATTAATAATACGTTATTTAACAAAACCGGCCATTCATTTTTGATAGCACAGATAATGTAGTAAGTAATGTTTCTATGCCGTTATTCTGTTTGCAGCATTTGGTCGTGAGGTTTGTGGAATAACAGATTTGATTCTTTTCTTCAATATGGTCAAATTTTACAGCCAATCAATATCTTTGCAAAAGCGACATGAAATATCATTCTCGCTTACAAAACGTCAAATTGAAAAATAGACCTTTTCGGAATATTCAGCCACAACACTTCCATACAGCCATTTTATTTTATGTTTTTGTTTTCTTGCCTTGACTTAAGTGTGTCTTGCCCTGCCCGCAATGTCAAGCAGCTGTCACAGTAACATAAGGCAAGCAATAAGTTTGTAGTTCTCAGTTCACGATGTTCACGGAAAGAAGATGTGTTGAAGTTTTATTTGTAAGCAAAAAAAAAAAAAATAATAATAAAAAAACATAACTTATTAAATTTACGAGGAAGTCATGAGTAATAATGTCATTCTATTTTGAATTATATTTAAGAGATGCGAAGGGGGAAAGAGATGGAGAAATAAGAAGAAAAAAGATATAAAGAGGAAAGGAAGGAGACATATTGTTGACATAGTATTTAAAAAAGATATGAGAAAGAAAAAAATACGAGAAAGAAAAATATACGAGAAAGAAAAAGCGAAGAGAAAGAAAAAGATACGAGAAAGAAAAAGAGAAGAGAAAGTTACTGTTTTTGGCTGAATATAGATTTCCAGAACATAGGTCATTCGAAAAATGTTTGCGTTTTTCTTGGTAGTGAACTTGCAACTTTAGGGATCTCCAAGAGTATTTTTGACATTAGTTTTAATAAAGAAATTGTTTCAATAAAGAAAAGAAAATAGCAAAAAAAAAAAATAAATAAAGAATAAATCAAGAGGAAAAGTAGACGAACAACGCAAACTGTTCCGAGGTGATGAAGAATGGATCCCGAATTTGATGTGGATTCGTTAGTTGATTAAAGGTGTAAAAAGCCTTCTGGTTTTTCCGTATGTTGTTCTGTTTTCACCTGCGGCAGACGTCGAACCCACGTGACTTATAGCTTTTCAAACTTATCTATCCAGCGCGAATTTATTTGTCCACACGAAACGGAATATGATATATGGGCGCAGTGGATATTATCTCATATATAGGATTGTAAAAAGAAAAAATTCACCACATCGTACAATAGGTGACGTACTGCCCGGGGTAGATTTGAGTATATTGTTATTTGGGTAGAAACCACCCAACTCCATAGCCCGAAATGACCAACGCAGGCAGCAAAAGAACCTATTTGGAAATCGCGAAAAGATTGCTTTCTGTATAGTCTTTAAATGTGATTTTTACAAGTCTATTCGATAACTAACTGCATTTTATTAGAAATGATATAAAAAAATGTATGTAAAATTTACATATGAGAATGTTCGGAAAGTAATGTCGCTTTACGAGAAAGGATATAAAAATGAATGCGAGCCAAATTTATTAAAATACTATCTTCAAAGCCACCCTATTGGGCGGCATTTAAGCTAGCTTATGCGGAGGGCTCTTCATTGGGCCTTCATCACAATAGATAGGAAGGAGTAGCTGAGATAGGCAACAATAAACTACAGAAGAACTCAAAATTGATCTAATTCATAACGGTGAAATTCGTAATTACTTTTCTGACTCGTTAATATTTACTAACATCTGTTTTAAAACTTGATACGAAAACGAAAAGATATATATATATATATATATATATATATATATATATATATATAACTGGGCACTCGTATTCGAGGATACCCGTCTACTATGGCGGTTAGATAATCCCTATTGTAGACGCTTGCTCGGGCACGTTTATTTTTGTTCAAACATTCAGAGCCCACCTGTGGTTTATACTGAAACTATGCTGAGCAGACCATAGTTACATTTTCTGGGAGAGAGCGTGTTATCTAGCGTGGTCAACAATTTGAACAAAGCCAGCACGCTCAGGCTCTCGGCCACGATGACTTGTGACTTCGTGCTAGCACAGTTATCGGTGGCCCCAAGGGTTCCGTCTACCCAGTTTCACTCACACGGCTTTGGTCAACCCATGGTATGGTTTTCAGGCACTTTTCGAAACATATAAATTCTAAATTACGAAAATATACTTAACAACGCACAAACAAACCTTTACCACAAACCATCACACCACAACGCAACCAGACAAAGGCCAAAATGCACACGCATTCGCAAAACCAACACTCAAAGATACCACATGGCACAATAAGTCACCAATAAGCACCGCCCATATCAAGGAATACAATCAAAATTCCTCGAAAATCTTTACATAGAATCCACATATAATTCATACAGAAACAACGAATCTAGAAACATCTGGAACATTCCTTATAACAAAAACGAAAACACTGATATAAAGTCATCTAGAATTAAGAATTCTAATTCTGTGTCTGTCTCTATTTCTGAGATGAGGTATTATGTACACTATTTACATTGTTCGGACTATTGTCCTCATCTTTGTTGCCATATTTATCACAATGTCTCGGCCATTTCACGCTCCGGCCTTCTTCAGGTGGTTGAACTGTCGAACTGAACCATTTATTTCGCTCGCTGGGGTAGACTATTTTAGTTCCACGTGCCATGTTTAATGGATGTCATTTATCAATTATATCCTGTTAATTCTCCTCTCCAAGTTCTCCACCGATTTAACCAGGTATTGAACTCACACTCTTTGGGTCATGTCACTGGATCTAACCAACGCCTTTATCCACTGTGCCATGTGTCCAATTTTACCAAGCGTAACTGTCACTGGCTAGAAAAACCAAAACGTGTAAAGAAAGTTTATATCTTAGAAAACCCGAAATATGTGGAAAGAATCAATGATTATTTTTTAGAAGGCCCAGGCCGAACAAAAAGACCAGTTTAAATGACACAAAACCCAAAATAAAAAACCTATCTGCATACACACTTACAAAGGACGAAATTAACCTATTAAAATTAGGCCTAAAAGCTATATAACAGACCTAAAAAAAGCCCTTAAAGAATTTGAACTCAAATTCAGACTAAAAGAAACTTTTAATGTTACAGATGAATCATTACTAAAAAAAAACAAACAAATCTAATTTCTTCCGAAACAAAAATAATATTAATGAGATAAACATATTTTTTGAAAAACTCTTGACCCTCGATGTAAAAGAATAACCGAAACCATTCAACAAACCTACATACAGATAAAGACTAGCCTTACAGGACATCCGAAGAAATAACAACATAATTACAAAGGAAGCCGATAAAGGCAGCGCTATATTAATCATGGAAAAATATACTACAAAAAATTCTAGAGTCACTAAGGGATAAGAACAACTTCAAATTAATCGACACCAACATAGACGAAAATATCATATCTAAAATCACAAAACTACGCACAACACATGAGATATTAAAAAAAAGAAAAAAATAGAAAAGTATTTCCTAATAAACTTTGTACCAAAAATTCACAAATCGAATGAAATAAAAACAGTTATCCAGACACAAAAATCTGAATACATTAACATCCCAAAACCCAGTGACCTTACATTCAGATCCATAGTAGCAGGTCCAAGCTGTCCAACTGGCTGACTTAGTAACTTAATAGACACAATAATACAACCATTTACTAAGCAGATTAAAAGCTACATCAGTGATGATATTCACTGCCTTAGCTCCATACCACGAAAAGTAGATCCGTGAACAATTATGGACATTTTTGACATCTGTTATGGGACCATACCTATAACGACAGAGTGAACTCTTCCTGACACTATGAATACTGCGCCTCTCAAGAGAGAGGGACGAGACGGAATCGAGTCATGAGCAGTCTCTGACTGTTTGCGACTTCTGTCGAACTCTCTGCTTTGGCAGAGAGGAACCCGGAAGAGGCTTTGCTGAAGGGCAAAGTTTCGTCCGGGGAGGTAGACAGTCCCTGAACCCGTTTATACGGGTTCTAATGGGCATATTTTTGGCCGAGCCTACGGGCTCGGGGAGCCCACATTAAACCGGCCTTGTGCCACATTCGACCCACGTGGGAGGGTTGTTAAATATCGAGACGGAATCGAGTCGAGCCAATATAGTTCACTCCAAACCAGACTGACAGTCATACTAACACCTTCCACATCTTGTATTATTATTTCGTGTAATATATCTTTGTTATTTCTACTCTTCTGTTCCTAACCTTGGACCATAACAACATCAATAGCTTATATAGAAACATACCCCATGAATTAGGTAAACAGGAAATCTCATTCTGGATTGAAAGGCATCCAGAAACATCCCAGGCAGAATTAAGGAAAATAGACTATAATATATATTTTAAAATAAAAAATTCACATTTCAACCAAAACATTTTGCGGTTTATCTTTTTAAAATATACACATTTCTCTCGTTGTAACAACCATAACCTCTTTCATATATATATATATATATATATATATATATATATGTGTGTGTGTGTGTGTGTGTGTGTGTGTGTGTGTGTTTCTGTGTATTAAGGAAAAATACAATAGGAAAACTAGTTTTAACCGACGCGTTTCGTCCAATGTGGACTTTTTCGAGGCAAAAAACGAAATGAAATTCTTGAAACAATGTATCTATAAACAACAAACAAGATATCGTTAGAATAATTTCAAAATATTATTGTATATTCATTGAGTCAACTGAAAATTTACGTCAATTACTTTATGTTTGAAGAGAATATTTTCACGGCTAGAAATATTGTTTGTATTATTGTTTTGACGGATGTAACCATTTTCTTTTGATTTCTTCATATATTCGTTGTCTACGTTAGCTTGGGAGAGTAGAAATTCTGTTAGGAAAGGTGATAGTGGGAAAAAACCTGGGCGTAGATTAATATTTGGATAATATTCAACGGCGGCACTCTAGAGATTTTCCTTCTGAGTGAATTATTTTCCTTTTTTATGAGTGTAGCATTTATAAAATCAAAATTGTGTTTTTTTCCTTAATACATATTGTCTTTTCTACAGGTTAATTTTGAGAAATGTATATGGTAGAAGTCCTTATATCGAAACTTCACTGTATTTCGGATATGAGGAAGGGTTCAGATATAATGTGGCAAGTGTAATATAACTGTAACTTAACAAAACAAAAGAACTTATCGCAATATATGAACAATTAAGTGTCACACGAAAGTAAATATTAATTTGCAATGTTTAAGGCTCAATAAGTTTTATTTTCAATTGTCTTTCTTATTTCTTTTCTCATTTCGCTTACTTTTCGCTGTTCTAGTTTTTTTTTTAAGTAAGGCATTTTTGCAAATGGCGTGTACTTGTACATTCTGTACTGGTGAACAAAGATTTTTCTCCACGAGTTTTATGACCTCATCAAATATCAGTCTCTCTATTGACACCCAGACGTTTTCATTATCAATCAAATTTTCACCATTGTCACAAGAATTTGATTTTTCCTCTATTTCTTGACAATTCAAATAATTTTGAAGCAATTCTACCGTTGGATTCTTTTGTAATTCATTAGCGTCTTTATTTATCCATTCTTTTAAGTCATCCGAAATGAGATTATTCAGTGGATCATCTTCAAGCGCAAGTTTTAGTGTTTCGTTCGGATTTTTTGATTCCCTTCTTGCTATAATCTTCAAATATTTTAATGCAACATCAATCGCCATCTCTCGTTCATTTGTTGTTCTTATTCCTCACTTCTCCTCACTAAAGATTTCTCATTCACTTTCGCACCCTGCCCCCCTCGAATCCATGTGGCTCGTATTTTTCATTGGCCTTAAGTGGAGTGAATCTATTCCGAGGTCTACTGTGAGGGAAAGTAGTTCACTCACTTGTGCGAGACAATTTTTTGTCAGAATCTATTTTGCACATTCATAAATCTACCATTCGTCCATGTATTGAATATTCCTGCCATATCTCGTCTGGTGTTCCTACTACAGTCCGGACACAGGCAAAAATTCATATTTTTAAGAAATGAAATTTTCAACAAAATTTTATCGAATTGTAATATTAACAAATAACATCTTCACTATGATTTCTATTATTTTTTATGCAAAATTTTGATGCGCTTTGCAAGATTCACGTAAACCCGATGCAATAACACCACATTGCCGTTAATTTTAACCCATTCACTCTTTATGCGTTCAATCATCTGCATCTGTGATTTTCATTGAGTACAACTTCTCCTTTAGCATACCCCAGAAAAAAGAAGTCAATTCTTTCTTCTTACGACGAAACCATATTTAATCTGTGGAGGTCAAAAGAATATAGTTAATGAGATTTCCTATGTGTCCAGACTATATGGACGCCCTTTATATATCTCGAAAGTTTTGATAAAATTCAAAATATCTGCAATATAATTGATCCTGATCTGGCATCTCAACTTCAGTCACTCTCTCATCGACGTGATGTGGCTTCCCGCTGTTTTTTCGACAAATATTTTCATGGCAATTTTTTCTAGAGCTTTCCTCCTTGGTGCTGCGACGGCATGAATTTAAGCCTACAACAAGATTGGCAATTAGGTCTCACCGTTTTACTGTTCAACTAACTAGACGCTATCGTATGTTCTTTTCTTGTTTGCGGAATTTCCTACCGATTTCTTGCTTTCATGCCACCCAGAATCTTCAACGATTGGAATGCAACGCCTATTGCCATCTCCTGTCTTCCTGAATCCTGTTCTAGTATTGTCCTTTTTTCTCACTAAAGTCTTCTCACCCTCTTTCACTCCCAGTAACCCCCATGCGTCTTAGTGGTAGTATCGCCTTCCTTGGGATGAAATGATAAAAAAGACGCGTTTGTATTTGTTATCATTTTCGTTTAACTTTTTTGAAAGGAGGAATTTGTCAATGGACATTATTTGATTTATTCAAATTATTGTTTTCGTCTTTGATTATTATAGACATAATTAAAAAAAGGTACTTGCACAGCCAGCCCCAAATACCATCTTACCAGATTTTGATGTTACCATCTCTGATACAACTTTCGAATAAAGAGAGTATTTTCTATATCTAGACAGCCATTTATCAAACAAGTGCGCGTCAGGAAAGGATGTCGAACGCAGAATTGGAGCTGCACACGGAGCATTTGTAAATTAAACGCGTCTTCAACAACAAAGGTTTGAACATAACAGAACTATAGTCTATAATTCTGTTGTCATATCAGTTTTTGCCATATCGTTGCGAAACTTGGACTGTATATCGTTGCGACAAAATTAGAATTCTTTCACCAGCAAAAGCGTCCTTTATTCTTGAACATCAAAAGCGAATACTATATGAGCAACAACAAAGCCGTCGAAAGAGGGCCAGTCATCAAAGTAGTGAATCACTGATCATGAAGTACCGACAGGACATGTTTCAAGAATGGAAGTGTTAAGGTTTCCACGTCAAGTCTTATTCAGCGAGCTCATTTCAGGGAAAAGACCACGAGGTTGCCCTCTTCGAAGATACAAGGACCAACTCAATCACAACACGAAAATACAATATCTGTCTATATTTCTGAGATGAGGTATTACGTACATTATTTACATTATTCGAACTATTGTCCTCATCTTTGTTGTCATATTTATCTCAACGTTTCGGCTGTTGTACGCCCCGGCCTTCTTCAGGTGAACCCTTTATTTCGCTCGCTGATAACAGCAAAAATTGCAATATGAGCACTAGTAAAAATGGTTGCTGATGACATTAAGTTTATAAGGCCCAGAAATTTATACACAGATGTCGTTAAGGACACATGACACTGTATTAAGGCGTTGGTTAGATCCAGTGACAGGACCCAAATAGTTGTAAGTTCAATACCTGGTTAAGGCAGTGGAGAACTTTGAGAGGTGAATTAACAGGAGATAACTGATAACTCACATACATTAAACATGGCACGTGGAACTAGAACAGTCTACCCAAGTGAGCGAAATAAAGGGTTCAGTTCGACATTCCAACGTACAACGGCCGAAACGTTGCGATAAATATGGCAACAAAGATGAGGACAATAGTCGGAATAATATAAATAGTGAACGAAAACACAAGCTCGAGAACGTACCAAGAGTCGATGTTCTATCATCATCGGAACCAAAAACTTCGTAGTCAACAGAAGAGAAAAGGAAGAAGTCAAATAACAACAGAGAAAGGCACGACATAATGAACTTCGTCCTCCTCCAAGATTACTATGCAGTCAATGCCACCCGACATTTGAAGCAAGAATTGGTCAACGCCATTAGCATAAAGGAAGCGAGCAGCAAGGAAGAAATTAAATTCTTGGATACGAGATAAAGCCGACGACCATTATGAACATAAAGGTTCGGTCGAGTACATTCTGGCCTTCATCAGGATCTCTTTTATGTGTTCATTATTGTGTTATATTATTTTATCCCTGCGATGCCTGTTTTGCTCGTTCCTCTTAAACCAGAGAATAGGGACTTCAATCCTTGGTACAGGTTCAATGTTTATATGATTTTATTTTCATCTTTTTTTTTTTAAGAAACACTAAAACATACAAAAGTTGAAACAGTTATGTTTCCGATTGATGGCATAGGTCAGAGTTCGAGTAAAAGCCTAAAATATAAATACTGGTGTTCAAGGTAGACAAAACCACTCCATTTTAGAAATTAGCTTCATATCTCAGTATTCGCTAACCGATTTATACAGGTAAACGTGTAGCTATATTAATGATTAACAAATTGAAAATTTTATGTTTTTATCAAATTGATCCGTTTAAAGAGTATTGCGCTAGCGAAAACGTCACTACAATGTAATGTTTTTACTGTGTGATGACAACATAAAAACGAATGCGTATATAAACAGAAATCCGATCTTAATAATATAGCAATTGGGCATAATTGTGGTGTAATGGTTAGCTGATTTAACTGGTTAACTAATTACGACTGAGTAGTGATTTTAATCCTCACTATGTGTCTCATACCTTCGGCCTTATGTCACATCTAAGTCACGTTTAGAAAATTACCATTCTTCACTGGGTACACAATTTCGGCCTTGTGCCACAACTAAGCTACGCTTTGTAAAAAGAGACTCAGACGTGTTTCAATTGTTAGCAAGGTTGTCCCACTAGATCAATTACGACTGAGTAGCGATTTCGAATCTCACTGGGTGCCCCATACTCTAAGCCTTGTGCCACATCTTAGCTACGCTTAGAAAATCTTTTAGCATGTCTCAATAAATCAATTACGACTGCGTAGGGAGTTCGGTCCTCACTGGGTGTCCCGTATTTCCGGCCTTTTGGCACATCTAAACTGCGCTTAGAAAATCTTTTAGCCCCTCTCGCCAGAACAATTACGACTGAGAACTGGGCGCTCCATACATTCTGCCTTTTGCCACATTTAAGATATACCTAGAAAATGTGCACCTCGACGTGGTGTAATGGTGAGCAAGCTTCTCTCGCTGGAACGATTATGACTGCTTAGTGAATTCGATGCTTACTGTTTGCCCCATACTTACAGCTTTGTGCCACATCTAAGCTACGTTTAGTTAATCGATTCGGGCACCTCGACGTGGTGTAATAGTTAGCAAGCTTGTCTCGCTAAAACAATTGCGAGTGAGTAAAAACAATTACGAGTGAGTAGCGAGTTCGATCCTCACTGTGCGTCCCATACAGTCAGACTTGTATCACATCTTAGCTACGATTAAAAAATCTTTTAGCTTTTTTCGATAGATCAATTACGACAGAGGAATGAGTTCCATGCTCACTGGGTTTCCGATATTTTCAGCCTTGTGTCCACATCTGTTTAAATGTCATCTTTAGAGATACTGAACAGACAAAAGACGTTACTTGAAATTCCCTTTGATGTTCTGATTTCTCCTTCTTACTTTCATTCCAGATGTATTCAAGCGCAGTGCTTATTTTCTTGGTGTGTCTTCTTCCCATTGCTGAGTGTCTTCCGAAAAACGGTAAGTGTTAATCAGCATTTCTTCAGACATTTAAACAGATTTACACAATTGTTATTAGTGAGTTGAGAGAGAGAGAGAAAGAGAGAGAGAGAGAGAGAGAGAGAGAGAGGTGAATGCTTGACAATTTCCTCAAAGATGAAGACGAAACTAACGCCAACAAAGATGGGGTTCTACAGAAGGATAGTGAGAATACCACGGAGGAAACACGAGAGGAACGATGAAATTTTAAGCAAAAAGCGAACAAAAAAGACACTGATACCGGGTGTAACAGCAAAATTGCCCAAATCGTGTAACAGGAAAATTCTCCAAGTGTTAGATTAAGCTTTGAATCGTTGTATCTTAGAAATGATTAAAGATATCTTACTGGAATACACCGAAGTTTTTATAACACTACTGGAATCTACTTTGAACAATAAGAATGTATTTAGCTCTAAGTTGAAGTGATGACCCCTCTTGCTGTTGTGACCTCCTTATCCAGTTTTCCTCCCTACTGTTCCCTCTTTTTTAAACTTATTCACCATTCTCTTGATGGTTCTTGAATGGACTTTGAAGATGGAAGCCAGAGTATGAATGTTGGTACAATTACTGAAAACCTGAATGATCGTTTTTCTTTCACCATTGCTCAGTTGAGAAGATATAGTGGGGCTGACACAAAACGATTTTAACATGTTCTCTTTCTAGCCGAATAACTCAAAGGGTTTTTCAGTGATTCTTACAACAAATGATGTCAAGAAACGTCTTCCCTGAAAACCCAGAGAAAAAGAAACTCAAATAGTTTAGTATTTTTGTGGGATGGGCAATTATTACAGGATTACACGATTTGCTGTAACATCGGGTATATAGAATCAGAATGTGTGAGTGGTGTCGATAACGTCTCGGAATGAAAATTGGAGAACCGAGTTCGAAATCCAGTCGGGTTCGTTACATTCCCTTTGGCACAAATACCCCTGGGAAAGGTAAGAATCCATCTCTTCTCCCCCCAGCTATGGGTTGAATAGCAGGACAGACGGTTATATGTCATCTCCATTGTGTGGGTCCTGAGAATTAAAGTACTTCATAATTTCGGGAAATTCTCCTCTTCTTAAGGGCATTACTACGCCCCATAACTTCCCCTTTCTCGTATTACTATCTGCCATTAACCTTCCTCGTAGGCAGCTCCTCCACTATCCGTTTTGTCTCATCTGCGCCTGCTACCTCGGCCACCCTGCGACCAGTAAGCATTAATTTTAAATTCACAGCCCGTATTTTTAGCTGTGTGACATCGACCAAGTGTCAATCATTATTGCCATATGACATGTCGCAGTTCAAATCCACGTCAACCCTATGTGTTTCATTGTTCAAAACCCCGACACACAATTCAGATGTGACCTGTCGCAGTTGAATGGCCCTTTTTGAGAATTAAAAATCCTTAATCTAATCTGACCATTCAGAAATTTGATCGTTGTAATCTACAGGGGGTGCAGTAAAAAAAGCGGTTAATTCAGAAAGAAATTAACCTATCATGATTCAATCACTAACTGAATAATCATCGTAGATGTTCGAAATGTTTACCTGAATGTTCAACACGAAGTTGTAAGCGTGATAACCAGAGAACAGTAACTTTGTGGATAGTGTCAGCGAATATAGTTCCAAGCTCCAATCAATATCAATGATATCACAACAACAGTTTTGTAAGTGAGTTAGGAGTATACTTCGGATACAGTAATCAATAACATTCAGATGTAGGCTTTTAGAGGGCCACTGAAATGGACCAATTAGAGCTGGTGTATTTTCTCGAAGAATAAATTTGCCACTTTTTGATTGGGCACATTGTAGATCTCAAGAAGGTTAATAAAAACCTAGCCATTTTGAAAAATCGCTAAGCGTGAAACAGCACTGTAAATGGGTAAATAAAACCGAAATATTTTCTCTCTCTCTTTATATATATATATATATGTGTGTGTGTATATATTAGTGAATATACATAATATCCAACAACTTCAGAAGATTGCATTAACTTCATGAAACTCCGACTGGTGTTATCGTCGTTGGGTATTATATATATTCACTAATATATACTTATAGCTATGTTACATAGCTACATAGTTAAATCACTAAATCATCCATAACCTTTGTATTATCCTCTCGAATTACACCAGAACTCAGACAATAACAATTAATATCGTATTTATTGTCTGTGAAAATTATAGAATATAAAACAACTTTGATAAAAACTTATACCTACTTTTCTGACGAAAACAATGCCGTTTTCAAAATTTTGGACGCAACTGTATATATACTTTTATTTTTTTAAGCGTATCACCCCAAGCAAGGCTGGATGCCACTATCACGCAAGGGGTTATAGAAAGGTTGGAGGAAGAGCAGATAGGAGTGGTAAAAGAGAGGATGTGGAGAAAGAGAAAGACAGTGGGTCGATCAAGGCAAGGGGTTACAGAAGATTTGGAGCGAGAGCAGATAGGAATGAAAGGTGAAAGGATGTAGAGAAGGGAAGTGGATAGATCAAGGCAACTGGAGATGTCGATTGACGCTACACTTAAACCGTTGGAGATTGTATTTGTCAGGGAAACAGTAATAGAGAAGGGAGTTCCATAGGCGAGATGTGCGAGACATGAAGCTATTGGAGTAGAAGAGACGTCTACATCTAACAGTTTCAACGGTGTAGGGGTGGGAACGGGATGCCAGCCTCGTGGGACGTTTAAATTCACGAGGTCTAGGGACAAGCGAAAGCAGCTCCTCGGAGCTGACGATCTGCCTAAGTGAAACCTTGGTAGGTGTGTCTGGCTCATTAGGTTTGACTAGGTTTGCTCTACGTTTGTATCGAGCTCTTTAGTTAGTTGTTTACTCGTATCGGGGTTTTTTTCTTTGGGCCTTGAACCTGTATCTGTGCGATTATTTTCGACAGACTTTCATGTTCCTGGCTCTTTCTTTTTTTAAAACCTTTTTTTCCTTCGTGATTGATTTGGCTATTGTTAAATCAAGAGTTCGAAGGTTTTTCGACACGAGTATAGTTATTTTATTTATTAAGTTACTTTATTTATTAAGCCGACAAATTTTATCATTTTATATGACGTTTAAAGTGATAAAATCGGTCGTATTAATATATATATATATATATATATATATATATATATATATATATATATATATATATATATATATATGATTTGTTAAAGACGACTGACAAAGTACTGTGATTAAGCTTTTTATTTAATTCTTCTTGTTTTCTATTCTGGCCACAAAGCGTGTAAAAACTGTCCCAAGCAAGGCAATAAAGATCATATGAGAGAGTCAAGAATGAAAAAAAAAACAACATTTAATGATGTCTGAGTTCATTTGAAAAGAAAAGTCTTTATTTCATGCAAGTTGGACTTTAGAATATAGTCTCAGCATATTGTCGCATATAGGCTTCAGGTTTTTAACCATGCCAAGTTCCAATCTGCCAATGTTTTTTGTTTTTACGAGTTCTTAATTGATTCCTCTTTTCATTTATTTGTGAGGCTGTCGAACTTGTTTCCTGGGCAATGGAACTTGTGTTTCGTTTGGGAAAATATGGACGGAGTTCGGTGGCGCAGGATGTTTCACCAAACAATGTTTGCAAGATGGCCAGTACGGCTGGAGAACGTCTATCGTCTCATCGCGTAAGTGTTCAGCATTCATCAAAGATTTAGTGAGTTCTTTAAAAGAAAAAGGAAGGGAATGGAAATTTGCAAGCAATATTTGAAATACAAGAGAAAAAAAGAAATATTTTTATATGATCTCTTTCTTTCTTTTTTTCTGTCACTATATTTCTATATATTCTTTCCATATCTTTCTGCAAAAGTATCTATCTATCTATCTATCTATCTATCTATCTATCTATCTATCTATCTATCTATCTATCTATCTATCATAGTTTGTATATTTCTCTATCTCTTTATTTCCTTCTATCAATGTATCTATTTATCTTGTATCAAGGATTTTCAAAGGTCATGGTATCGCGGATAGACTCATTTTAAATATATCTGTATAATATAATTTTTATGTACAATAAAATAGTAATAATTGTTAATTTCAGAAATGAAATGTGCCAAATTTTATGTATCTTCGCATCCTGAATTCAAAAATAACCTTCATATTAGAAGATTGGCTCTAAATTTAGAGATATTTAGTCCGTTATATCATGCATACGAATACAATGTTACTTTGAAAAATCTGCTTAGATTTTCTGTACTGTTCTATGTAGGCTAACAGAGCAATACACAAATACATCAAGATGGCAACATATATGTTTATTGCATAAAAGACAACCGGAAAACTCTTTAGAAGTATACACATGAGAAATTATTCAGCAACCACTCGTTGCAGATGGATTATCTCTGGCCAAAGTCTAACAATAATTAGCCAGCATTGATGGACTTGTCTTGATACTGTTCCTCCATTGCTGCAATGCCTTCATGAAATCGATCACAGTACTCGGCACTCACAGCAGGACAGTGTTTGAAGAAAATCAAGATCCAAGCCTAAGAAGTGGATATTCAACAACAGATTACATCCATGATGTTTGCGTAACTTCAGGATATCTGTCTATATTTCTGAGATGAGGTATTATATACACTCTTTACATTATTCAGACTATTGTCCTCATCTTTGTCGCCATATTTATTACAACGTTTCGACTGTTGCAAGGCTCCGGCTTTCTTCAGGTGGCTGGAATGTCGAACTGAATCCTTTATTTCGCTCACTAGGGTAGACTGGTCTAGTTCCACGTGCACAGTGGATAAAGGCGTTGGTTAGATCCAGTGACAAGACCCAAAGACTGTGGGTTCAATACCCAATTAAGGCAGTGGAGAACTTGGAGAGGGGAATTAACAGGAGATAACTGTTAACTAACATTCATTAAACATGGCACGTGGAACTAGAACAGTATACCCTAATGAGCGAGATAAAGGGTTAACTTCAACATTCCAATCACCTGAAGAAGGCCGGAGCGTACAAAGGCCGAAACGCTGTAATAAATATGGCGACAAAGATGAGGACAATAGTCCGAATAATGTAAATAGTGTACATAATACCTCATCTCAGAAATATATACAGATACTGAAAGGCCGAAACGTTGTGATAAATATGGCGACAATGATTAGGACAATAGTCCGAATTATGTAAATAGTGTACATAATACCTCATCTCAGAAATATAGACAGATACTGAAAGGCCGAAAACATGTGATAAATATGGCGACAAAGATGAGGACAATAGTCCGAATAATCTAAATAGTGTAGTTTTCTGTATTTTTTCTCTCTATCATTATCCAGAAACTTAGTTGCCACTGAGATGAAAGCTTTCTATGCTTCATTTCATCGCTGTACTGGGATGAGGTATTATGACGTAATGGATAGCGGCTCGGATTGTGGTATCGGAGAGCTGAGTTCGAATTCAGGTCAGATCCATTACATTCACTTACGTGCTAATACCCTTGGGAAAGTTATGAATCTTCTTCTTCTCCCCCCGGCTATGGGTAAATAGTAGGACAGACCAGGTTGGATGGCAACTGGTCTACCACAGAAAGAAATGGCAATCTACTGCGGGAAAAAATCTGATACATGATCCTTTAAGCATGTATCACGCATAGCACATAACAGATTCACTGAAAGATTTATTTAATATTTTGTTTGGAGCATGATGCATATCTTACATAAGAATACTATGGTATTAATATATAGATTTTATGTAATTATCTGATAGAGTGTAGATGTATATACACAATATGTTCAGGGGTGAGAGAGAGAGGGGGGGAGACAGAGCAAATATGGGCATATATGTATATTCAGGGAAATATATGAGAAAATGGAAAAAGATTTTGTGCTATGCATTTCATCCTTTAGGACTTCATCAGAATAAAGTGATGTTTATGTTGAATGTGACTACATATATGCATGAGGGAGAGGGGGTGCTGAGAAATTTAAATTAAAAATTTTTTTTAAAATATATTTTTTGGCTATATAATCTAGCCAATTTTATTTAGTTTCTTTTTTTTAGATTTTTATCATTTTTGTTATTAATTTTCCCACATTGTGATAATAGAAGATCTGCCAAGAAAGGTTCCATAGCCTTGGTCTACAGGTCTTTCAAAGGGATTTTTATCTGTGCACGTTGCCAAGGGGGGTGGGTAGAAGCTTAAAAATAATTTGGAATTCTCCGTGAACATGATGTTAACGGATATTAATACGCAAATACTCGCCATCCACATAAATTAAAAGCCGGCTCTAAACTCAAAACTCATTGGCAAACGGGTCTGTACTTATCGTAGCACAGAATCAGTTCTTTAGTCTAGTGAGTTTGATTCTCACCTTGTTTCTGGTTACGCTAAGTGTAGTAAATAAATAAGCATTCGAGCTAAAATCTTTTTGAGAAATTTCTTTTCGACATTTCATGTATTATACTTTTTTTCTCGCAGGGTGTCTGACTGAAAATAGACGATGTATGGACATCGGCAGCAAATGGTTAAGCAGGAAAGCTGACGGCTGCGTCCAAAATACCTGCCTGGCTCGTGGCAAAATCGGTATACAAATCAAGATAGTTCCAATAGGTATAGTCTTTCTTTTATTTTAACATACTATCTAAAAGAGACCACATTTCGGGTGGATAGTTGCAGACACTGATATAAGTCGGACACTTGTTTACCTCTAGTATAAACCGGACCTGTATCTACCTGCTTGATTCTTGTCAAAACCGGAGCTGTATTTACCTGCTTGATTCTAGTCAAAATTGGACGTGTATCTACTTGACTCAAGTCTAAACCGGACCTGTATCTGTTTGACTCTAGTGTAAACCGGACCTGTATCTACCTGTTTGGCTAGTGTAAGCGGACCTGTATCTTGCTAGTGTAAACCGGACCTGTATCTTGCTAGTGTAAACCAACCTGTATCTTGCTAGTGTTATCCAACCTGTATCTTGCTAGTGTAAACCGGACCTGTTTCTACCTGTTTGGCTAGTGTAAGCGGACCTGTATCTTGCTAGTGTAAACCGGACCTGTATCTTGCTAGTGTAAACCAACCTGTATCTTGCTAGTGTAAACCGGACCTGTTTCTACCTGTTTGGCTAGTGTAAGCGGACCTGTATCTTGCTAGTGTAAACCGGACCTGTATCTTGCTAGTGTAAACCAACCTGTATCTTGCTAGTGTAAACCGGACCTGTATCTTGCTAGTGTAAACCAACCTGTATCTTGCTAGTGTAAACCGGACCTGTATCTTGCTAGTGTAAACCAACCTGTATCTTGCTAGTGTAAACCGGACCTGTTTCTACCTGTTTGACTGTAGTGTAAACCGGACTTGTACTTGTTGTACTGTAAACCGAACCTGTATCGAACAGTTTGATTCTAGCGTAATCCGCATCACTATCTGTTCAATTCTAGTGTATATCCGTAATCCGCATCACTATCTGTTCGATTCTAGTGTATACCTGACCTGTATCTACCTGTTTGACTAGTGTAAAGCGGAACTGTATTGAACTGTTTGACTCTAGTAAAAACCGGACTTATGTCTACCTTTTTATTATAGTGCAAACCGGATCTATGTCAACATTTCTGACTTTAGTTACACACCGTGTACCTACGCCTATCTTTTCGACTCTCGTGTATATCAGATTTATGTCTACTTTTTTTTTCTCAAGTGTAAACCCGATATATATTTCGACAGTAGTGTAAACTGTTTACTGTTTATATACGAGTGTAAACCAAATCTTTGTCTGCGTTTTCGACTCTAGTGAAAATCGGTCTTTTCTCATCTATCGGTTCACTGATTTTTGTCTTGTAAGACATATATTCGAGAAAAAAGTGTTGATATTTAAATTAAATCAGCGCATCGTAGTTTTCAAAGCTTAAAATTGCAATTCAAAACTTCGAAACTTCCAGGATAACTGGAAGAACGCAACGTACTGGTCGATAATTAGGTAATCATCATCAGTGTCATAATCTGTCCCATGGTTTGCGGTGGCCTTAGGGTCACTGCACCACCGAGAAGGCCCACATATATCTCAGTGTCAATATACTTCTCCCTCTTTTCTTCCTGCTTCTCCTCCTTATCATCGGTCCCATATGTGGGGTCCTAGGGTCGCTCTGAACCTGAGCAAGTGACCTGCTTTGTCCACATGTCTCTGTCACAATGTACTTGTGTGTTAGCAACTTCTGTTTTTCCTCCTACTAATCTTCCTTCACCTCATCAGTCCCATGACAGGGCGTGGTCCTAGGATCGCTGTGCACCTGACCTGCTTCATCCATAATGTACTTGCTTATATGTTTGTAATTCTTCCACTTTTCTTTCTCCTCCTCCTTCTTATCATCAGTTCCATGACAGGGCGTGGTCCTAGGATCGCTGTGCACCTGATCCCTTCGTCCATATATCTAGATCACAGTGTATTTGCTCATAGCTATATAATTAAAGTATTCAGCATCATCATCGTCGTCTTCAAGTCCCATGATAAGGTGTGGTCGTAGAGTGGTGAATTTGATCACCTGACCAGCTCTCTCTAGGTTGCATGCCAATAGCTCAGTCTCTGTAAAGGCTGTTCCCGATGACTTCGTAGTACCTTGATGGATGTGGAAGATTTTGGGTTCTTGTCATCTGGCCATACCGTTTCGGCTTTATCTTTTTGACCGTGGTTATGATGTACTCCTGTTGCATTGGCCCTTTCTTCTGGGATCTCTTAGTGACGGGGTCAATTCCATAAGAAAGATGTCTTCTCTTTCTTCTCACATTTTCTCCTAGCCGCTGATTGCTGGTTGTATTTAGTTCGGAATTTAAGAGAGACATCCACAAAAGGGATTTTATATTTGACTATTTTAATTCACCACGTCGATGTCGATGTGTACATCTCTAATTATCAAGTGAGTTACTATCCCACCCTACAGCAGTTTCCAAACACAATTGTAACATGTCTACATTGTTCGACGTTTAAAATTTAACTCCCTGAACTCCCATTCTATATCCAACATTCCCACGTTAATTTTAGCCAATCAAAAACGACTTCCTTTGTTTTCCCGTATTTGACCTCAGGGATCAAAATGAGGAAGTCAGAGGAGAAATAAAATTCTCTAAAAAATAATAGTCTGCTAGGACTGTTTCTTGCCTGGTGATGTCTCGCGCTACGTCATTTGTGATCTAGACTACGTAGGAGTTTCCCAAGTTGCTTCTGTAGCATCCCATTTCCCATTGTTTGGATTGTTCGCCTTAGTTCTCTTGATAATATCCAAGATTCTCTGTAGCAATGTTGAATGAACGAGACGCGATGAAGACAAGGATCAAACAACGAGATTTGGAGGCAAATAGGTTGTGAAATGGCGGGAAGATGCAAGCATATATGTCGGGCGAAATCAGCTTTACACCTGGCCCAAAGTAAATTCATATTTTATCTTTTGGAGCTTTTCTTAAGTTTTTTTAACGATTGTATATTTTTGTATATTCGACACTCTCGAAAGCTATGGATCTTAACTGTAATAATAATAATAATAATAATAATAATAATAATAATAATAATAAGAAGAAGAAGAATGAAAAAATGATAATTTGATACTCACAGTACAGCTTAAAGGCGAGGACACAAGCAAACAACGCAAACAGAGCTTGTGTGGTGACTAAAAGAACAAGGTATTGTACTCACCGAGGGTAGGTCGGAGGTGGAAAAAAGTGCTCTGGCGTCGTCGTCGTCGTCGTCTAAGATAGTAATATCTCCTCGGAGAACCAGGGCCAAAGGATTGACAATTTTTATAGACGCTCTGGCCTCGTCGTATGACGTTGAACGAAACCTAGAATCACTTTGAACGAGACCTTGAGAGTTTAAAAGGTGCTACTTTCAGTCGCAAATTCAGTTTGTTTTTCTAGACAGATCCTTTGTAGAGCTCGCTTTGCGCAGAGAACACCGAGTGTTACTAGTCATTTGACTTTTGTTACCGTTACAAGGAAGACTTCGCTTGTAAGCAACGTCAGACTTTTCGTTGCAAGCCTTGAAATCGTCTTTCCTTTCTCCCCTCCCTCACTCGTCGGTGAGATAATCCCGACACTTGAGTTAATGGATGGCAGAACAAAGTTTACGAGAGATAACAAGAAGATAAATTTCATTATGAGCTACAAAAGACAGGAAATTGTGGAGAGCCATAATCGAAATGAAAAACAAGATTACTTACATTATTCGGACTTATCTTCATCTTCATTGTCATATTCACAACGTTTCGGCCGTTGTATGTTCCAGCCTTCTTCAGGTGATTGGGATTTAGAACCTAACCCTTCATTTCGTCCACCGGGGTAGATTCTTCTAGTTCCACGTTCCATGTCTCTTCTGGATGTCTCAGTTATTTCCCTTTAATTCAACTTTCCACTGCTGTAACCTGGTATTGAACTCGCAAACATTTGGCTCTAGTCACATGACACAGTGGATAAAGACGTTGGTTAGATCCAATGACTAGACCCAAAGAGTTGTGAGTTCAATACCAGGACACAGCAGTGGTGAACCAAACCTTGAGAAAATCGAGAAATCTTATTAAAGAAAGATATGCACACTTCGACAGGATTCGAACCTACGTCCCTCTGGGCAGAGGTAACTGTTGTTTTACCCGATGTGCTCCAACTGACTGGGCTACAGAGAACTTACCCGATCGCGCCGATACTCCCTTTAAGCCAAATTCCTCTCGTCATAGACTTTCCCCAGATTTTCTCATCTGCTCATTTTTGTATCCAAACGTAAACAAAGCAATTTTCTAAAGAAGTAATAGATCTTTATTAATTAATCCGACATATTTTATCCATTTAAACGTTATACTTAGCAGATATTCGTATTTGAGTAGACGCTTCGTTTATTTGTTAAATAGTATATTTATTTATTCGCATCTCTGGCCTGAATATTCGAGAAACTTTATTAGAGGAAAGTTTGCACTCTTCGGCTCTTAACTTGGTCATCGATGCTCTCTGTAGTCGAGAGGTCAAAGCACGTCAGATACAATGACAGTTTCCCATAGAGGAACGCAGGTTCGAATCCTGGCGCAGAGCGCATATTTTTCTACAATAATATTTCTCGAATATTTAGGCCGGTAGACGAAAATAATTTTACTGTTTAATAAAAAAAACGGAGCGTCTACTCAATTACGAGTATCCACTAAAAAGAACGTTTAAGCAATAAAAATCGGATTTGTAAATAAAAAACCCATCCCTTTTCCATATCTATCTGTATCTTTCTCGTGCTTGCAACTCAGGTGTAGTTGGTCCGGTGTCATGAATCTGCACTCGGCGGCTGGAAGTTCATCTTATGTCAAACCTGCGTCTGGCCTCTCTGAATAAGATTGTGTTTAGAGTCTGTTTTTGGCATGATCTGGTGTGAAACATGTGCTACCTTTCATTAAAAGATTGAGTTGATTTGGTAGTCAAAGGAAATCTGAGATAAACACGAAAGAGCGAGGAAACTATAACCCTGACAGTCAGAAATGATGTTGGATGAGACAATATAAAAACGATGTTTACTAATAAACACTACGAGTTCGAAATTTTGATCGATTTGGAATCAGGCAGGCGATTTAGAATCGATACCGCAGATGAATGGTATAGACAAAGATTTGAAGCTGTCTTGGAGTATAGAAAAGATTTCTTTAGGATGTTGACATTCAAACGAATAATAGTCTCCAACTCAGGAGACCGTCCGCAAACAACGAAATTAAACCGTTCACGAAGTAGAATGAAAAAAAAGGAAGACGGGTAAATAAAAATAAAAAATGAAAAAAAGAAACGGCTAAATATAATTTGTGCAAAGAATTATAAAAACTACAGACTATGAAGGTGACATTACTGAAAAAATATTGTAGCCTTCGAACAGTATTGTAATAAGATGTGAGAAATTGGAAATTCGAGCAAAGATTGAATCTATTCTGAGAACAACATTATTAAATTAATAAAAAAAAATAGGAGATTTTTTAAGGAGATTTAGGATGTGCAACTGATTTATTAGTTAGAATCCCAAACGAGAATTCCAAGAGCAGAGCTCGTGTTCAATTCGAGATCTTTACATTTGATATTTAACCAAATCCTCCCCACAAGGCGGGATGTGACATAAGGTCAGTTTTAACGTGGAGCTTTCCGAGCGCATATGCGTAGATATTCCGTAGACCCCGCATACTGTCTACCTCCCCAGACGAGACTCTGCCCTTCGGCATAGCCTCGTCTGAGTTCCTCTCCGCCCGAAGGCAGGGAGGTCGACAAGCAGAGTATTGACATTCACTATCGCGCAAATACCTATGGGAACGATATGAATTTATCAGTTGCCCTCCAGCTATGGGTTAAAGAGAAAGGTAGCTTTGGCTCTCTAATCGTGGTTGGCAAACAATCAAATTGTAGCTATCGGTTATCACTGAACCGGGTGACCTTTGAGCCTAGATGGGTGACCTTTGGGGAGTACCAAGCGCTGTAAACTTGGATATGCGGGTGGTGCAATGGATAATGGCTCGGAATTGTTAATCAGAGAACCAAGTTTCAATTCCAGTTGGGTTCGTTATATTCACTTACGCGCAAATACCCTTGGGAAAGGTATGTATTCACCACTTCCCCATTGAGCTATGGCTAAATTAGTTGGCATGTAACACTAAATCATTGTTATCTCCCAACAAAAAAAAATTCTTACAATCTAAAAGTATTTTACGGCTTTAAATAACCTGCAAAAGCTTTGTGATGTCAACGAACACTCGTTGCCACTTTTGTGATGTCAACGAATACTCGATGTCACTTTCGTAATGCTCGTTGTAGTAGAGACTTTGTAATAGCAGATACAACTATAGTAACGCCGTTGAACAATACTGGTGTCAGACGCCTTCGAATAACACTCGGACAAATAGTACTTGCTCGATAATTCTCGCTCGAAATGTAACCATCGAATAGTAATCCGTGTAGTGATCAGACTAGAAAAATATAGTGAATAGTATAGAGATAGGGGGTAGTGTAGAAAGAGTGATCCGTATAGTAATTGTTGTGGTGGCTTCCCTCTAATGAGGCTATTGTGGACTCTTCCACTTACTATAAAGTAGTAGGAAAGTAAGCCTCGGAGGAACAGTGATATATACTATTCGTTACTGTCGAACCCTCTGCTTTGAGCAGAGAGGAACCCGGACAAGGGAATATTTTGGCTGAGCCTACGGGCTCGGTGAACCCATGGTAAACTCGGCCTTCTCTCACATACATCCCTCGTGGTGGAGGGTTGTTAAATATTAACAGCGATTTAGACTGTTCGTTACTGTCGAACTCTCTGCCTTGAGCAGAGACGAACCCGGACGAGGCTTTGCTGAAGGGCAAAGTTTTGTCCGGAGAGGTAGACAGACCCGGATCCGTTCATGCGGGTTCTACGGGAATATTTTTGGCCGAGCCTACGGGTCGGAGAACCCAGGATAAACTTGGCCTCTTGACACATACAACCCTCGTGGGGGGTGCAGTTTCTGAATAAATAATGTTTTTTAAATGATCATCAAACTGTGTAATAACTAAATCCATATTCTTTTTTTTTTTAGATTGCTGAATTGATGGGAACAGAGGAAAAAGAAAATAGGCTATGAAGAGTTTCCGAATGTTTAGTACTTTCGAAATGGACGTAAAAATTTACCCTTCATTTCTATTTTAATAAAAACGAGATCATACCCCTCTTTGATCCTTGAGAATTCAGATAGCCTGAATAAAATTATATATAAAAAAGAATTTTTTTTTTTTTTAATTTTTTTCCTTGTTTATAACAATGTTAACATTAACTGTATGACCTTTGATCAACATTTCATGTGAAATATCGATATGAATGATCGATTTGGTGTTTCCTGCCAGTCATTGATTTTTCAAGAGACGCAAACGTTCTTCATGTGTGCTCAATATTATGCTGACTTCGCGTTCAACATATTTAGAAACGCTGACGACCGAAATGTTGGAAAAATCAATCAGAATCGTTGTCACTTGACTGGGTCAGTAGCAAAAAGATTGTAGCACAAAGAAATGTGTTGAAGATCAAAATGAAATTACTGAATCGATATGAAAAGCCAACGAAATGAAAGATGCTCTAAAGGCAGTATGTTGTAGGTCTTTATAAACGAAATATTTAATTATATCTAAACATGTTTGTTCATAAATAAATAAATAAATATATATATATATATATATATATATATATATATATATATATATATATATATATATATATATATATATATATATATATATATATATATATAAATATAGGTAACTATACTCGTGTCGAAAAACCTTCGAATTCTTGATTTAACAATAGCCAAATCAATCACGAAGGGAAAAAAAGGTTTTAAAAAAGAAAGAGCCAGGAACATGAAAGTCTGTCGAAAATAATCGCACAGATACAGGTTCAAAGCCCAAAGAAAAAACCCCGATACGAGTAAACAACTAACTAAAGAGCTCAATACAAACGTAGAGTAAACCTAGTCAAACCTAATGAGCCAGACAAACCTACTAAGGTTTCACTTAGGCAGATCGTCAGCGTCGGCCGACCCTGACGATCTGCCTAAGTGGAACCTTGGTAGGTTTGTCTGGCTCATTAGGTTTGACTATATATATATATATATATATATATATATATATATATATATATATATATATATATAAATAAATAAATATATATGTATGTGTGTGTGTGTGTGTGTGTGTGTGTGTATTGTGGCCTCGTTAGGGCCAGAAGTAAAGACACAAAGAGAGGACTTGACTTAAACAAATATATTAACAGAAACAGTAATACAAACATATACAAACGAGAGTGTTACAGCTAGAATGTTCGGTCCGACTGTCAGAGCTGACTGCTGGAAAATTCCCTCTCAAAAAGGCAGTACCTGCTCCTATTTATAGCTGGGAGAGTCCATGCGTGCGTGGGTAAATTACCATCAATATATATATATATATATATATATATATATATATATTATAGGTCTGGAGGGGGCGATCCCAGCGTGCGGCACCTTTGGAAAGTGCCTGAAAATCATACTACAGGTTGACCCAAGCCTTGTGACATTAGGGTCCGTCGATAGCTGTATTAGCACGAAGTCACAAGTCATTGTGAGCAAGGGTTTGAGTGTGCTGGCCTTGTTCAGATTGTTCATCCCGCTAGATAATACTCTCTCTCCTAGAAACTGTAACTAAGGTCTCCTCAGCATAGTTACAGTATAAACCACAGGTTGAACAAACACATATGTGCCTGAGCGAGCGTCTACAATAGGGATTGGCTAGCCGCTCTAATAGATGGGTATCCTCGAATACGAGTGGCTAGCTATTATATATTATATATAAGTGATACAATTTTATTCTTCAATTTGAATAATTTCTCGTAATATTCGAGTTGAGAACAGAATGCAGAAAGCGGCCGTTTCGTCCGTTTCGTCCGTTTTGGGACTCATCAGCAGTGCGCATCAGCTACCGAGAATCGAACACGGACCGTTACAATACAACGCAAGAATCATACCACTGTGAGCCTCACTGTGACGAAAAGGAAACTAGACTCAATATATCGCAGCTACTCCTAATTCTTCTTTTAGACTCAATGAATTAGTATGAGAAATATATAATTAATATTAAAAACTTTTTTTTCACTTCTCATGTTTACTTGGGAGTTTCGTGGCTATATACGTATAATCACTTGTCGGAACAGAGTTAATCTGCAGAGCAGTTAAGTGAAAACCCTTTTACATATTAATTCTATTTAACGCTTTATTTCAATCTTTGATATTGAGCATTCTGCCACAAAGTCTGCTTGCCTTAAATGTTTACTTATCAGCAAACCATTGAAAAACCAGCAAGTTGTTAGGCTTCAAATTAATACTATATATATATATATATATATATATATATTGTTTCACCTATTCTGTATATATCCAAACTCTCATATAAAATCCATAAGCTTTGGGAATTTTGCTCGAACTTGACACCTTTTCTGAACTGTAGAGCAGGCATTTACAAATATTTCAACTCCACTAATTGGTAGAGGTTCAATTCCATCTAGATTCATGCGTGATTGAAATTCATTTTCAGAAATCGTTCAAATGTCAAGTACTTAACAGATTAGTATTGAAAAAAGGCCAAGTTGAAATTCTTTCTATAGAAGGGTGTTCCGAATTGCTAGAAAAAATGGGGTGCATTATTGCCGGCAGCGATATGCAGAAACCGGCGCAAATGTCTTGCGCCGGTTTCTGCATGTCGCTGCCGGCAATAATGCACACCATTTTTTCTAGCAATTCGGAACACCCTCAATCAAAAAAGATATGTGTGACCTAACTAACTGCTGAATTTAACATCGAATATCTGTTATGACTATTAAGATGTCTTTCTGTTGGGCTTAAAGGATGTGTATCAGTTAAAAAAACCTCTATTAAAAAAGGAAAGTTAACTGAAAATGGGCCCAACAGTACAAGGATTGGACTTTAGAAGATTCGAAAAGGTACTGATGAGTCCAAATTGGAGCTTTTTGGAAGTAAACGAAGAGTGATTGTCAGACGAACTCCTTCCGAACGAATGAGTTGAAATTGCATTGTGTCAAGTGTTAATCATGGCGGTCGTGACGTAATAGTTTGTGGATGTTTTGGAGGTGAGATTGCTGGAGACTTTGTTCAAATTAAAGGCATTATCCGAAAGGAAGAATATCATTCAATACTGCAGTGGCATGTAAAATTCTTTCTGGCTGTCGCATTATTAGACAAAATTTTGTTTCGCAACCTGAAAATTAATACCAAATCACAGATCAAAACTGTGTACAAATGATATAAAATCAAAGGAAGATCTTTCACCAATTGAACTTTTCTGGGACGAAATTGATCGTAATGTTTGAAGTGAACTGCCTAAGAATAAACAAGAGTTATTTACACATTTACACACTGCTTGGGAATCACCTCCCTCAACCGACTTTTACAAGTAACTAGAAAGAATGCCAAGAATTCGATCTGCAATGCTTGTGATGGATTCTTTGATGAAGAGAAAATATAAATTTGCTTTAATTGAAATTATAATTATTTTATATTCATTTTGATTGAAATTGTTCCATAATTGCATGCAAACATAGAAAAAATAAATTTATTTCTTTAAACATATGAAACTTGATTCATTTCTTAAGTTTAGAAGAAAAAAAATCAATGTGCTCCCAAACTTTTGGTTGGTCGTATGTATATACAACTATGTTAAAATGATGGTCAACCTGTACAAGTTTCAAGAGCCACCCGAGGTAGAGGGTTACAGAGTAAGAGGCACTACTCCAAGCAAGGTGATAATGCCACCAAGACGCCAGCGTACACCGGAAATGAAAAGAAAAAAACTATAGATGGAACCGGAAATTCAATAGCAAACAGAAAACAAAGGATAAAACCGGTGAGGAGTGTGAACTTGACGACAATCACTCATGTCTGTTAAGGCACGTCGGATCTACCTGCGGTTTCCCTCTGTTCAGGGGGAGACAGGTTTAAATCCTACTGGTGAGCGTATGTTTTTCTAAAAATAAAATTTCTCGAGGCCGGGAGACGAAAATAATTAAATATACTGTTTAATAAATAAACGGAGCGTCTACTCAAATATGAGTATCCACTAAAAATAACGTTTAAAATGGTATATACACTACAGTTCAAACGTTTGAGACCATCGTTGGTAATTTTCTAAATTGGCCTAAAAAGTAGTTGTTTTTATTTTAAATAAGAGAAAGTTATTATACATAGTTAAAAAAAGAGACATAATTTTTTATTAGAAATTTTTTGTTAGAAAAATCATTTTATGATTAAAAATTGCTCTCGTCAAAATATCCTCCTTTAGCTTTGATTACTGCAGCACAAACTTTTGTTTTTCGTTGCAAAAGTTTCTCAAAGTATAAGTTTGATAATTGATTCCATTCTTTTTTCAATGACTCTAAGAACTCTTTTTCATTTTTTTTCACTCAAGTTCATCCCATGTCAAGTTCCACCCATGGTAATTATGGGAGTGGTTTCAAACTTTTGAACTGTAGTACACACACACACACACACACACACACACACACACACACACACACACACACACACATATATATATATATATATAATAAAATCCCTTTCTTCGATGTCCTACCAGATGCCAACGGCTATCCTTATCTGTCCTTATAAAAAACACTAGCAGAAAGTCGTGCCTTTTTAATTACGTTACACAAGTGAATGCCCCAGAGCTACAAAATATATTTTACAAAGAGCCCTGATTTACTTGTCCCCAAAATTCTTTTCTGCAGAGAACTGATTTTCTAATGAACAACGCAAGTATTCTAGTAGGAATGAAACAAATCTAATCAACAATAACTTGTCCAACCACGTCGTCGACGTACAAATAAAATTAACCTGAAAGAAATTTAGAAAAAAATAACGCATAACGCCATTCTGATATAAGAAAGAAACAAAAAAACATACCATTAATTTATTCTGACAAGATTCGCTCTAACAGGACGAAAAACAATTAAAAACAATTTGCCGATACATATCACCCAATGATCCTAAAAAGACAGATTTATCATCTACCCCTGACAAAGTTTAAAAAGTCTAAATTATTAACAACTACACGCGATCTAAAAAATCTACCCCCCCCCCCGGTGTAAAAGTAATGTTGTCTATGAATTCTCATACCCTCTGGGAGATTGCATTTCCAATATTAATAATAAATAACAGCATTAAATTCTTACATCGGGCACACATGTACCACACTTCGGAGATTGAGCTGTCACATCAAAAACACCAGAATATATATATATATATATATATATATATATATATATATATATATATATATATATATATATATATAATTATTTATTTAAATATTATAACATAAAATCACTACAAAAATAGCCATTTTGTTTCAACACTTCTGGTGTCTTATCAAGTGATGATGTTGAATGTAGAATAAATGGTTTTAAAAGTTTCAAATTAATGAACGATCCTTCGCTAGGGGTAAACGCTGTTACATAAGCTAGAATGACCAATCAAAATATATATATACTGGTGTTATATATGCTCCCCAAAAGCTCTCTAGGGAAAGTTTAAAAAAAAACGGCTCCTACTATTATTAAGGTTTACTCTTCAAGTAAATTGAATTGAGTACTCCAAGCCCCTGGCATATTTCGTATGTAGAAAAATGTTAAATTTCCCTGTCTTTCTTCTGTGCGTCGATGGCCTTGATGTAAGATATCTGACCAATGACAAATCAGTCGGGTTTCGATCCTAGCTTGAAGCTGAGGTGTTGTGATACAGCGAAACTATCTGTCTGTGGATAATTATATTATAATTTTTTGTATGCGAATAAGCACTTTTTTGTACTTTGTGAGTGTAGAAATTGTTCAAAGGATTTCTTATTCTGATCTTTATCGGCTAATCTATTAGTCATCTTCAAGAATAGTTGTTGCGCTTTTGTAAGCAGTGGAAAGGTTGACGCATTCAGTGAAGTGAGTTGTGAAAGGTTGACGCATTCTTAATTGCCGAATATGGCCAGTGCATTGTTCTCGAGGGGCAAATTGCATACAATTTAAACCAGCAATATAAATGCAGCAACCTTCATATGCAATATAGTCGTTGAAAACATAGACGGCATACGTCCATTCAGCTGCAAAATCTATCGAAAAATAACTGACAAATCAAGTACAATCTATAAAATGGAGCCTTCCAAATCAAAAAATCTAAAAAGAGGTACATAAGTTTTACAAAACCACCAATCAGGAAATAATAAAAATAAAGAAGCAAAAACCATACTAACAAAATAAAAATTAGATAACAGAATTAAACAATTAATGAAAGTAGAACCATTTATTAAATTAAAAGTTCATAAGGACAATTTTGTAGATAAACCTACATTAAATCCCAGAAAAAGTAATATCGGAAAAATAAGTAAACAAATAGTAGAAAAAACATGTTCCAAATTAAGAAAAATATTAAATATAAATCAATGGAAAAACACAACAGAAACTTTTAATTGGCTCAACAATATTATAAACAAAAACAATTGCCCTTTTATACAAATAGATCAATGGGTAGTTATAATAGCGCAAAATTATGCGAACACAGAGGAATATTTATAATACATAATTTATCAAATTTCATTAATCAAAATGATATAGGTTTATATAGAGATAATGGTATAATAATTGGAAAAAATTGTAATGGAAGAAAAGAGAAAATATAGAAAAACAAATAATAAATATTTAACAAATTAGGATTTAAAACAGATATAAAATCTAATCTAAAATAGTAAATTTTCTAGACATAACATTTAATTAATATAATAATTCATACAAACCATATAGGAAAGCAAATAATCCCATATATATAAACAAAAATCAAATCTCCCAACTAAAGTATTTAAACATATACTAATATCTATCAATAAAAGAATTATAAATAATTCTAGCAAAATAAAAAAAATAATAATGAAAATAAAAAAATATATGATTCAGCATTAAGAAAAAGGGATTGTTCGAATAAATTTGAATACATAACTAACAATAATATATACAAAAATAAAATAAAAATAAATATAATTTTGTTTAATCCACTTTATAATAATATAATAAAAACAAAAATAGAAAAATACTATTTAAATTAATTGAAAAATTCTTCCCTAAAAGTAGTAAACTATCAAAAATCATTGATAAAAATACAATTAAAATAAGTTATAGTTGTATGAATAATATGGAGAAAATAATAAATATACATAATAAAAAATATCAAACAAAATAATAGCAATTACAATGACAAAAACCCGCAAAATAACAACAATAATTGTAATTGTCGAAATAAAAAAAAAACTGCCCACATAATATTAAATGTCTAACCAATAATATAATATAGACAACAAATGCATCAAATAACATTAACATGGGGAAAAATTATATAGGAGCATACGGAACAACTTTTAAAGAAAGATTTAATAATCATAAAGTGTCATTTAAAATAGATACGAAAATAAGACACCATCATTAAAATATGTAGGAGTCAGAAAGAACCATATATCAATTTAAATTAAATGGGAAATCATAAAATGTAGCCCCATATAATATTAATAATTGAAAATGTAGACTGTGTTTAGAAGAAAATTTCATATAATAAATTTCAATAATCAAATTAAATTATTAAACAAGAGAAATCAATTAATGGATAAATGCAGAGATTTGAATAAATATTTACTTTGCAACTTACATACTAATGTAACACAATATAATAAACACAATACATACATACATGCAAACAAAAATAACAATGAAAAATAAAAATAGAAAATCATTTACGTTTATGAAATGATGTACATGTAAAAACATGAACATTAGCGCGTCCATAACGGAGTTAAAAAAAGACGCAAATATGAAAATTGAAAAAGAAAAGGATAATCATTACAACTGGAAAAAAAATTAATATACAGATTTAACCCGTTGAAAAGTGGACATAGTAACACGAAACCGCGGAGTCGGGGATAGCAATTACAGTTAAGTAATTCTTTTGTATATATATATATATATATATATATATATATGTAGTCTTAAAGTGTGCTATATTTATGGGATAAAGTGCTCAATATCAGAGATAGAGCGTGTGTAAATATAAAAGTGGACATTGAAGTCAGCACTTAGAGGCGACAGTCTCTTTCATCCTAGTGCAATCGTCAGGCAACTCGCCTGACGATTGCACTAGCATGAAACAGACTGTCGCCTCTAAGTGCTGACTTCCATGTCAACTTTTATATATATATATATATATATATATATATATATATATATATATATATATATATATGTGTGTGTGTGTGTGTGTGTGTGTGGATAGTAAATCACACCGGATCAAACGGTGGTTTCTGTTACAAATTGGGACGTAGCTCCGATCCCAATTGGAAAGGACATTTTTTATTAAGATGTTTCGAATACGCAGACCGAGAGACGTAATAGACACTGTTTAAATTGAAAATAAAAACGGGGAGTCTATTTCAAATACGAGTACCCATTATAATAACGTTAGAATATCAGATTAAAATACATTCATTAATTGTTTAGAATATATATACGTGTGTGTTTTTTAATGTGTTTTTGTGTGTGCGTGCGTGTGTATGTCTTATTTACCAATGAGAGATTTTGAATGTCAGTCCGTAAAGGAAAACAAATATCAGTAGTAACATTGCTAAGAGATGAACGTGTTTAAAGAACTATTGATGAGAGTGACTTTTTATATCCACATACATACACACACATACATACACATAAACGATTTTGAATGCAAAACTATTTGAAATTGGAGGCTATCCTTCAGGTTATCACATGAGGTTACCTATAATGGGCTAAGAGGATATTGACATTGACAGTTTATGTAATGGTAAGCGCAATCGTCAGTTCATGACGATTGTGTCAGTCTATGACGATTGCATCAGACAATATATATGCCTTATATTGAGCACTTTAACCCATAAGTATAGCATACCTTAAAACTATATTTTATTATATATATATATATATATATATATATATATATATATTTAGTTGGAATGATGTGAGTTTGTGACCCTGGGATTCACGCTATTTGCGATCGTCAGCCAAACTGATTCATTTTTAAATTTTGGATACAACAAGCAACATACACAACAATGTACTACATCGGTGCCCCCAAGGGAACATTCAAGAAGAGAAAAAACAACCACAACATTTCATTCTCCAACAGAAAATACTCAAACAGCACTACACTATCCACATATATATGGCATCTAAAAGACAGAACTATTACACCAAGAATAAGCTGGAAAATATTGAAAAAAGCGCCTGCCTACAACAATATTACAAAGAAATGCCTACTTTGCCTACACGAAAAGGTAGCAATAATTTCCCATACCCAACAAAAGAATTTACTAAACATAGATAAAAAATAATTTCCAAATGCAGGAATGAAAATAAATACCTATTATCAGAATTTATACGAAACGGATAAAAAATACCAACCAACATAAACCACCAATGACCCTATGAACATGAAAAGAAAAACCACTGACACCATAACACCATCAATTATTTTCTAGTCCAAATTACCATCATAATAATTACAATTATTATCATTCCGCAACCATTAGTACAATCACTTCTACCACTTAACAATAATCATTTGCTGCTACAATTGTTATTATCATCACCCGCTCCCCGCACCATTACTACCACATCACAATTACCATTGCCGTATTAGTCCGCAATTACCATTACCGTATCAGTCAACAATTCTACTTAATTCTCCCTCCACCAGCAAAATTAATACCACCGCATAAATAATAAAAAGTATTACAGATTGGAATTTCTACCATTTACATATGCGCAATCACCAACGACAAGCAAATAACCGGCTTTAAAATAATAACAAAACAGCCTTAAAAAATTAAAAATAATAGCAAATTTTACCTGTCATCGTTTTACACAGACCCCATCATACGTATATACGTGCGTACGAGAAAATATTATTCAGAGAACAAAAATAGAAAAACGGTCTGCTCGTTGACAGCGCAACAAACATAAAATATTCGCTACACAATCCAACATTGAATACAGCGACCAAATCCGTACGTATGTGCGCAACAACACATATATGCGCATATATGCCCAGTCCCATACTGTTCACATATGTTTATGTCTGTGTGAGTTCCGGTGAGTGAGCGTGCGTGTGTGTGTCTGTGTCTGCGTACGTCAATGAATGTACATGCGTGTATGTATGTTTGCGTAAGTATGCGTGGCGTCCTGACGACAAATTTTCCTGCCACTTCCATAAAAACACCGATATACGCAAACATATATAAATCCAAAATTTAAAAATTAATCAGTAACTCTGACAGTCGCAAATAGCGTGAAATCCAGGGTCACAAACTCACACCAATCCAACTAAATATGTTAGCTCTATCACTGATATTGAGCGCTTTCCAATAAGTACTGCGCATATATAATATATAAATAATATATATAAAAAATTGCACACACATACACACACACATATATATATATATATATATATATACGTACACATTTCATGCATATATATATATATGTTTGTGTGTGTGTGTATGTGTGTAGCGTAGGGCTTTCGGCGCGGAAAGTGGGATTAGCGTATCGCGTTCACGTTTCGGTTGAGGTCGTCGCAATCGATTTTTCACAAATGCTCTTGGAAAGGTATGAATCCATATCATCTCCCCCAATCATGGGTTAAATAGCAGAGTAGGCTGGACTCTAACTTTGGTTGATATACCTTCTCGGCGAATGATAACTCTAAATCAAAAATAGGTTGGGTGTGTGAATAACAAACTCTACCCAGTAAAAAAAAACCCTTCTTGCTACAGCAGCAACACCTAGAGTGTTTGACCTGTTGTTGTGTATTTAGGCAGCAGTCACTTTGTCATTCACGTTCTGTCAAACAAGACAAATAAGACACCTTTGTTAAGTTTCTTTTATAATATTGTCAACGTATGCGAAGTAGTATTTTCTTTTCAGGACTTAACTGAGTGTAGAAATTATCCAAAAGTTTGTTGGTTCCGATCGAATGTCCATACAAATCTTCGTGATCAGAACTTACACGGACCCATCCTAACAGAACATATTCCTTAAAAACGCAGTAACGTCAAACAAACGCTAGTTAACAAGGTTTTTCCAAACTACATTACGTTAGATTTTTTGAGTGGAGAGGGTGATGCCTTCTCTGGTTTTGAACTGTTAAATGTTGAAAACCTATTTAAAACTTTGTAAATGCCCCCGATTACATATAAAGAGAAACCCGCCCCAATGTTTGTAAAAAGTATTTTTGATACACCTTGTATATAAAAAAAGCGACCGTATCGATGGAACATATCTGCTAGGAAGGAGAAGTACATTTTACAGAAAAAACTAAAAACGACGTGCTGTAATGGTTAACAAGTTTGTCTTTCTAGAACAATTACAACTGAACAGTGAGTTCGATCTTCACTGGGTGCTTCATACTTTCGACCTTGTGTCACGTCTAAGATATTCTTAGAAAATCATTTTGGGCACTACGAAATGGTCTAATGGTGAGCAAACTTGTCTTGCTCTAACAATTAAAACCGAGTAGTGAGTTTGATCGTCATTGAGGAAATCATGAAGCTGACACATGGGCAAAAGAAATAACCAACATCAAAGTCCCATATACAGATTATAAAAACAAATTTACACGCATCAAGATAAAATGGCAAGCAATTTGGGACATGTTTCCAAACACTAAACTATATAAACATCAGCTGACATAAGAAAGGAAAATATAGAGCCATTAGCTAATCGCAGATAAGACATAGTGCTCAAGAGAATAAGAATTCGACACACCCACTTGACACACGCATATGTGTTCAAGGCAGAAGCTACACCTCTGTGTACTCACTGCAACCAATTTCTCACAAACTTATCTTGATGGAATGTAAGAAGTACAAAAAATACGTAGCAACTATTACCAAGCTCAAAATGTTTTTCAAAAATGTACCTATTGCCCAAATAATAGGATAATAAGAAAATAAGAAGAAAATAAGAAGAAAATAAGAAGAAAATAAAATATTTCCAACTTCCATAGAACATAGAGCTTGGATTTTGAACCCTGCAACGTATCATTTAAAATACTCCTGAACTATATAACTTGTGATATTTTGAAAACAATTTTAAAACCTCACAACCACTTGAAATGTTCAGAAACATTCCTAAATAGAAATTCACTTGCAGCATTAAATAACCCACGGAGGTTGTTATGCTGGTAAAACAAAACAAAAATCAATCAGTCACTGAGTATTCCATACTTTCGGCCGTGTGCCACACCTAAGATATTCTTAGATCATTTTGGGGGACTACGGAGTCATGTAAGTGTTAGCAAGCCTGTCTTTCTTGAACAGATAAGACTGAGTAGTGATTATGACTCTCACTGAGTGCTCTATACTTTCGGCCTTATGCTACATGCAAGTTATGCTTAGAAAATCAATATGAAAAAGTTTGTTGAATAAATCGTCGGTATGAATTTGAAGCCCGACGTTGCGCTCAGCCTCGTTCTGGAAACTTGTCCGAACAAAACACCGGTGCCAAAACATATCAGTCATTCCTTTCCTTTGGATCACATTGGGGGTGGGAAACATGTTTCCTGGCATCCATCCGTAGATCTCCCATAAAATCCTGCCGATGCCTGCGTGTGGTGTGAGAACTCTCCAGAAAAACAAGAGCTGAATAAAAACACCACAAGCACAGGTTGATGTGCAAGCGAGACTGATGGATGTACCACTTCAGGTTGGAAATTAGGGCTGGAAAATGTGCCTAAAGAAGATTTTCTTCATTTTTTAAACTAAAGAAAAGAATAGGGTCTAACTTACTGTCATATCACCCTTCCTTTATCTCAGCTTATGACCGTATCTCGTTGAAACGCCAGTTCCTGTATGATCACCGAAAAACAACACCGAGCTTGGTCATTACCGTGATGGGAGACCGTTTAGGAATACCAGGTGATATAAGATTGGATGTGTGGATGGTGTAATGAATAATGGCACAAAATCGTTAATTAGAGAGCAGAGTTCAAATTCATGTTGGGTTCGTTATATTCATTTATGCGCAAATACCCTTGGGAATGGTATGCATCCATCTCTTCCTCCCAGCTATGGCTTAATTAATAATATTTGTGTCCCTAAAACCATTCTTATCCACCCCCACAAAAAATCTTACAATCTAAAAATAGTTCCTGGCTTTAAATAACCTACAAAAAGTTTAATAAGCCATAGAATACTAACCAATCAATAATTAGAGCCTGGATGAAATGAATTTTGTTCAAACGAATTATCATTCAGCCCACGCAAGGCCACTGGGACGCAGGGGGTTACCGGGTGTGAAAGATGATGAGTAGTCTTTAGTGAGGAGAAAGGACAATAAAAGAACAGATGTCGATTGACGTTGCATTAAAATCTTTGAAGATTGTATGTGGCAGGGAATTAAGAAATTCAGAAGAGGGCGTTTCACAGACAAGAACTGCCCGAAAAGAAACTATTAGAAAAAAAACTGACAGTGGTATCTCGTTAGTTCAACAGTAAGATAACGAGACCTACTTGCCAATCTAGTAAATTCATGCAGACGAGGCACTAAGGACAAAATCTTATCAGAATAATTACCATGAAAATATTTATAGAAAAGACAGAGGGAAGCCTTGTCACGTCGTTGGAAAGTGACTGAAGTCAAGACCGATTTCAATACGGACTCTTCTTTGAATTTTGTCAAGAATCTCGAGATATGTATTAAGAGCTCAGGGTGTTTTTTCTGCAATTAACTAATATAATTAAATAAATAGAATTTAACGCTTCTTTGTTATTGAATAACCGGAAATAGTACTTTTCGTATATTATTTATTAAGATAAAATACATTTTTTTACTTGTGGGATGAACTTTATTGAACAATATATTTACTACTTTACCAATCTATTTTCCATGTTTGTATTCCATATTTCAGTCAATTTTAAAAAGATATCCTCCAAGTCTTTTTGTTTTCGGTTCCAAAATTCAAGACTTTTATGCTATCAGAATAAACAGTGTTGTTTACTTTTAGCAACAATATGTACATTTTAATGATTCTTATTTCAAACAATAAATTTTATTATTTTTTTTTACACTAGCCTAATACGTTTTCATTTTGCATATACATATTTATTTTGTTGGCGAATGCCTATAAAAACTGTTAACCAAAAAGATTGAATATTTGGAAGCTATATATTTGAATATACTGACATTCTATATTCCTATCGTAAAAAGATGAAGTAAAGAAACCATTATTCATTGCTTTTTTGTGCCCTTTATTTTCCCCATGGCAATTGTGGCATTGGAATCAACTTCAAAAACTAAAGTTTTGTTTATATAAATATTTAAAAGACATGTAATTTTGAAATTTTGAGTACCTGCTAGTAGTAGTAGTAATAGTAGTAATGGTAGTACTTCTAACTCCTAACTCCAGTGATTTTGTTTTTTAATATTAACTTTATTGAACAATATGATTGCCATTTTCTTCCATTATTTTTTGCTGCCTTTCAGCCAACTTCATAATTCCATCATCGTAGAAGTTTTTTTTTTTTTACCTTTCTTAGCAAACAACTGCTGTTAGGTACCTTTTGCAATCTTCAAGGAATTGAAATTATTTTTATTAAGACATTTCTGTAAAGACAAATACAAATGATAATCTGAAGGTTTCATATCAGGTGAAGATGGTGGATGAATATAAACTTCCCCAAAAAGCTTTAACAGTTTTTTTCCCCTGCTCATCAAAGAAACTTGGTTTAGCTAGATTACGTTCATTTTCTTAATTCTACATGTTCTTTTTGTCAAATACTTTCATTCATTGATCGAATTGCAAGTCCTGCTTGTTTTAACCAATGTTTAGTTCTCTTGGTGGAGCTTATAATAGAAGATTCCTTTCCAATCTTTGAACAAAGACTGGGTTTTTAGTACTGTTAGTGATGGTTCTTTTTACTAAACCCATACTTTCTATTATAATAAATATCTATACTTCATCTATCCTCACAATCAGTTTTAAAACTGAACATTTTTGTTATATTTACATCGTGAATTGTATTTGATGGGGAGGCCCAGTCACTTAAATGTTGGCTATCTCCTGTATCATATAATGACTATTTAAAAAAAAAAGATATTCTAATTTGGTCATTATCGGCTTTAATTGATCTATTCAAATGCGGAGAGTAATCTAGCATAAACTTTACAACATTTTGACGCATTGGTTGGTCTCATTGTAGAAGGAAACTTGTTTGAATCTAGTGTTTGGATCCCTGGAAAGGGTCTCTTTCAATCACATTGCATACACTCATTGCTTTCTTTTAATTGTGGGCGCTTCTTTTCGATTGTTCCACAATGTTGCGCACTTCGTGTTGAATGCACCATTAATCACTCATTGCAAGTAGAACATGGACTATTTAAATAAGGCTCAGCATTTTCCCGTGGAATAGAAGACAAGCAAGAATTATTATCGGCAGGCATAATATTAACAACATATGATAAAACAGATGTCATTGTATCTGTCATATAAGAAGAAAATGAGTAACTACCAACACCGAAATTCGAGCCTGACTCTCAGGACTTATGAATATGTTTTCTGCCAGGTGCCAGGCTACTGACTGAAGTGATTATTGAGTGACTATTGAGTGGAACTATCCAGTCGAATTAGTGTGAATTATTGTGCGTCGATAATTCGAGTTTTGATTTAGGATTTACCGGACGTTAAGCCGAGCCGCGCTACTAACATGGTGTTCACTGAAATGATTAAATATCTTTGGTTGACTTCTACTTCTTTGTTAAGTATTTATTTGCGGTTGTATTTAAATACTGTTTTATCTTAATATAGGAGTCTTGAGTTATACTTAAGCATTTAACGGCTACCGTAGGTCGCAAAAATATACAATATAGTACTTGAACAAGGCAGTAACGGAAAACAAAAAGGAAGGACGCCATCAAAAAAAGACAGTCCACATTGATGGTGTCAAAATCAAGCAGGTACAGAAATTCAACTATCTGGACAGAGTAATGACAGAAAGCCGAATAGAGATGGGAATAACGAAAGATGCTTTTCAGAAACTAAGCAAAATATTAAATGAGTAAATATCGTTAGAGGCCAAAAACAAATGCTGAAATCCCATAGCGATAAGAGTGATCTCCTATTATATTCTTCACAGTTTACCTTCTCTTTGACTGGTTTCCACCAAAAAATGTAGAATCTACCGTGTTGTTTAATCCTTATCTGAGGGAGAAGAGATGGATTCATAGGTTTCCCAGGGGTATTTCGGCAAAAGTGAATGCAACAAGGCCAGAATTGAATTCCATTTTCAGTCTCGATAAACGTTGCACTGCCTACACATTTGAATAAAGAGTTTGAATAACACAAGAAATTTAGTTGGTGGAGTTGCATATGTTAATTTTAGAACAAATTAAAAGTTGCAGATCAACACTAATACTTTATTAATTTAGGTTTTCATTCATTATGTGGCTCCCTTTTCCATTGATTTTAATTTTTCTCAAGTGAGTCACTCAGAAAAATCTGTAAAAATGTATCAAGTAGTTTTAGAAATTGTGTTTATATTTTCACACTAACACAAAGAGAGTTAAAAACATTTAAATATTAGTTATGGATGGATATTTTCAATAATTTGTAGCATGTGTTGATAACCCTGTCAGAAGCAGCAACCCGTCTCGGCCTTTGGGCAAGCGTTAAAAATCAAACAAACTAGGAGCATGCGCGTACCAAAATGTTTGATTCGAAGATGTTTGTTTCCAGGATGTTTGTTTTTCTTTTCTCTCTCTCTCTCTTTCTCGATTGGACACTACAGTTAGCGCTGCTTGTAACAGACGTTCATAGCTTAGACAATACACAGCACTCGCTCTTTAACTCACCAACAGAGTAAGTTCAATTTTTTCTTTAGTTTTTATAGAGACTCTCTTAAGGACATTCCTTGAATTTGTACTTTCTTTCAGGAACTGTCCTTGAAACTTTCTATACGGAAAATGTTCCCGATATAATAAAATCTTAATCTAGTTTTGTTTCACTCTCTTTTTTGTCTAATTTCTCAACTAATTTGACACTTAATTTTTTCTTTGTCAACACTAGACATCTTCTCAACTTTAAATGGTGACCCTAAATCTAACGACAACAAAGTATTCGATTTTTCATTTATCACAATATTATCATAAATATCACCCAGAGAAAAGTTAGTTCAATTGATTAAACGACATTATTATTTAGTGTGACATCCGTAAAGGATATTTTTTCAGTCATGATTTAGAACTGGAAACTATTTTGACATCCGTGACAATTTACTATAAATTCTCGTCAGTTATTCTGTATTGATTTTATATTTGAGTTCTCGTTTGAGATGTACAGAAAGTGGAATAATATGAAAGGAATATGTTCGTAATACGTCTGTCAAATACAGAAAGTCTTTAGAGTCAAACACTACACAGAAAACATGTTCTCCTTCGACATGCTGTCATGTGTTGCCTTATGTTTAATTTTATTATAAGACAAAACTGTCTCTTCTTTTAAGAAAGATTTAAATAATAACTAAAGCAGCGATTGCGGGAGGAAATATGCTTCTCAGGCAGGAATTGTTACAATTAATTATACATAAAATACACAAAACTTCATTTTTAGACTCCTAATATCGCTATTAATATTACTCAAAATTAACTTTAATTGACGCCATGTAATTCTACTCATCAAATTGCATAAGTATCACCCTTAAACTGGAAATGCACAAAATGCAAAAATTCCTCCCAATGTTATTAATATTGCTATAGTAACAAAATCAATAAATTTAATTTTTACTTATAATATTTTACGATGTAATTTGTTTTCCGTCTTAACAAACATCAATGACTTTTCCATATTTATAAATGCCGTTGAGATTGTTGTCTTAGTCTTGTAATAGTACTGATGGGAGTTTAAGTAAACTTGGACCTACCTACCCACAAAAAAGTAGTGTCGAAAGGACACTTTTTCCGTTGACACCGCTCTTATTTTAACTACCTTTACTCTCTCAGCAATGATTATTGTTAAATATTAATCACCGGTTTTTAAAAAAGATGATTATTATTTTAATAGAATTGACAACAAAAATAATGAACACTATTTATTTATTATAATATTTATTTAAAATATTTATTATATTGCTTATTGGAATGGTTGACAAAACATCGGCTAATCGATTCGAATTTTATAAAATAGTAAATAATAAGGATTTCCTTATAGTTGCTTCATATATTTTAATAATTTACTAAATGTTTATAAATAATAAAAAAAATTGTTTCATTGTTGTGTTTGTCTATTTTCTCAACATACAACATCTTATCAACTTCAAACGACGACCCGAAACGTAATAACAACAAAGTTATCAAGTGTTCATTTATCACCAGGCCAACATTGATAATCATAAGAAAAGTTACTACAATTGATTTTTTTACAGAATCCTTCTTAAGAACGTTCTTTGAATGGCCACTTTCTTTCAGGAACTGTCCTCGAAATTTTCTCCGCAGAAAACGTATTATTTCACTCCTTTGTTTGTCTACTTTCTAAACCAGATCAACACTTTTAGTTTTTGTCCATCAACACACAACACCTTCTGACCTTCAAACTTATCTAAGATAATTAATTATTTATGTACTCATAAAGATAGGTAAATAATGCTGTATTAACCGAGGTAGTTGAATTGTTAATAATAAGATACATATCTATATTTATCAATAAAGGAAGGTGACAATATAGAGATAAAAAGATTTGTGACTGTTTATGCCGTAAAAAATTGACGACTTTTTATATACTTATAAATATTGATGACTCCTTGTGTAGTATTAAATACTAGTAAGATCTGTGCAAATTACCCGATTTACAAATAAATTCTTGAATAAGGCATTTTCTACTTTTCAGTCTATAACCATTCCCAGATAGTTATAGGAAAAGTGACGCAGTCTCTCTTAAAAATTGAAATGTTGTATGACGCACAGCTTTGTTAATAATCTGAAATCATTTTCCATAAAATAAATATAGACATTCTCCACACATGAAAGGTAATATTAGAATTCAGTCAGTTATTAAACATACGTGTTACACGATTAGGTGATTATGTATGTCTCTATACATGACTGACTAGGCAGATTTTTTTCCTGCAGTAGGTTTCCATTTCTTTCTGTGGTAGACCAGTTGCCATCCAAGGCTATAGAACCCGGTCTGTATTGCTATTTATCCATAGCTGGAGGAAAAGAAGAGGATTCTTACATTTATCAAGAGTATTAACACGTAAGTGAATGTAATGGATTCGACTAGAATTCGAACTCGGTTGTCCGATTCCTCAATTCGAGCCGCTATCCGTTACACCACAGCGCCTTCTTATTAGGATATTAGAATTACTTGTTTTAATTTTTTCCAGTCGAGACATGGGTCATGTGAAATTTGGAGATGTATATTATGCGTAGATCAGAGATAGACAGCAATAAAATTAATACTTTTTGCAATGCATCTAGTTTTATTCCAAAGACCGTTGTATTATTGATGTTCTGATAATAATTTTAACAATTTACAATGATTTTAGAATATGAGTGAGGTCAAAGAACCGAAATTAAATTACATCTATTTATGCATGATGATAAAAACATAAAATGCAATCACGTTGCTCGCAAAAGACATATTCTCATGCTGTCCATTAATATATAGTGATAATGCTCATAAAAGATCGTAATTTTGGTTACTAACATTCCAAAGAAAAAGCGGCAACAGCAGATTAATGAAGAAACTGTTTAATCACGTGGATTTTTACTGTATGTATATGTACTGTATAGCCGGCCACTCGTATTCGAGGATACCCGTCTATTAGGGCGACTCACAGCCCACCTGTGGTTTATACTGCAACTATGCTGAGCAGACCTTAGTTACAGTTTCTGGGAAAGAGCGTCTTATCTAGCGTGATCAACAATTTGACCAAGGCCAGCACGCCCATGACTTGCGACTTCGTTCTAGCACATATAATGGGTTCAGTCTACCAGATTTCACTCATAAGGCTTGGGTCAACCCGTGGTATCGTTTTCGGGAATTTTCCCGCACCCTGGGATCGACACCTGCATTCCGATAACATCAGGAAATCGCTTTCCTGACAAATCGACCACGGTTAGATTCGAACCTGGGTCTCATGGTCAGAATGCGAACGTTCTAACCACTCGGCTTCTTTTTCTTCTTCTTTCTCTTCCTCCTCTTCTTCTCATCGTTCCCTCCCCCTCCTCCTTTTCCTCCCCCTCCTCCTCCTCCCCTTTTCCTCCTCCTCCTCCTACTACTATTCTTCTATGGATTCATGTTACAATAAGAGCGAATACCGTAGTTAGTACGATAGTTATTACGATACACCTTGTGACTACTTTGTGTCTCACTGGAAGAGTTTATCTTCGAACACTTTAGTGTTGCAATGGTCGACCGTCTTTAACACAACACCATTTTTAAGATACGCATTCTCTTTCGAATAGGTATTTCCATCTTTTGGGATTCACTTCCAACACGTTCTTTGAATTTATTTTTCTTTTACTTATTTTTCTTTTTCTTTTACTGACACGGTGTTTTCGAGTAGTTTTAATTGGAGTTAGCAAGTTAAAATTTTCCAGTACCTTCATAGGTAAATCTTTTTTTATTTTTTACTTTGGCATGTCTTGGTTTTAATCGGTTTAAATGCCTTTTATGTCACCAATATTGACCTTGTATTTTATACATTATCCTGCCAATGTGATTTATTATTAATGTCCGTCCCCTTGTAAACACTACATACAACTGATCCTGAATGATAAATGGCTGATGCAGGTAAATCCACACTTTATAAACAATTTTCCTTTGAACTTTATTTATCGCATAAGAAGGTCGTACAGGAACATGGATCCTGCTTAACGTGAAAGGAACGTTGGCACCACTGGGGTTCAATTTAGTCCTAGAGATTATTACTATAAAGTGTCTGTGATCACCATTAATCAAGGACGCCTCTATACTATTTTCGTGAAGTTGTAATATCTTCATACATTTTTGGTGCACAGCCCTTGGGCAATTGAGAAATGGCGCAGTAGCATCATGATGGCATCTCTTTTCAAATTAAGTCGACGGGGAGGCATGAAAGAAGACGTAAGTTTGTTTATAATCTCCATAGGATAGTTGTGGATTTCTTAGCACAAGAGGCGGGATCTGTTGTCATATATGTTTTGGATTCGCCTAGAAATTTCTTAAGAGTTTCTTCATTTATAATTTAGGCATTCAGCATTTTAGATGAGAATATAACTCTTTTTTCTATTTTTTCGGGTAAACATCCATCAAAAAGTCCTACAACAAGTGAACCATTACAAACGCATGTTGCAGGAACATCAATAGAATCTGAGAGAGTGTCATTTTCAAGTCGAACGAACTATTTACAGAATTCTTATGCATTATCATTTGCTCTAAAATGTTGGGTTTGCCTCAGTTGTATAAAATGATTCCACATATTAGATCGTTTCAATGAAGCGTCTACTACAGCAGCTGGAGGATTCCGTGGAAGAACGGTAAGAATTATGTCTGAAATCTTCACTAAGCAGAATCCTTTTTGCCGCCAATAACTCCCCTAATATCCCACAAGCATTTATCTATTGCATGAAGGGAATAGCACTTGAAATCATTGATGCTTCACCAATTATGAATACTTTCACTGTTTTTAGGTAGTTTGCTTGCTCGGATATATATAATATCGGTGCGTGTTAACATTATTGGGTTCGCTTGTCTGGTGTCCTTCATGTTTCATGTTTACGTCGCAGTCTTGTTCTCCATTTGGAAATAATAGTGGATAAACCATGGCATCTGGGTGCCAGATGAGATAAGATATTGGTTCTTTTTGCCGTCCCTGGAGAGAAACAATATCTCGAAGAATTGTAGGTGACCCATCCTCCCCAAAAAGGATTACTGGAACCTCATTGCCGGCAGAGAAGTTGTATCGTCTTGCCTCTGGACCTGAAATAAAATGCATCGAAATTCTCCTTCATTTTACGTTCTATCTGGATGCTCGTTCCTGTAACGTTATTTGTAACTAGCTTCTTCTTCTTCTTCTTCTTCTTCTTCTTCTTCTTCTTCTTCTTCTTCTTTTTTCCTCTTCTTCTCATCCTCCCATCCCCCTTTCTTCTTCTTCTTCTTCTTCTTTTCCTCCTCTACTTCTTTTTTCCCTCTTCTTCTCATCCTCATACCCCCTTCTCTTCTTCTTTTTCTTCTTCTTTCTCTTCCTCCTCTTCTCATTCTTCCCTCCTCCTCCTCCTCTTTTCCCTCCACATCCTCCTCCTCCTACTCTTCTTCTCCTTTTTACTCTCCTTCACATCCTCCCATCCCCCTTCTTCTTTTTCCTCTTCTTCTCTACTTTAACCTCTTTCTCTTCCACCTCTTCTTCTCATCCTTCCCCTCCTCCTCCTCTTCTTCTTTTTTCCCTCCTCTTCTCACCCTCCCATCTTTTCTTCTTCTCGCCCTTCTTCTCGCCCTTCTTCTTCTTCCCTTCCTCCTCCTCCTTATTCACCTTCTCTATTTCTTCTTTTTCTCCCCTTCCTCCTCTTCTTCTTCCCGTCTTCGTCTATTTCTTCTTCTTCCTCTTCTTCTTCTTCCGCCTTCAACCACGGAAAGAGTCGTTTGTACGCCGACATGCTGAGCTGTCCACCATTCTCCTCTATCTGTCGCGGTCGTGGGTCAGAGCTTGAGTTTCCCCGAATAGTTACTTCGTGTGCTAATCATGTGACATATCTTGGGTATTTAAAAAAAAAACCTTTTTATCGTTTTAGACCACAGCCGATGTCCTTCAACTAGGTGGTTCGCCTTGGTCGGTAACACGTGGCCGTTGTAGTTCGTCTGAGAGACTCCAAAGCTTATTTGATCTACACACCGAAAAACTATTCACGACTTTACCATTATTATTTATTTATTATATTAATTCATACAATACGAGAGCCAAAGTCTACTCACGTTAAAGGCTAAATGAAACTGTTTTAGAAGGAGAGGGAAGGTGAGAGTAAGAAGTAGACATTATGAGGAGGTGTACGATAGATATCAGTTGACCGTAGACTTGAAGAGACTAAGATTTTAGATATCCGGGAATCATCCTCTCGGGAGTTTGTTCCACAAAGTAATAGTTCTGGGGAAAAAGCCGTCAGAATGAAACTTACTTCTTATCAAAGGAATACGTAGGAGATGGGAATGATTTGCTTCTATGAACATTATGTGAATTTAACTTTGCCTCTACCTTAAGTGGCCCTTGCGCACTGGGTGAGAGTGAGTTAAAAATGACTTTATAAACTGTTCTCAGTTGCAAAAATTCTTAATCAGTCCTCAATAAAGATCCTCTTTCTATATCCCTCTCTCTTTTTTTTATATCTCTCTCTATACATATATCCCTCTGTCTTTCTCTGTCTCCATTTCTCTCTCTTACTCTCCCCTTTCTCTCTCTCACTCTCCCCTTTCTCTCTCTCACTCTCCCCTTTCTCTCTCTCACTCTCCCCTTTCTCTCCGTCTCCTTCTCCCCTTCTCTCTCTTCCGCCCTCTTTCTCTTTTTCTTTCTGTTGTCTTGTAGCGATTTTAACTGATTCTGTCAATCAATGAATTAGTTTTTAAAAGTCTATGAATGAAACCAAAGTTCGAATCAATACATCGATCTGGGTATGTGGGGAATTTAGTGTTTCAGTGCAGGGCGGCTAATAAGGTCTCATTTGAAAGGTCAACTCTAAAATTTCAGCCAATCATCTTGCAAACAATACAAACAGGCGGTATATTCTTTTCTTATTTGTTCGCTTCGGGTCAAGACCCAAAATAATTAATATTTCGATATATAATTAAAATTGCTGGCTCTATTTGTTCTATATTATTAACAGTTTGGCAAAAATAGTTGGTTACAATTGGACTTGTATTTCTTTTATAAATTTCAGCTAATTAAAAATAATTAAAATCCGATGCGAAAATATTGTAACTGTTATTTGCACGGAAAGTGGTTTTCTGGCAGAAATCCTACTTTTTAACTGGGGGTGGGGGGAGAAGAAGTGAATTCATGCCTTTCCAAAGAGCATTTGCACGTGAGTGCGTATAATGAACCCGACTGGATTTCGAACAAGGCTCACCGATTTCTCATTCCAAGCTGTTATTCATTGCACCACTGCACATTCAAGCTCACAGCACTTAGTATTACCGAGCGATTACCCATCTAGGTAGTGACCTGACTCGATGTTGCTTAACTTCGTTGGTGGAACGAGAACCGGTGTTTCAATGTGATATGGCCGTAAGCCATACAGTTAATCGTGACATATTTATGTCAACAGAAATATTCAGGGTTCCTGTTAATTATTGTGATACCTTTATGCAACATTGATACAAAGAATCAATTGGAATCCTCAACCTCCTTACACGTGGTCCTATGATGGCAGTAATCGTCATCTCTCTAAAATCAAACAAACAATCGATCGGTAGGGTTAGTAAATAAGTTATACTACATTAGATTTTGTTGGTATTAAGTTATCAAATCATCTTTCTCTTTTGCGACGTTTTCAAGTCCCTTGGGATTGACATCTCTTCTGATAAGACCCCCGCTGCCAGCTTAGGCAGCATACTGCCCCCACTTACAATAGTTTCCAACATATTTATGAGTATTGGGACATACCATTTGTGTTCATAGGTACGGTATATAACACTATCTATCTATCTATCTATCTATCTATCTATCTATCTATCTATCTATCTATCTATCTATCTATCTATCTATTGTAATCTAGAATAGGTTACTGAATAAGAAATAACCAGAACGGACGTTGGAAATAAAATGGTAATCTTTATAACTTCAGCAAAATACAATACTCGCCAGCGGCGAGAATTAGGTAAACCACTGCTAGTCTTAAACTACTTAGACAGCATATTACCCCACCCCACACTTACAATAGTGTCCAACGTATTTATGAGGATTGGGACATACCTATATATTCATAGGTACGGTATATAACACTTCCAAAAGCAAAAAAAAAGTATTAACAAACAGGAAGATTTCGTTAGAAACAAAGAAAATCGTGCTGTAATGCTATATAATATCAACCATCTTATATGGCAGCAACTATTGGACAATTTCTTCATATCTGAATAGGAGACTTGAGGCAACTGTAATGGTATTCTATAGAAGGAAGCTGAGACTACCATTGACGGGGAATGTGCACAACGATAAAGTTTTAAGGAAAATATGAAGAAAAAGAACACATAATTAAAATTAGAAAGAGACGGTTAGGATATATAATAAGGAAAGCGGGCTTGGAAAATTAGACACTCACAGAGTATCTTGAAAGAAACGAGGTAAATGGAAGGTAGTAAAGGGAGTTGGAGGGGTGGTTCATTGATTTATTGATTGTTTTATGGCATATCAATCCTTCGTAGATTATTTAAAGCTGGAACATATTTAAGATTTTATGAATAATAACTGTTTTTGTTGCAAGTAAATATTACATAGACAATTATTAGTGAATAACAATGCGTTTCCAGATAGGTACTACTATTTAACCCATAGATGGAGGAAGAGATGTAAGTATTGTAAAGGGTGTTTCATTAAGACGGATTATATATAAGGGTGTTTCATTAAGACGGATCAAAGTAAATAAATCAATGTTATTGGGGAACATTTATTTATTTCTCTATTGGATCATGTTATTTAAGTCATGGCAATTATGTGTGAAAAATAATATCGCCCAAATGTCCGCCAAATCTGAAAGAAAAAGAAAAAAATCATTAGACGCTTAAAATTAATCCACATTTAAAATCGGTCCAAGTTATTGGAACACACTTTAAAAAACAAGCATTGCTAAGCGCTACTAAGATTAGGAAGTTATGGAGAGCTAAGGCGTCCACGTCCTGAAGAGTCACAGCATATAAAGGAAGAAGTCTTTTCTTTTGTTGTTTTTATTGCATTTATTTTATGTTGTTATTATTATTATTATTGTTATTATCATTATTATTATTAACTCTTTTTCCCGCTTCTTTTTCGTTCAATTATTAAGATTTTTTCGTTTTCATTTTTTTTACTTTCCTTTTCGTTTATTTTCCTCTATTTCGTTTCAGTCAGATTCCCAACATTTTCTCCACTCTTCCCTCTTTCTATCTTTACTTCTCCTCCATCTCATCTTCTTCCTTGTTCTATCCCTCCTACCCCCTCTCTTTCATTTCGCCTAATTATCAGGAAAATATTAACTCACAACATTTGAACCGAGATAAGTTCATTCTTATCACTGTTTGATAACATCCATCTTTCGAAAATGATTTTTGAAGAATCCGCTCAAATCGAAGCCAAAGAATTCCATTTCCTGTCTGATTTCTGACTTCTATTTCCTAACCATAGTCTTCGGAACATTTATCTTTCTCCAAGAGAATACACATGTCTAACATATTCCAAACATATCAGATTATTTATCACATTTGCAGGTGCCAAATTCTTTCAGAGATTTCCTGTAAAAATCAACGAATTCATCTACTTATTTTTTTCTCTTCCGTACAAAATGAAATTCGGGAATTTCTTACCCAAAATAAAAAAGACAATAATAATAATTTATGAAATTTTTAATTTTTAAATTTCAGCAAAAATGTTGAAAATTTTCCCGAACTCTTAATGTCAACTCACCAGTTAGCAATTAAAATGCAAACATTGTTGTTTCTCAACGTCTCTGGCGAGGTAGCTCGTACATAATAAAGCAAAAGAGGTAATAATAATAATAATAATAATAATAATAATAACGATGGCAAGATAAAACGCTTCATTCTGCACGTACCAAACAAGCTGATGTAGACAGATTTATTGTAGTTGAAACTGAAGGTTTTATTCTTGCTGCATAGGACCAATACTTGCTAACTAGAAATTACCAAGCACACTATCTATCTATCTCAGTCTGTATTTATCTATCTATCTATCTATCTATCTATCTATCTATCTATCTATCTATCTCAGTCTGTATTTATCTATCTATCTATCTATCTATCTATCTATCTATCTATCTATCTATCTATCTATCTATGTCTGTTCTTATCTATCTTAGTCTGTTCTCATCTATCTATCTATCTATCTATCTATCTATCTATCTATCTATCTATCTATCTGTGTCTGTATCTATCTATCTATCTATCTATCTATCTATCTATGTCTGTTCTTATCTATCTTAGTCTGTTCTCATCTATTTATCTATCTATCTATTTATCTATCTATCTAAGCAAACTGTTTGAATCTGCAGGCTCCCTTAATACATTTTTGTCCCTGATGTGCAGGTTTTGTGACGCAGTAATATCACCAGCCGTCATCCTCGTCCAGAAAGGGCGTCATTCGAATCCTTTGAATAATTCACATTTAATCTTTTCCACAAATTCCTTTATTAATTTCTGCATCGGATGGTTGGACGGGTCGCTCAGTTACGCAGTCTTCCTCCGACCTCACCCGGCCTTAGTACTAATGATGATGATGATTCAGACGTTTTCGGTTCATCAACTTATCGAGTTGGAGGATAGAAGATAACGCCCATTGAGAAGGTTACTACTTTTTCATAAAAAATATTGGCACACTGATTATTGATTTAGGCACACGTGCAACCGAATTGAACAACATGCGCTGAAAAATTAGGTTAGTCCAACATGCAGATTCTGTGATAAATATCGAAAAATAATTGACCATCTTGTATCGCGTTGCGCGATATTGTCACCCACTGAATATAAAATACTGCACGATAGAGTGGGCAAATAAATAGCTGCACTGGAAAATCTGTAACTTTTACGGAAAGGAAACTGAAAGAAATTGTTATGAACCCGGTTACGGAGATAGGACCTGTAACAATTTCATAGGACTTTTCAATACATACGGACGGAACAAACAAAGCTAATTTGCTCAAACATCGAGATTAGAGACCGCAAAGACAAAATGTACCTTCTTATTGATATGGCAGTCTCTGCAGACTGCAATATATCTTTGAAGATCTTCAAAAACTATCAAAATACAAGGATATTAAAATCGAAATTTCAAAAATGTGACACATGAGGAGATTAACAATTCCATTTGTAGTTGGAGCCCTCAGATTGATTTGAAAAGATTCCGACTCATTGAAGGAATCCCTGGTAGCCCATGCCTTAAAGAATTAAAAACAATTGCCTCCACAAGTACAGTCCACACCTTACGAAGGGCTTTATCTATGTAAAATACGTGCGATTTTTATTCCAAAACTGTTCGGTGCAAAATGTCATGATGCCATTTCAGACCTTAGGTCTCTGCTGGGGACCCGGAAAGAAATGAATGTACACCAGAAACCAAAGGAAATAATAATAATAATAATAATAATAATAATAATAATAATAATAATAATAATAATAATAATAATAATAATTTAGAAAAGGTTCGATAGACCCATTGAACGAAACCCTGGCACCCCAAGCCTTAAAGAATACAAAAAATGTGCTGACAAGCACAGCTCACACCTTACGAAACGCTTTATTCATGTAAAATGTGAGTAATTTTAAGTTATTTATTTTTTTTTTGTTCAAGGTAAAATGTCATGATGCCATCTCTGAACGTAGGTCTCTTGTTGATTAATTTGTGTTCTAAGGCTTGTCAACCTTTTGCAGGTATATTTAAAGCCAGAAAATATTTTTAGATTTAAATAATTTTTCGAGATAATAATGATGGGAGGATAAGATATGGATTCATGCCGTTCTCAAGGGTAGTTGCGTGTAAGTGGCTATAGCGAACCCGTCTAGGATTGGAACTCAGTTCTTCGGTTAACAATTCCGAGCCATTATTCATTACACCACCAGCACATCCAAGCTTACATCATCTGGAATTCCTAAACGGTCACCTATCAAGGTACTGACCAGGCGCGACGTGATAACTTTGATGATTGTACAGAAACCGGCCGGTGTTTCAACGTGATATGGACGCCTTGCGTCTCTGGTTGGCAATCGGAAAGAAATGAGTATACAACAAAAATCAAAGGAAATAATAATAATAATAACAATAATAATAATAATAATAATAATAACAATAATAATAATAATGATTTCCCGAACTAACTGAATTACCTGTATGCTTACCAAATGTATGATTCTGTGATAGATATCCATAAACAAGTGATCATTTTGTGTCAGCTTGCATAGTGTTAGCAATATTTATTCTGTGCTATACAGAAATGTGGCACAAGGCCTAATGGGGGTTGGGGAAAGAATGGTCTTCTTGTGTCTTAACTATAACTTAGCTAGCCGGAATCACTGACCCAATCGTACGAACAATATTCCATACACCAAAACAACACATTCATACGTACCTTTCTTACTACAACCACCATAATACCTCACTGTCTCTATGTAAATACTAACTAGTTCCCATATTTACAATTCATTGTCTGTGGGGACAGGGAAAAAATAACAATTCTAAAAACTACCCCAATGATTATTTACAATGTGTATACAAATCTATCTACAAGAAACTAAAGAAAATATTGTTAGTGATAAAAAAAACCACAATCGCTTGCATAGTGTTAGCACCGACTGAATAAATAACTCGGTATGACGGATTGGGCCAATATCTGCACTGAAAAATATGCAACTTTTCGGGAAGTAAACTGGTATGAATATCACCCCGATACGGTTACAGAGGTAGGACCTGTCAAAATTTGATGGGACTTTACAATACACACAGAGAGAACAGTCACGGCAAATTGTCAAGACAACGTGATCAAAGACCACAAAAACAAAATGTGCTTTCTCATTGACATGTCATTTTATGCAGATTGTAATGTATCTTTGAAGATCTTCAAAAAGCCATCAAAATACAAGGATCTTGAAGTGGAAATCTAAAAATAATGGGGCACATGAGGACATCATTAATCCCAATTTTAGTTTCATTATAAAAGGTTCTGATAGACTCATTGAAGGGATTTCTAATACCTTAATGAAATACAAAAATTGTAGCCACAGGTACAGCTCACAAATTTATAAGAGTTTTAGCTATTTAAAATGTGTGATCTTAGTTTTTTTTCATTTTTTTACATGACGTAATGAATAAATTTGAAAATGCTATGAAGGAATTCCTGACCTTACGTTTCTGGTTGGGACCCTGCTCAGAATGTGTATGCAAAAGAAAACCAGGGAAATAATAATACAACTACTACTACTACTAACAATTTCCCAAACTAAATAAATAATCTCCATATATGTTTATCAAATAAATTACGAAAAATTAGGATATGGAATTACTTGTTGCCATTTATCAGGCAGCTTTTATATACGTTCTGAGTAAATTTCCGTAGGTTTTGATGCGAAAAATCTTTCGGCGAATTCTTGAATTTGATTTTAATTTGAGAATGTTTCCGCTCAGTTAGTGCAAGTTCAGGTGAATATATGTTGATCTCTGTAGAAAAAACCAACCGAATTTCATTTTTTTAATGTTATTTTTGCCGAACGTGGAATTGCATGATGCTTTTCGACCAAAATTTGCAGCTGCATTTAGTGTCCCATCGCGTTTTCAGAACTCAAAATGAATAAAACCCAGACAACCGCACTTCAATTGCAACATTACTTTTCTTCCACGGCGTTCAGATTCCGGGGGTCGGTTGTAGAGATTTATATTTATCCATGCACTGTCTTTTGTGTTTAACACTGATATATGCAACCCATTTTTCATCACCTGTTAGGATACACACTGGCTTCAAAAACTTTTGGGGAACCTTCATGAATTAAATACTTAACCGTAAATCGAGTTTGATTAGCAACATCATTTTCCCCTGTACATTTTATTTTATTGCATTTTCGTTAATGTTGCATAGTGGACAATGAAGCTTCTTAAGCATAGTTCTACTGAAAAAGGCCATACAACAATACATATAATACATAAAATACATATAATATATAAAAAACATATAAATACATACCAGCAAAAATGTCAATTTTCAACTATTTTTCATAAGTTAAGTATTTTGCTGATATTATATTACAAAATGTACAGTAACTAGTGTTACTGACTTTCGTTCGAATAATTACCTAAATTCAACGTGGCATTGAATGGAAGCTGGTCTTGATGTTCTCATTGGGGAAATTTTTTACCATTCTTCTTGGTAGTAATCCCGAAGCTCTTCGAGATCGTGTAATTTTCGTTGGAGCACTCATTTCTTCAGTTCCCACCATTATAATTAAATTATAATTGTGCTGGCCAGTCTTCCATCCACAAGAAACCTTTTTGTCACACTTGATGTGTTGCCAAAAGCACCGTCGTAGTCTGGCAGAAGATTTAGACTAAAGTTTCGCTGTTTATGATTCCATCAGCTTTTACTTATTTTATTCTACCATCACTTTTCATGCAACCCCACACCATTACGTGTCCACGATCAAATTTCACCGACTTTGCAGTGTATCTTGCAATGTTTCATTTTCCGACTGGTCTTCTTAGATATTCTTTTCAATTAAAACGTAACTCCGTTTTGCATTCATAACTGAAATTGCTTTTTATCACTTTCCATCATCCATGTTAGATGTTCTCTCAATCATCTATTTCCATTCTTTTAGTTAAAGATGTTTTTTTGCTACTATACGGCAATTTAAGTTGTTTTCTGTAACCCTTTTCGGACTGTATCGACAGAAAGCTCACTGTTATGACTAAATTCACTCCTCCCTTGTCTGACTCCTAATTTTGTATTATCTACCGATTCTCATAAATTTTCTCTCATCTCTCTTTTCTAATTTTTGGGATCTTCTAGTTTTCTTTTCTCTTAAAACACTTCCAGTCGTAGAAAACGTCTTCTAGATGGTTTTCAGACTGTTCTCACTGTCTTAAAGAGACACGGCACAGTGGATAAAGGCGAGTGACAGGACCCAAAGAGTGATAAGTTCAATACCAGGTTAAGGCAGTGGAGAACTTGGAGAGGTGAATTAACAGGAAATAACTGATAACTGACATCCATTAGACATGGCACGTGGCACTAGAACAGTCTACCCCAGCGAGCGAAATAAAGGGTTCAGTTCGACATTCCAACCACCTGAAGAAGGCTGGAGCGTACAACGGTCGAAACGTTGTGATAAATATAGCAACAACGATGAGGACAATAGTCCGAATAATGTAAATAGTGTATCTTTGAAGAGATTAAAAAAGAAGTAAAAATCTCAAAAATGTGGCATATGAGGGCAACAATAACCTCAGTTATAATTCGAGCCCTCGGTTTGATTCGAAAATGTCCCGAGAAACTCATTGAATGGGTTCTTGTACTCATAAATACATCTTACGAAGGGCTTTATCTAAAAATGTGTGTGATCTTAGGTTGTCTATTTTTTTTTACTAAAATGTTCAGAGGAAAATGTCATGCCATTTCTGACCCTAGGTCTCTGGTTGGGACCCGGAAGGAAATGAGTATACAACAGAAATGAAAGATAATAATAATAATAATAGGAGTACTAGAACCGATAAAAAGCATACTAATACATACGGTGAGAACCCCCCCAAACCTATCAATATCTGAGATACAAAAATTGTTCTCACGATTACAGAATTACATATATAATACTCAGTGTGCTCATTAACTTTCTGAGAAAAAATCCTTCATTTATTTAAGCATATGGCCATATCAGGTTGAAACATGGGTCCCTGTATCATCATCGAAGTTAAGCAACGTCGAGCTTAGTGAGTACCTTGATTGGTGACCGCTTGGGAATACCAGATGATGTAAGCTTGGATGTACAGGTGGTGTATAATTGCTAATCGGAGAGCCGAGTTCCAGTCGAGTTCGCTATATTTACACTTACGCACAAATACCCATAAGAAAGGTATAAATCCACACGTTCCCCCAACTATGGATTAATTAGTAAGACAAATCATTATTCTCTAAAAATATAATCTTAAAATTTAAAAAAATATTTTCTGGATTTAAATAACCTGCAAAGGGTTGACAGACCATAAAAAATAAACGAATCAATTCTTTTACCTCAGGTAACAGACTTGGTAAATCCCTGTATCAAACAGTAAAAATACTAAGCAAATATAAATACCTGGAAATGGAAATAAAAAATGTGGCACTTAAAAGTTGTTTATGTTGTGGCTGGAGCTTTGGGTCTGATACACAAAGGAACTCAAGAACAAATCAACAAAATCCCCGGTGCTCTATCTCTCCAGGAAATCCAAAAATATTTCTAAAAAGCACAACCCATATGCTTTTTTTTGTTAATGGCTGCGTTTTGTTTAATTAAGTGGAAACAACAAAAATCACACCCTTTGCTTACCCCATGTCATTGGTTACGCCCCAGCATGTAATTGTAAGACAAATTCAGGTGAAAAAAATTAAGAAAATATAATAATGAGCGTTTTTCGCTTAAATGGGGAGCTTGAAGAGAAAATAATTGATGAGGCTGAAAGTTTCTTTACCAGTGAAGAAATTAAAAAAAATATCTGGTCATTTGGCTACAATCGTGTCCGCCCGAGAACTTTTCTGCACGCTCTCGTACAAGAATATATCATTAAAAATACATTTGTTTAAATGAAGATTTATAACATCAAGACACTTGTAGCATGAGAAGATAATGTAAAAGTTAAAGTGAAGAAGCGAAATTTTTATAAATTTATTTTTATTTCTCAAATTAATTGGCCATTCTTTTGGCAGATTTCCAGAATCGTTGAAAGGAAACCAACAGAATTCATTTATGATCAAAGTCACTTTCATAAATAAGCAGACGAATTAACAATTAAAATCTGTTTTATTAATGCTATTTTTTCAATAAATAAATATATTTCTGTTAAACAAACTCAAGGATGTACAGTTGTTCCGTCTTTGAAGAGGAGTTTGCCGATTTATCTCGTAAAATGAACAAAGTGCAAGCTAGAGATTATTGCTTATGCGAACCAATTCAAATATTAAGCGATCAGATGTTAGGATTAAAAGACAATATTGAAATAAAGTCTTACCTTGGATATAAATGCCATTCGCTTTGCGGAATTAGCTGGAAATAATTTAATAGGAGTGAGAATGAGTTCAGCGAATATACAAAAATAGAAAGGGGCGTAAGGCAAGGATGTGTCTTCTCACCGGACTTATTCAACCTATGCAGCGAGGCAATTCTGTGAGAATTGGGAATCCTACCGGGTTCATTATTGGCAGCCACCATCTTACCAACATACGCAGATGACACGGAACTGATAGCAGACACGGAAAAGAAACTACAAAACCTCCTACAGAAGGTATCGAGGGAGAGTGAGAAGAAGGTTAGTCTGTTATTTATGTTCCATACGTGATACACGCTTAGGCGATCATGTATCCTTCGATACATGACTGATGAAGCAGATTTTGCCCGCAGTAGGTTGCCATTTCTTTCTGCGGTAGACCAGTAAACATCCAAGGCTATAGAACCCAGTCTGTCCTGATATTTACCCAAGGCTGGGGGGAGAAGAAGAGGATTCATACCTCTCCGAAGTGAATTAGGACGTAAGTGAATGTAATGGATTCGACTGAAATTCGAACTCGGCTCTCAGAGACTAACCATAAACTACAAGAAGACAGAATCCATGGTCATCAGTAAAAAGATGAGCCCAAATTGCATATCGGGGATACTAAAATCAAGCATGTGAGGAAATTTAAATATCTGGGAAGTGTTCTGACGGAGGATGGTAGGTGCGACGCTGAGATACGAAGACGGGTTGAGATGGCCAAGGTTGCATTCCAAGCTGGCCAGGAGGATTTCTTTGGCGACAAAGAAAAGGGTACTGAGCTGCTACGTGACATTTGTCCTCATTTATGGCAGCGAATATTGCACGGTCTCCTCAAAGATGAAGAAGAGACTCGGGGCAGAAGGATGCTGAGGATATCCTGGAGAGAGCGTGTGAGAAACGATGTGGTCTTGGAGAGGATGCAAACATGGATGAAGCTTATACTTAACATCAGGAAGAGGCAGATGAACTTTCAGGGACACGTAATGAGAAAGGAGGACTTGATGAGTCTGATACTCCCAGGTCGAACAGAGGGAAAAAGAGACAAGGGAAAGCAACTCATGACATACCTGGCGGGCTTAAGCAAGTGGATGGCAGAACGTGGTCTGGAGGAGTTGGCAGAGGCACGAAAGGGAAGTGGCGAGCCATGATCGCCTACGTCCTGAAAGAACATAGAATAGAAAAAGAAAGAAGATAGGCTCTCCTATTGCTCGGTCCATAATCCTCTCATTTCCCTTGAACAGGAGTAGATGGTCATCCCTTGTTTTTGCTAAGAAAGGGTTTCTCGGTTTATTTCCTTTTCTCTGGCCTTAATAGTAGTGCTGACAATTTTTTGTGATATACGTAGATGGTGGCTACGTCTCTTTATCCTGAGGATACGGGGTTGTCCAGTTTTCTGGTTGCTGTTCCAGACTGATAGATAGTGCCCGACCTTTTGCGTAGCGTCTTGAGAGGCTGCTCCGATCAACAGTTACATAATATCGGTGTTCTTGCCGTGCATTGTCGCGCATGGAAGGGTGTCCGTGCAAGCACTTTCGGTAGGTAACCCCGAGGCCACACTATGCTGTCGTCTGCGTCAGTTCCCTTCCTGCACATGTTACATTAGACGGCTGACTGCTACTACTACCCTAGTCCATTCCTTACCAAAATAACATATCATGACTATAGGCAACCAAAGATATAAACTCTCTAGACCATTCTTGCATGTCTCCGTCTCTCTCTTTCTCCACTTCCTTTCAAGACTGTTTCGTGCTAGATAGTATTAATAAGGCCTTCTCTCTACACCCATTTTCAAATATATTTGTGTTCCACTATACCAGGTGGATTAAACACTCTGTCACTGACGTCGCTAACATCCAAACCCTTAACTTCTCAATCACTCAATCTCTCACGCAAGTGGTTGACTTCGCCACGCGTTTCACCAGTAACCCTGACGGACACGCTTCTCTTCTCTTTCTCTTTTTACCTCTATCTCTGACTCTTGTCGTACTACGTAGCTCTGCCTTCTTGGCAACTCTGATCATGCGGTCCTCCTTCCGTTCCCCCACCCAACCAAGAACCCCTCACCAATAGAATATTTTTCTTTTATCAACTAGCAGATTGGGACTCGTTCCGTGATTTCCTTCGTAACGTCCCTTGGAATGAAGTTTTCAATCATCCTGTTCAGAAATGCGCGTCTGAGATCTCCTGAGATGGGGGGAAGGCCGGCATCAAGAAAATACAAAGTTAAACTGCGTTCATGTCCTTGTTTCTTATCCGCATGCTCGGCTACTATAGCCCACAGGAATCACTTCTTCCGGATGTATCAGAGAGACACGTCTGCTTGCAGCAAGCAATCTCTTTGCCGCTGCCTGGAACGAGTTAAGCGTATCCTCAATGAAGCGAAGTTAATGTCTGCTGATAGAATGAAAGAACGTATAGTATATCGCAAGTTCGGTTCTTGAGATTACTGGCGGCTGTGCAAGAGTGCTGAACAGCAGCAAATCCTCAATCCCTCCTCTATTCTGAATTCTACGACAAACAAGGTTGAATTCTCCGCTCAGAAATACTCTTACAATTCAACACTCGACACGTTTGAAGTGCCCACACCTGATTGTCCACCTAGAATTCAGGCTCTATTGAGTTATATGCGCATAACCCCGTCACTGGTCTCAGACATTATTTCTAAATTAGACTTCATAAGACAAGTGAAGCTGATTGGATCTCAACCGTCGTCCTAAAGAAATGTGATCCCGAGCTGGCTCCAGTCTCTTCAAACTCTACAGCTATTACCTCTCTGCTTCCTGCATCCAGCTTGTTGGAAGTCCATCTATGTAGTTCCGGTTTTTAAGAACTCTGTACAACCTTCGGACTCCCCCAACTATCGCCCAATTAGTCTCCTACCGTTTTTCGGCAAAGTATTCGAGGCTTTAATCAATGTTGATTATATATCAATATATATATATACATATTAATTTAATTAAGATTAAAAAAAGGCAATATTGATGATATTTTATGTCCCCAGGAAGGTGTTTATTTCCTGGTTCCTGTGATCACATTTCCAAGCATTTTTATGCATGGAAATATGATCTGAGGAAACAGGAAAAAAAAAACTGGGGAAATAAAATATAATCAATCTGATTTTACATTGAGCTCTCTGGATTACATCCTCCGTGGAATTATCCATATGGATTACCAAAATTTTCATTATCAACCTATATATATATATATATATATATATATATATATATATATATATATATATATATATATATGTGTGTGTGTGTGTGTGTGTGTGAGTGTGTGTGTCAAAAAAATCCTCTTTGGCCAGCTTCCAAAAAGCGTGTCAGTTGGCAGGCCATTCTTGCGTTACAAACTCAAAGAAAATTTGAAGCGATGCAGCACACCATTTTCTTCCTGCGAAAACAAAGAGTCAGTGCGAAGGAGCTGGGCGCCTGTCCTGCTTCTCATCTATACAAAGGTTTGAGCGATGCTGACTAGAACATCGGGATCAACTACGCGCAAATATTAAAGCAAGTTGACAGCATGCTGTTCCTCTCAATGATAATCTCACCTGCGACTTGTATATTGAAGCCATTCTAATTAAAATTCAACTCAAGTTGGCACCCGTGCGTTTCAAAGACAAACTCAAAGACAACCTGAAGCGATGCAGCACCCCATTTTATTCCAGGGAAAACAAAGCGTCATATTAAAGCAAGTTGACAGCATTCTGTTCCTCACAATGTTAATCTCACCTGCGACTATGGCTTTGTTGCACGCAGTAAAGCAGCCTTTGCTGTCTACTCGCGAAAACATGTAGCAATCGAGATTCAACTCCTCGAGCGAAATGTTTCGTCACTCTCAAAGTTTACAAAATACTTGCAGGCCTCAGTAGACACATGCGTCTCCATAGATGTTGAGCGCCTCTTTTTTTAATTATTTTATTGTGCACTCATTTGTCGTCCGCGACGAGAGAGAGAGTACATAATATATGTCTATGTCTGTATATCTCATCAGGAGTACGACGAGGGTGAATTGGGAGTCCCGGTCTATTTACTCTCTTCCTAGACTATGCGCATATACAAGTACAGGTGGACTGTGATCCTTTAAGCACGGCAGACCAATTTCAAAATGAATCTATTAATAGTAAATAGCGTTCTTGCTTCCCCTCCTGAGTCCAGTTTTCAGATCATGAGTGGGTGCTTTACTGATAATTTGTATAACAATGATCTTGACCAAGAAATAATCAACATCCTCTACAAATTATTCCAAGAAGTTTCACATGTGCAAAATTGTTTGTATTAAGTGTTTGTGTGTTGTCCGGGAGACATTTGTTGGTCACATGGTATCTTGGAGTCCGGTCTTCTTCCTACACCCAGATGAATTTGTTATTTTATCCCATTTGTCGTGATTACCCATTCTGACGAGGCGCTAATGAATAGCAATTTTAACCCGTCGACAACCTTCACTTATATTCTGATTGGCAGGTACACGAAGTTAACTTTTGAAATTATCCCGTGGGTCAAATACCATATTACTGATTGGTGGGAATTAATTCAGAAGATGAGTTTTCTTCCCGATTCCTTTTTTACAAGAATATTCCTTTTTTTATTAGAATACCAGAGACTGGCAGCTGGCTGAGGGGAAAGCTGGCTGGTTGCATTCAATGTTGTCTTCCCCACTGTGGAACGCTCTACCTGGACTGGCTTCCGAGCCTTGTACATGGTGAACATCATTTTAAAAACAAAAGTACAAGAATATTCTTTGCTTTTAGACGACCAGAGAGTGGCAGCTGACTGAGATGAAAGCTGGCTGGTTGCATTCAATTTTATCTTCCCCACTGTGTAACGCTCTACTTCGACTGGCTCTCGCGCCTGATACTGGGTGGATATCATATTAAAAAAAAGATGTGCAAGTGAAGTAACCATTAATCATTCAATGAGCCATATTCAAATTCCACCTAGGAGTTTATTTTGCACTATAACCCCACCCAGGAAAAAAGGTATGAATCTATTTCTTCTCTATTACTGCCAGCTAAGGGTTAGATAGTCAGGAAGATTGAACTCTGTAGCTTTGGTTGGTAACCATTTTAAGAAAATGAATGATTTCAAACCTGTGAAAAGGGCTCCAATTTCTTTCCCATGGAAAATACTGACAGTTTTAAACGTTCATATATTTAAAAAATGAAAATATGTCGAGAGTCTTGATCACCTATATTCTGAAGTGAGATTGCAATTAAAAAAGAGTTGGACGAAAATAGATTTGTTGTTTAAAACAATTCTTTTTTGTCTCTGCGTTTCAAGTTAATTCGTTTTTGCGATTATCACAAACATTTAAGAAAGTTGTCCAGTTTTATAAATACAATGGAAGCTGGCAATATTTCTTTCAGAAATTGTGATGTTTATTTCGAAATTTAATCTTCAGCTGCATTTGTGATCGCAAATTCCTGTCAGGCAATGTGCCAAGTAAACAGGATATTTTTTCTATCTCGAAAAATAAATGCTATAATTAGGAGGGGGAGCTGAAAAACTCTCTGTCCAACCACGAAGTGTTTTCTCGCAAAAATATGGTCACTTGGTTAGATTTTGCGGGGTGGGGGGGGTGCAGCTTAAGAATTCGCCAGCACGACCTCGTATATCTTCGTGAAAAATAAAAACCAAAAGCATATTTTGAAAATGATTGTTTGGTTGATTTATTTTAAAAAAATGTTTCTTTTTCATATGCCAACTATTCTGAAAGAGTTTAATATATTACTACCACTTTCTTTCAAATTTAAACGTCTTTTCAGGTGAAAAAAGCATGTGATTTAACTGATAAAAATAAGTGAATCTGGTTGCATATAGGTATATATACATATCTTTATAGCCGCTGGAAAAGTCAATTATCCATATATTAATACGCATGTATCTACCTACCTACGGCGTGTGTCACATTTGGTTGAGAAGCAAACAAAGAGAGAGAGACATAAAGAGCAAAACAGAAAGGAAGAGGGGAACGTAGTGAGATAAAAACGGAGAAACATACAGAGGGGTAGGGGTAATCTTAGATAAAGGCACTTGTTTGTAGTGGGGGGGATTAAATCCTGTTTCGTGACCTAAAGATCAGAACAAATTCGTACCTGGACTGCAAGTGACCTTTTGAAATTGAATTAATTTTTTAAATCTGATCTTCGCGTATTTGTCTAAGACTAAGGAATTTATTCTGTAAATGGGGGGGGGGGCACCGATTTACAATGAATTGCCATTGCATAGACCGCACCACTTTTAACTCGTGAACTACTCTACCGAAATCGGTCTTTCTTCGATTTTACACACCTCCAGGACACTAATTAACGTAATCCGCGGTTATTTGGCGAATACAAAATTTTATTTAAGCTCCTATGTCTGCCAACGTCTTCTTTGTATATAATCTACCTCGTTTTGAAAAGACTCTTTTAAGGCTTTTTTTCATATAAAATCCGACCTTATAGAATACGCGAACACTCTAGCATTAAAATATACCGAATAGTTAACTCTAGTTTGAATCGTAGGTTTGGAATATATCTATATATCTACCGTCTGTTTAACCTTCTCTAACCTGTGCTAATCTCTTCTTTATTTTGCAGTGAACATTTTTTATTTTATCTTGTGGAGCGAAGACGGGAATAAAAAGCAAGATAGTCAAACATTAAATGACAAAAAAAAAATTGGTTTCTGAATCGGAGGATTCGTGCATCGTTCCGGTTAATAAATTAATACTTCAAAAATAAATATTTAACACTTTTCAACCAATGGGTCGCGTTCCCGCCGACAATAATAATAAAAAAACATGCTTCGTGATTTCTTTGAAGAGTTTATAAGCAAAGTTTATATATAAGCAAAATTTATACATAAGCCAAATTTCTAGACCAGACGAGCCAGTAAGGATATAGAGACGGCAACATACGACAACAGTTCACGACGGCGGGAATTAAAAGAGATTCGCCGATTTATTCACCCACCTTCCTCACCAAGCTACGTGACACTTGCACTCTTCTTCGTCAAACTACGTGAAACATATACTATCTCCTCACGTTTTTCCTTGCTTTTTTTTCTTTGCCTCATTTTTTCTCACACATACACGTGAAGAAATCTCATTTCTTTTCATCTTAACAAACAGCTGCAAACAAGGACTGTAAGAACACGCTAAGAAAAATTTAGTTGCAAAAAAGACGAAAAAATATTTTATATTTAAAAACCTTTCTCGCCTATTTCATTGTTGTGATTCAAATCCGTAACGATCTTAAATAAACTTTGTAATTTATATTCTGTTAGAAAAATCGACGTTGAAGATTTTATAGAGATTTTTCAATGTTTTAGTTGATTAATTAAGAAGAAGAAAAAGAAAATACTTAAGACAGATAAATATAAAATAATAGAAAATTTTCAGTTGTTTTCTTGTTGTTTAAAAAAAAAGATGTGACCAGTGTTCCACTGGGCTTAGGGTGGAAAGATAAATTATATGAGACTGGTCACTGGCAACCTGAAACAACACAAGACGACATGAAACGAGCTAAGAACAGTAACTATTTTATTCAAAATCTGCCGCTTGATCTCTTTGCTCCCAGCATTCCCTAGTTCGACCAGAAGTACTTACAATCATTATCATCATCATAATAATCAACATTATTGATGATGTTATAAACACCCCCTCCTAAAACCCCTTCACCGTTGAAACTGTTAGATGTAGACGTCTCTTCTACTCCAATAGCTTCATGTCTCGCACATCTCGCCTGTGGAACTCCCTTCCTTATTCCTGTTTCCCTGACAAATACAATCTCCAACTATTTAAGTGTAACGTCAATCGACATCTCCAGTTGCTTTGATCTATCCACTTCCCTTCTCCACATCCTTTCACCTTTCATTCCTATCTGCTCTCGCTCCAAATCTTCTGTAACCCCCTTGCCTGGATCAATCCACTATCTTTCTCCACATCCTCTCCTTTACCACTCCTATCTGCTCTTCCTCCAAACCTTCTGTAACCCCTTGCGTGCTTCCAGCCTTGCTTGGGGTGATAAGCTTTAAAAAAAAAGAAGAAAAAAAAGTAATTTATCGGGGGGGGGGGGTCAGATAAATTATATGAGAATGGCCGCTGAAATCCTGCATCAAAAACAAAGACGACGTGGTAAACTCAACAATTATTTTATTCAAAAACTGCCGCTTGATCTCTTTGCCCCCAGCATTCCCTAGTTCGACCAGAAGTACTTACAATCATCATCATCATCATAATCACAATAATGAACACTATTGATGTCGTTATAAACAGACACTAAGCAAAATATTTATAAATTAAGATGTATGCAATTGTTTGCATTAGAAAAAGTCGGGAAAATTCTACTTCTAATTTTAAATCTGCTTTCATTTAATTAGTTTTTTAATTAAAAACTGGCAAAATTAATGAATAAATTTCGAATACAGGATGATTTATCTCTCGTAAACCCCATTCTACCATCCAGTTAGTCAAGCTCACTACGTATGTTAGGCGTTGTTTCTTCTGTTCCTCTTGCTTTCAGTCTGTCCTGTGAGTATCAAATTTTCCAAGCCCTCTTTCCTCATTTTGTGCTTCAGAAACCCTCAAGTATTAGTTTCCTTTTTGGTTCCATTTTCACCAAAACGTCGTCTTATTTCTGCCCCTAATTTGTCTTCGTATGCGATCTTTTTCGTTTGTCTGTATACTAAAATAGTTCGTATAACGAATACCAATTACTCGACTCTAAATGCATGCGGGGAAACAGTGAAGCTGGCTTAGTTCTGCCTTTGTACATTCTTCCGCAGCACTGGGCACAGAACCCGAGTTTACCTCAAATATTTATGAACCTCTTAAGAATTACATTCTTTTACTCATGTTCGATCTGACACGTGTTTATCACACACTCAAACACACTCTTATAACTAGTTTTAATAATGATTTTCATGTTATTAGAATTCTGTACACATATAAATCCGTTTGTTAATAACATGCATTTTCGTCTGTTTTATATTCATTGTTTGGTGTTACTTAGTTTACCCGGACCCACATTGAGTCCGCCAATATTGTTTGCGGGATAAATGTTCCAGGATCCCATGAATACTTCATATAAAATCTCTATACACATTACAGCCAAAGAGATGATAGCCGAAACATAACGCTCACTTATTTCTACTCAAACATACTAGTATCACGCAACCGAAGCAAGACAATTACTTAATAGACACAGGTATCTGAGTGCCTCACATGAAAGGCTTGAACAAATAAGACTGTAATCTAAAAACGTAGGAATAAAGGAACTGATTAATTAAACAGTTCATTTTGCTCGGAACTAATTTTACCTAAATGCAGATGGATACTTTATTTGCGTAGATTATAAAAATCTCTCTGATTCACACTTAACATCGATGTCCAAAAGACCCATGACACATATCTAAATTGAGAACAATTGCATGCGGGAAGGATGTATATAATTTATATTTATTCAATTCCATTTTATACGCTGTACATCATACCAATTTTAGTATTTTTAAAAGAGACTATGTCTCTTTTCTTATAATTACGTAAGAATGGTCACCGGTTGAAAAGTACAGAGGTCAGATTGAAAGAAAATAGTAAATACGGGCAATTTCCACGGGTCCTAGCAGTTTACATTATTCATATTACTATTTATCCTCGTCTTTGTTGCTATTATCGCAACGTTTTGGCCGTTGTGCTCTCCAGCCTTCTTCAGATGTCTGCCTTCCGTATTACCTTTCGACCTAAACCATTTATTTAATCTACAGGTACTGATTGTTTTCGTTTTTAGAGAAATAAGTTTCCCCCTAAGACTTTCCCCAGATCAATGATTAAAATTGTCTTCAAATGAATTAACCCTTAACATTTTCAAGAAGACGATTTTCAATAGGTCCTGTAGATTGGCGCGACACAATCACAACCACTGTTACCGAATAAGAAAAACACATCACTTGAAGACCTCCAACAGCAGTAACAACCAAAATGCATTGATTTCCCACATTATACTAAGCAGAAGATTAAGAAGGAAACTCTCGTCGATGCCAGAAAGAGCGATAACATTTAATTAGGCACTTTAAAAAAGCGATACCTAATGTATTTTAATAATTAAAAATCTTTCTTGAAGATTTTATTTTAATTCCAAGCTAATAGATTAAATTTAATATTTACCGTAAGCAAAATATTTGTCGTATTTCAAACCTAATTCAAATTGATTAGAATTGATTTTTTTGAAATCATTAAAATCGGCCATATTGACAAATCTGATGAAATGTACCCCTATATCAAATAAAAATGCAGTTAAGAAAGAAATCACAGACAATTGTTTTAGTAATAAGAAGTAATAATAATGAAAAAAGAGAACTGAACACAAATATGCAGTGCCCGAAGAGAAACGAAACAGGGGAGGTAGTGTAAGGAGGGGGAATAGGGAGCAGGGTCAGGCATAATTAAGGAAATTCCATGTTTTCATCAAAAGGTTGTGAATTTAAAGATAAAGTTACAATTTGTGTCTTGAGATGGATTTTCAAAGGATATCAAACAACAATCTTCAGCCAGTACATGGGTCCAGGGCCCGGAGAGCCAAGGACGGGTCCGTGAAGTTCTGAAGGGCCCTTAAAAATGATAATTAAAATAAAACTTCAACTTCTTCCCTGAGTTTTATATTGTAACTTAATATATAAAAATATAATCGTTATTATAATCGTTATTATAATCGTTATTCAAAAAGAGAAATACCAAATCAAAATGCAATAAAGGAACACAAAAATAATATGCACTTAATGTCTGAAGTGACGAAGCAGTGTTCATGAAGGGACGAAGTAGTTTTAAACGGATGTGAAAAAGAGCGGAGTTGCAGAGGAAAGGAGAAGTGGTACCCTTGAGCGTAAATCATAAGGTCAAATATATTGATGTGATTAGCCATGACCGGTAAACTCAAAGAGTTGCATCTTGTAACAATAAACTGCAAAATTTTATTTATTCATTATGAAAATTAATTGATAGCTTTCTAGTTGTTGTGGGTGAGCTTGCTTTTCCTTCTGATAACCAATATTTTTAGATCCAGTCCACCATTGTTTGTATGAAATCTCCCACGTATTAGACTTGCGTTTCAAGTTCTCTGGTGGATACTTAATGAAAAAAAAAACGAAAGCGTGAGCGACTGAAAACAGTAAAGAATAATCCCTTAAGGCGATCGTAAGAGACCTGGAGGGACATTAGGTTGTTCCCTTCTGACTGACTGAAGAAGAGAGAGCGTTGCCGTTCTCAAGTCTAAGACATCGCTTGTGAGTTGATTGAGTAACAAAATAAAAATCTGGAAATATGTTTAACAAGTCGTATTTTTTACTGATAGTTTTCTAAATGTAGCATATATGTGACACAAGGCCGAAACTATGGAGCACTGAGCAAGGATTAAATTTACTGTTCAGTCGTAACTGACGGAGCAAGACAATCTTGTGCCTCATGTTGTATTTTTAATGCTTTGTATTTTATTACTCGAACGTTGTCTTTTAGTGGATACCAATATTTGAGTAAACGACCTCTTTATTTATAATAGAGTATAAGTTTGGGATGGCTGGTTAGGTGTTTCTTTACAATGTTGGAATATTACAACATTGTTCATTTAAATTTCTGTTAGGATTATATATGTTATATATCTAAAATGAAATAATTTCTTAAAATAAAAAGTATTACTTTTCACCGATTGTAGCATAGGAATTAAATCCTATTCATATATTTTTCAACCAATAAAATCCAATCAGAAGGTTTGTTAGACAAACAATCATTACGATGGAAAATACTGCCAAAATACACGCGGACGTATTTGTAGACCTACCATGTGTCATTTGTGGACCATTTAGAAATAGCAATAATAACTACCTTACGCAAGATAGAGTAAAAGATTTTCGCGAACCAGTGTGAAATTATTTTCTAACTAATGAAAACCTTGCATTCAAAAAGTTTACGCCTCTATGTGAAATTAGATTTTGGATCTCCTTTACGGATATAAAAAGAGAAGCATACTGCTTCTCGGTGCTCAAAACAGTTACGGAGGCTAGTTTGATCTACATGTGCGTATGAACACATGCACCCACACACATTTATACAATGGAGGAGAGATAGACAGCATCCGCTGAGCAAGACATTGAACGCGCATAATATAAGGGATTAACCAGCAGCCTTTTGCCTACGAACTCACAAACACATTAGGCTGAGTGTCATAAAGTAATTTTGTCCACACATTTCACATCGAACTAAGTACACTTAATTACTTGATAAAACAAACTTAACTGCAATAAAAATGAACATTTTATTGTCATTGTATATCTCTGAAAAAAATATATAAATATTATTTCAACTGACGATCCACTTTTCTCCAGAAAATAACCTTTTTATCTTTCATTTAACAGATGTGTTGTTAAATGTTTGATGTCCCGACACTGAGATAGCAACAAAAACCTGGGCAGTCCGGATCTCGAGAGTAGCAGGCTTTTAATAAATGAAGCCTATGCGCATACACTACACAAACACATACGCAAAAACACACACATACATACATACATACATACATATACTAACGAAAAACAAAATTTAAGCACTTCTTTATGAATTGGTAAATGAAACTCAATCGAAAGCTGTGGGACTTAAAGTCAGATATTCGTAAATATTTCGAAATTAAAACATCAATTAGGATTTAATTGTACGAATTAAATTTGTTTTGACAAATAAAACAAGGAAATTATATTTTTCCTGACAATTTTACTTTCAAAACTGGTTGAACTGGTTAACAAACGACGTTTATTCTGTATTGTTTTCTTTTCATACACTAAACTGAAAATACAAGGGAGAATTAAAAAAATATAAAAAAAACGTAGAAAGTTAAGTCATACTAAATATATGTAGGCATCAATACGAAGGTAAAGCTGTATTCTTTATTTTGGGCTAATTACATCAACATGAATATAAACGCTACATAAGTGCAATCATGTTTCGATGTGTAATGATGAGATGTGTAGGAAGACATTGAAACATGATTGCATTTATGTAGCGTTTATTTTCATGCTGATGCAATTATAGAAAAATAAAGAATATATATATATATATATATATATATATATATATATATATATATATATATATATCGTGTGCGACAGTAAAATTGACCAAAACGTCTAACAGCAAAATTGTCCAATTGTTAGATTAAGCTTTGAATCGTTGTATCTTAGAAATGATTAAAGATATCTTACTGGAATTATCCGAGGTGTTTATAACACTACTGGACTCTAGTTTGAACAATAAGGTTATATTTAGCTCTAAGTTGAAATGATGATCCCTCTTGCTATTGTGACCTCCTGATCCACTTTTCCTCTTTACTACTCAGTCTTTTTTAAACTTATTCATTGTTCACTTGATGGTTCTTGAATGGATTTGAAGATGGAAGCCATTGTATGAACGTTGGTACCATAATTAAAGGCCTGAATAATCTATTTCCTCTCATCATTGCTCAGTTGGGAATACATAGTGGGTCTGACACAAAACGATATTAACCTGTTCTCATTTTAGCTGAATAACTGAAATGGTTTTCAGTGAATCTTAAGACAAATAGTATCTAGACAGCTAACCGTCTTATCAGAAAATCTGTAAAAAAAGAAACTCAATTAGATTGTGTTTTTTTTTTAGATATTAAACATTTTATGGGATGAACAATTATCCCATGCTGTTACACGACTTGGACAATTTTGCTGTTACACCCGTGTATATATATATATATATATATATATATATATATATATATATATATATATATATATATAAATATAAAAGCGACAGTCTGTTTCATGCTAGTGCAATCGTCAGGCCTGACGATTGCACTAGCATGAAACAGACTGTCGTCTCTAAGTGTTGACTTCTATGCTCACTTTTATATTTACACACGCTCTATCTCTGATATTGAGCACTTTATCCCATAAATATAGTACACTTTAAGACTATATTTCTTCATATATTTCTTCATATATATATATATATATATATATATATATATATATATATATATGTATTTCGATCCCGGCTTGAAGCAACCGGACGTAACGAACCAGCGAAACAATCTGTCTGTGGATATATATATATATATATATATATATATATATATATATATATATATATTCGTGTATATTGCATTATAATTAACCACAAATAAGTATCTATCAGTCAAATTCTTATGTAAATATTGAAATAGCTTGTAGTTTTTAAGATAAGACGTAGCAATTTACACTACTTAAATAGTTCGGATTGCTGTCCTCATCTTTGTTGCTATTGCTATATTCACGATGTTTCAGCCATTTTAGGCTCCGGCCTTCTTCAGGTGATTTGAATTTCGGATCGAACCCTTTATTTCGTTCAGCGTTGTAGATTTTTCCAGTTCCACGTGTCATGCCTTTTCCGGATATCTCAGTATCAGTTATTAGTTATCTCCCTTTAACTCTAGTCTCATCTCTGCTGTAGCCAGGTACTGAACTCCGTTTTTGGTTAAAATAATTTTTTGGAATATATGAACCTAATCTGTCAGCAATAATTTTTTTAACAGAACTCATATTACTATTTGTGGCTATTGTTTTTCTCTAACACACTCCATTACTGGTTCCCATATTGTATTCATTTCTATGCTTGAGCGGCTTAGGAGATTTTTGTGGCCTTGCATATGTGCTGATTACTTAAGTTTTCATATTTTCCAGTGATGCTCTCTGTCTATTATTTCAACTTCATTCCACAGGGGTGGTGATCTTTTTTTCAGGCTCGACCACGCCTGATTTCTCTATTTTCCCCTCGTGTTACGGCTTTACGGTGTTATTGCAATCTTATCTTAATCGAGAAGCCTGTTTCTTTATATTTTCTCGCCACAGCTGCATGGGATGGCGTACAAACAGCCCTTGACCATGTTCTCCTCTATGGGAGCTCTTACTCAGAAAAGGTGTCTGCGAAATGTGTATATATAGAGAAAAGACGTTAAAAGGAATTGTTAATGTCACTGAGGGTTGTTTGGATATTTAAGTATTGGTCGAATTGATGCTAATATTGATGATGTACGTAAAATCACAACATCTTGGTGGAGTATTAGTCTCCTGTCTAATTCCAACAACTTTTATCTATCAACAGAATAATAAATTAACTAGGAGTAGGTAAGTTCGCCGATCGTTCGGTTTACACTCCTCCTTTGAACAGGAGCAGAAAGGTTATCCCGTGTTTCCTGTTTAGGATTGGGTTTCCGTTTCTTTCTAAAGCTTTCTCATTCTCTTTCATTCCCAGTAACCCATTGCGTTTTAGTGGCATTAACACCTTCTTTGGGGTGAAAAGGTAAAAAAGAAAAACTGTATATTTAATTATTTTCGTCTACCGGCCTGAATATTCGAGAAATCTTATTAAAGAACGCATATTTTCTTTAATAAGATTTTTAAAATATTCAGGCCGGTAGGCAAAAATAAATAAATATACTGTTTAATAAATAAACAGAGCGTCTACTCAAATATGGGTATCCTGTAAATATGAAGTTTAAATAATAACATCTTTCGTATTAATAAATAAAAATCTTACACTTCTTTAGAAATCTTAATGTTTCCTATGAATATTTGGTAGCCTAATAAGCAAGGCACTCCTTAATAAACCTAATATCAGCAGCAGCTCTGGAGGTATAAAAACAACGCGAATCCTTAAAGTAATTCTCTTTCATGTTTTCCTTTTTCAAACTGACATGAACTTTTCACACTGAAGCAAAAATGGCTGTGAACGCTTCACGCTAAAACACACCAACACAGTAAGCCCTACTCAAATATATTCATTAACATTTCGTTGTGTATGCAATTTACTTTTAGGAAATAAACTATTGACTTAAACTTTCATTTTGTCAATTTTGTTTAATAAATGTTATCTTAAATTGAAAATCAATTGGTCTGGTATTTTCCGCATGTACATTTTCACAACCAGTAATTCATGTATTGCAAAATATTCTCCTAAGAAAACTTATACATTTATTTTAAGTAGCCAACACACTAAAATAATTAGCAAATGAATTCACTCACCTGATATCCTAATTGTAAACTTGATTCTGAAATATGAAAATAGCTTAACTGACAAAATGTAAAAGGCTTTGAAGTAAAAAGAAGACAGAAAAAAAGACGTTTTTCTAAAAGTTTTATTCGTATTTTGTCAATGCATAACGTTCTTGACGCCAAATGCATTTTGTGTCAAGAGATAAAATGCACAATGAGAAAAAAGCAATAGAAAATCATAGTTTATTTTTAAAATGTTTTTTTTTGTTTCGGCGATCAAGGTAGGTGGAATGACTAAGAAAGAAAAAGATAGATAGATAGAGAGAGAGAGAAGTATGAAGAGACTTAGATAGATAGAGGTAGAGAGAGAGAGAGATGTAGATATATAGATTGATAGATAGATAGAGAGAGATGAACAGACTTAGAAAAATAGAGAGAGAGAGAGAGAGAGAGAGAGAGAGAGATAAACAGATTTAGATAGATAGATAAACAGAAAGAGAGAGATGAACGGACTTAGACGGATAGATAAATAGAGATAGATAAAGGGGTGAACGGATATAGATAGAGAGAGAGAGACAGACAGAGAGAGACAGGGGGTATGAACAGATTTAGGCAGATAGAGAGAGAGAGAGATGAATAAACTTAGATAAACAGATAGAGACAGAGAGAGAGAGAGAGCGAGAGAGATGAAGAGACTTAGACAGCGAGAGAGAGATGAACAGACTTAGATAGATAGATAGATAGAGAGAGAGAGAGAGAGAGAGAGAGAGATTTACAGACTAAGATAGATAGATAGAGACAGATAGAGAGAAGGATGAACAGATTTAGAGAGAGAGAAAGACACGAACAGATTAGATACATAGATAGATAGATAGAGAAAGATGAACATAGATAGATATATGGATAGATAGATAGAGAGAGAGAAAGAGAGAGAGAAAGTGATGAAGACAGATAGATAGAGAGAGAAATGGGCAGAAAAAGAGAGACTACACAAATTAAGAGAGTAGTAAGAGAAAAAGTAACATAAACTTGCATGAAAAAGTTCACGGACCAGCCAAAAAGCCATTATCCCAACACACACCTAGCATAAAAAAGCAAAGAAAAACACTTTTCCGTCATATTTTAGGAGGGTGGGTCGTGCCAGGAACTTTTCGTCGGTATCGAAAGGAAAATAAAAAGAAAGATTGAGAATCGGGAGTTATAGAGGTATATATGGCAGAAAAACAGTTAGAAAAGGAGAGAAGGGTTAGAGAACATTACAGGAAATAGAGAGAGAAAGAGAGAGAGAGAGATAAATAGAGAGAGAAGGATGAAGAGTAGCGAAAGCAAGAGAGAAAGGAAGAAACAAAAAGAGACGACGAGAAAGAGAATAGGTGAGACAGATGAAAAGAGAGACATAGATGAAAGAAAGAGCCGAAAGATGTGCAAAAAGGAATAGAACAGTAAGAGAGAGAGAGAGAGAGAGAGAGAGAGAGAGAGAGAGAGAGAGAGAGAGAGAGAGAGAGAGAGAGAGATGGGGGAGAGAGTAAGAGTGTTAGGTGTAGGTAGAAAAAGAAAGTAGACAAAGTGAGTGGGAGCATGTAGAAATTGAACAGCAGAGAAAACAACAAAACGAAAAAGAGAAGTGAGAGAAATAGAAGGAAGAAATCGACAGGTAGAGAAAAGAAGAGAGAGAGAGAGAGAGAGAGAAAGGGAGAGAGAGGGGGAGAGAGAGGGAAGAAGTGGTGAGAGTGGAGGGAAGTCAGCAGGAAAGAGAAATAAGGAGAGAGAGAGAACGAGAAGAGTGGATAATTAGTAGAAAGAAAGAAAGAAAGAAAGGTTGGTCAAGGGGAGAGAAAGAGCAAAGAGAGATAGAGTAGCAGTTAATAGAAGACAAAAGAAATAACGTGATAGAGAATTGGCGATAAACAGGTAGATAAATTATACTATACAAAAGAGAAGAAGAGATAAACAGCAAAAAGTAACAAAATACAGAGAGTGAAAGTGAGAGATGGAAGAGATGGAGAAAAGAACACAATAAGAAGGAGAGGCAGGCATAACACAGAGAGAGAGAGAGAGAGAGAGAGAGAGAGAGAGAGAGAGAGAGAGAGAGAGAGAGAGAGAGAGAGAGAGAGCAATAGGTAAAAAGTGAAAGAGAGAGCAAGGAGATATACATTGAGTAGTAGAGAAAGGAAGACAAAGGCAAAGAGAAAAAAAGAAAGAGAGTGAAAGATAAAGAGATGGGAGAAGAATGAGGGAAGTAAGAAATATTGAAATAGAAAGAGTAGGGAACCAGAAACAAATGGGAAAAGAATGGAGAGTTTGCAAGAAAGACAGACACAAGAACGGAAAGAATTTTTAAAAATGAGAGTTATTGAAAAAGAGAAAACGGATAAACAAACGTTGAAAATGGAAAAGGAAAAAAAATATAACAAGTGAAAAGTGAAAGAATTAAATATACATATTTTAGGACAAAGGGAGACAACAGTCTCCAAGAAATGATAAAATCCCAGGAAGAATCCAATAAAGAAAATCAAGCAAAAAATAACCGATAAAAAACACATTCCTGTAGTAAAAACAAATATGTCATAACGTCCATTTTGGAAACTTTCATTCGTCCTTTCTTTCTTTCATACATTCAAAGATAGCGAAGAATAGAAAGAAAAAAAGAATGAAAGAGAGACAAAGAGGTTCAAACAAAGAAACTTTAAACCACAAAACAAACAGAATTAGCTGTATGCTAGGAGATATCTGTCCTTATTGGAATAACGTTAAAATGTCGACTACCTGGATACGTAGCCAATTGTACTTCCCGGTAGGTATTTGAACGTGATCGTCTGTTATCTGTATCTACACCGCTATGCGTGTATTGAGTCTTTATACACACCCCACAAAAGATGTGCAGAAAATTTTTCCAGAATATCGTATTGAATATGCAATAGAGTATAAAATTTACGGCTGAGTTGATTAGAAGCAGAAAGTCGGTGATTTCGCGAATTCCGCGCGTTAAGTAATCCTCCTCGATGTAACCAGACTTGAAGAACGTTGACATGACCGCGTCCGGTGTGATGCACACCATAAAAACAAGAACTACAAACACGAGCATTATGGTGATTCGGTATCGCTTCATGTTTTTTGTTCGACTCAACCGGCACCTCCGTAGTCCATACATAATACACGCGTTCAGACCGATCAGGATCAGTAACGGTATCACTGAACGAATCAAGTTTTGAAACCAGGTGTAAACCTGGGCGAAGACGACGTTCTTCCACAGCTTACTGACGTTCAAGTCCGAGATGATTTCATCAGTCCCGTTGTTATAGATCTCATACGCTTGGTAGCGTAAAGCATTTGGTATGGCAAGCACGCTCATTAACACGTACACCGTGACAGTTATTATCCGCGCGCGCTGAATAGTGCAATAAGACTTGACCATCATCGGCTTGCAGACGTAGATGTAGCGCTCGACGGCCACCGAGACCGTCAGCCAGGCTGATATAGACAGCGATGAGTTGAAGATGTAGTGAGCATAAGGGTAGAGTCCCCGGAGAAGTGCCTCCCCAGCCTCTTTGTCTAGTTCCATTAGGAGAATCACAGCGAAGTATAAGAAGTCGCTCACCAGTTTGACACTGTCTGAGCAGGCGAGGGCGATCAAGTAGACGTTGGTGGAAGATCTCATTTGTTTCTGAGTCATTACAATAATGCTCATCGCATTGCCGATCAAGCCGATGGAGCAAGCGATCGGGTAGCAGATCAAACCTGTTATAGATCGAGCTTTCAGATAAAATTCTTCGTAGGCCTCATAAGCTTGTGATGTGATTTCGTTGGTGAAGTTATCTGTTTGCATCGTAGCTGTTCTTTTAAGTAAGGACTCACGGGAAAACTGGAAAAGATAAAAAAAACAAAACCTTATGAAACATAGTTAACAAAACAAAAAACAACAACAACAAAAGCACACACTTTTAAATGAAAGGATAAAGAACAAATAGGAAACGTTTATAAATCTAACAAGTTTCGCTTTTATTAAAGCTTCATCAGAGAATGAAACGAAAATCTGGTATTTTTGTGTTGTTTGATTTTAGTTGGCTGAGTAGATTTCACGATCATTTGACTAGTCAAGCAGCGTTCGTATGTATAACTTATATGTGTAAGTTTATCCTAATTCTATTTTTTCTTTGCGGGATTCGGATGATAATGTATATATGTATGTTTGAGTGTCTTTGTGTTTGTGTATGCATAGTAGGCATTATTTATGTTTTGAGGTTGTCCGTATTTTGATTTTAAATCAATAGGCTACATATAGGCAATCGATATAAATCAATAGGCAAAATATAGGCAATTGATTTTAAGTCAATAGGTAAAATATAGGCAATTGAGTTTAAATAAATGGGTAAAATAAACGGAATTAAGTGCAAAATGGAATATATTGAAAAATTTCACCGTTGAAAGATTTTGAGCGGTTTAATTAAAATTTTGGGTGTTTATTAAGAAGTCTTAATTACACAATCTTTTATTAAAAAAATCTTGGGTACAGACACCTTTTGGATTTCGAACATTTTATAGATTTTGAATGTTAATGTGACATATTAGGTCACCACTAGAATGGTTACAATAACAACGAAATAAAATACCAGAAAATCGAGATGTGATAACTTGAAAGTAAACACCCTCTGTCAAGATGTAAGGAAAAAGAAGTTAATTATGTAAATTAATGAAAAATTTCAGGGTCAAGTGCATGTCGGTAGGAATGTAAGGTTTTCCGGTCGCATTCTAAATAACAGTCATTGTTTGAGTAAGTGAAGTGACGATCCGTCCGTTTAGATGTTAGATATGAGTAGATGGTGCAGTAGGAGAGCGTCGGTTGTTACGAACGAGACATGAGCCAGCCGTTGAGATGTAGAAAGAGGAATAGTCAGAAATGGCCATAGGGAAAATCAGAGTTCTCGGCGCTCGGAAGAGCATATCTGGTCCGTTATTTCGTCGTTAGAGAAGACAGAAGTAGCAGCGATGTGTTCCATGAGTTACTTTGTTATCTACCCAGACAAGACCAGACAACTCAATAAATAAAGAACTTAGGAATGATAAAATAAAGAACACATTTCGTGATTCCTTTTCTCGCCGTGTTGATATTTCACCTTCCGTTTCCTTGTGAATGTATATCGGGCCCTTTCCCTGTCTTTTTATTCACACTGACGCAGACGGAGATTAAAACACAGTGTCTTCAATCTGTGAAAGAGGCTCGCGGTTGTATGTTCATAGTAGTACCGTTACAATAGATACGTTAGATAGAGGTTCCCAACCTTTTTTGGCCATTACACCCGAAGCATCTCTAAAACCCTTGTCTTCCACCCCTGTGATATATACAGTAGAACTCCCCAAATCCAAACATAGAATAATCTAGACTCGAATTAGACTCCCTCAAATTTGGATTCATCTTCAAATCCATTTTTTTTTGTATTGACATAAATATGAAGCCTTTTCTTCCTCGAATCAGAACAGTACCCTCAATACCAAACATCTTGGATTTTCAGTTTAGAAGATTTGTATTTTATATCCTTATTTTTGACTTTCTTTACAGATTGTAATTGTTATTGAATAAGATATTTCTTGGCCATAATAACATCACTAAGTTCCAAAAGGAAGAGAATTACCATGACTTATGTGCCAAAAAAGTGAAATTCTTGAAAATATAGATAAAGGAATAAGTAACTCGGTTCTAATGAAATAATATATTGGAGGAAGTACACTTTTCTATATAAAAACAAGAGAGAGAAAATTTTACAAGCAGCTTCGTCCTGTGAAAATAAAAGGAGAAGTGCTTTACGAAAAAACTACAATATTACAATATTTGTTTAGTACAATTTTTTCTCATTACTATTGATTGTCAATTAATTTTTGTACATATATGTATTCAAGCTACACTTTTTCTTGCTCGAATCCGAACAGTACCCTCAATACGGCATGCTTGACTTAACGGAGTTTGTACTGTAGTTCTTCTTATTAAAATGTGAAACCCTATTCATGTGGAGGAAGACTAAAGGGCAGTTAACTCGGTGTAAACAAGCCTCCAAAGAATATGGCATCCATGAAAGAGAAAAATAAAGGAACGAAAGAACCAGTGAAGTACGGAGGAAGAAATAACTAAGAAATTGTTTAAAAGATATATATATATATATATATATATATATATATATATATATATATATATATATATATATATATAAGTGTGAATATAAACTAAATAACAAGATATTAGCAACTGTATATTCGTGCGATAGCGTGCATACGCAGATAAGCAAATACATATTTAATTTAATTTATAGTGCAAACAAAACAGTGCACAATGTAATTAAACAGAGCTACGAAGTATATACTAATAAATACGCATAAACCTATGTTGGTAGTGCAACTAAAAGTTTCATGGCTCCCCAATTCGTCAGGCACATATGGCGATTGACCCGCTTATTACAGTTGTTTTTTTAAAGAAATACTGTCTCTCATGGGAGGAACGCTAAGTTATACTCAGATTGAAAGCACAAAGTTAATATGAAACCAATATATTATTGGGATGTAGATTCAAAATAATGAGTGTATGGAGGGAGATATTGGGAAAAACAATAATGCAAGCTTAAAGTTTATAAGGTACATGTTTTTTTTCCGTTGGAAAAAGGATGATGTAAGTTTAAAGTATATATATATATATATATACACATGTACATACATATACACATGTACATACATATACACAAATATTTTTATATATGCATACTGTATATGCACCAAATGCATTAACTTACACAGACTCACTAGAAAAAATCACTGTCAAACAATAACAAACGTTGCAAGTCGAATGCATTTCTCACAATTCGAAAATCCTCTTTCATAAGAAATGTTACGTTTAACTATAGAATAGAATTATACAGTCCAATACATAAATAATTTAACAAATTATTAAATGTTAATATATATATATATATATATATATATATATATAATAGCCGATATATAATAGCTAAAATATAATTAATACCATGGGTGTAAGTTCTGTGGTGGTTGAAAGATTGTTTTCTGTGATGGACATAATTTTATTTTGACAAAAGAAATTGTCTTTAAGTTAAAAATATGGCTAATCTTGTATTCATAAATTTGATGGGTCTTCCCTTGGATCTTTGGGAATTTCGGCGATTCTGTTCGAATTTGGCTAAGAAAGCATAACACAGCAGATGACACTAGAGTCTAAAAGCATCAGACTTCTGAACAGAAATATGACGAGAACAGAATTTCAATATCGAAATATTTTAATAAATAAATGTTTTCTATCAAAGTGCTTTAATTCCTTTTGATACTATAAAGTGATTTGTCATTCTTAGATTGAAAAGAAAATAAGGAGTGTAGGTTCCTAAAGATTGCCGGCCTTTATAGAACCGGTTCCTGGAAATTTGGGATTACATTATATATATATATATATATATATATATATATATATATATATATATATATATATATATATATAGTCGCACTGAGGAGCTGTGATACAGCGAAACAGTACTGTCTGTGAATGACAATAATTTAGCTCTTGAAAATACATTTCAACTGAGCACTGTTGAGTGATAAGCTAATTCTATAAACAACAGCCACCTGCACTAATGCAAAGCTCTTCAGTAAAATGAATGGAGCACTTTAGCTGATTGGCATTTGTTTACATTTGTAAAAACAATACGCTAGATTTAGTTGTGTAACTCTACCGAGTGAAGATAGCTCTGACTGACACCAAATTAGTTGTGTTTCATTCCTGGCTTGAGGCATTCGGATGTCTAGTCGCACTGAGGAGCTGTGATACAGCGAAACAGTACTGTCTTTGAATGACATATATATATATATATATATATATATATATATATATATATATATATATATATATATATGCATTTCCAGCGTCGTAAGGCTATCTCCCTGTGCTTTTTCTATAAATACTTTTGCTTGGATGAGCTTTTCGGTGTGGTAGCAAGATTTTTGACACCCAAACACTCTGAAATATTCGCACTGGAGCTTCCGAATGAAAATAGGCATAGCATGCCTTTTCTTAATTTCTGGTGGAGTGAATTGTGTCATGCTGCTCTTTTTATCGCAGACTGTAACCAGTTGATAGTGCGCAATTGACAAGATCAAAAACAAACAACGCGCATGCGCGAAATTAGAAATACAAAATGGCAACAATTTACGCATCATACCCTGTATATATATTTATGTATTTGTTATGGGTTAACACTGTAAATTGAAAATATTTTTTCACAGTTATGTAAGGGAGGTAACTTATGTGATGTTTTTAAAGTTTTTTTTAATTGTAGTATTTTAATTCAAGGAAATTTTGTCGTTATACATATTTTTTGCGTATATATCTGTAGTTAAATCTGAATTGGTATATATATATATATATATATATATATATATATATATATATATATATATATATATATATATATGTATGTATATACTGAAAAACAAACTACCATAGGAGATATTTATTTAATTTTAGTCGATAAAAAACAGCTTTAAATCTTCAGAACTGTAAACCAAATGTAAATGGAAAAATCCACTCCAGGTTTAAAAATTAAGAATAGCGATTTCATATTGAGAGATTGGGGGAAAGAAAGATGTAATTTATCGTGTAGAAATAGAGCTCTCAACGGATCTATATCCTCTAGCAAATTTCATTCGGATTACCAATAATTTTATTAATATATATATATATATAGGTAATAATCTGCTGGTATATAATCCAAGTGAATCGCATTAATATAATATTAAATATTAAAACTGATTCCCGCATAGAACTCAATGTTTTAATTAAACAGAGCAACATATTTTATACAATAGGAATTAAGATTACATTAGGTTAATGATCATTTTCACCTTGTAAATTGAAAAAAAATACAAGAATTTTCCAAGCCAGTCGGTGGATGATGAATTATAAATAATTCATATGATAATTATATGATAATTCATCATCAATTGACTTGTTTGAAAATACTTGTAACTTATAATTTCAATTTACAAGGTGATAATGATCATCACCTAGTGTAATCTTAATTCCTGTATGAAATGTATATATATATATATATATATATATATATATATATATATAATATGCGTGTATATAGTGGTTTCCAGTCGAATCCATTTCATTCACTTACGTGCTAATACCCTTGCGAAAGGTATGAATCCTCTTCTTCTCCCCCCTCCAGCTATGGGTAAATAGCAGGACCGACTGGGTTCTATAGCTTTGAATGGCAACTGGTCTACTGCAGAAAGAAATGGCAACCTGCTGCGGGAAAATCTGCCTCGTCAGTCATGTATTGAAAGATACATGATCTCCTACGCTTGTATTACCTCGGGCACATAATTGACTGTTATAGTGGCACCCTCAAGAATGTTCCAGCGAAGTTACTTTCTCTTTTAATAAGTGTGGCACTCTTCAGATCCAAAAAAATATGTAGACATTTTAGATTCATAATAGTGTGGATATGATAAATATCTCAAACATCAAATGGATTAAAATGACATAAAATGCAAAATAAAATATGGCATTGCTTTCATCATTGTTTTTATGCACTATTCTGTTTAGAAAGTTAAGCATTCTTCTATTTGTCTGATAGAAAATCTGTCAAAAAATTAAAACCATCTATCACACCGTAAAGACATTCAAAGAATAATTGACGTGCATTGCAAGGTCACTAATTAAAAAAACTATTTGTAAATGTTTTCTGAATAGTTACTATGAAGTCATCCCATAAATAATATCCGTATTAAGTTTCCAAAGATATACAAAATGATTTAAGCTAAGAACATTAGATTGTTATATAAAGGGTGTTTCATTAAGACGGATTATATATAAGGGTGTTTCATTAAGAGGGATCAAAGTCAGCAGTAAATAACTCATGGCAATTATGTGTGAAAAATAATATCTCCCAAATGTCTGCCAAATCTGAAAGAAAAAGATCATCAGACGCTTAAACTTAATTCACATCAGTTCAAGTTATTGGAACACCCATTATAATCGTTCGTCTTCTGATGTTCTGCGAATAATCTCGCAGAATAATCGTTCTTAACATTATTTCCTCCTTCGCAACACTGGCCATCCTGTGCAACTGTTGTCTAACATTGATTCTTCTGTGTGCCGTGTCCCTTCAGTACGCAGGCGATTATAGCTCTCCGCAATTTCTTGTAATTTGTAGCTCTTAATAGATGTTGACTTTTTATTATCTCTCCTAACATTGTTCCGCCATCCATTTATTCAAGCACATTCTTCTCCTTATATGTGCCGTGTCACTTCAGGACGTTGGCGATTATGGCTCTCCACAATGTCCTGTTCTTTGAAGCTAATAATAAATGTTGCCTTTTGTTATTTATCCTAAACACTGTTCCGTCATCCATTTATTCAAATACCCAATTCTCCCCTTTATATGTGCCGCGTCCCTTTAGGACGTTGGCAATCATGTCTCTCCACAATTCCTATCTATTGTAGCTCTTAATAAATTTTGACTTTTTGTTATCTTGCCTAAACCTTGTTCCGCCATCCATTTACTTAAACACATTAAGTAGGTTAACTGTTGTCTTCTTCTGTCCCTCTTGCCTTCAATCTGTCATGTGAGTATCACATTTTCCAAACACCCTTTCCTCATTATGTGCTCAAGGAATTTCAACTGTCTCTTTCTGATGTTAAGTGGAAGTTTCCTTTTTGTTCCCATCTTCTCAAAAACTTTATCGTTGCTCACATTAATATAATATAAAATATCCCATTAATATAATATAAAATATTAAATATTAAAACTGATTCCCGCATAGAACTCAATGTTTTAATTAAACAGAGCAACATAATTTATACAATAGGAATTAAGATTACATTAGGTTAATGATCATTTTCACCGTGTAAATTGAAAAAAAAATTACAAGGATTTTCCAAGCCAGTCGGTGGATGATGAATTATAAATAATTCATATGATAATTATATGATACTTCATCATCCATTGACTTGTTTGAAAATACTTGTAACTTATAATTTCAATTTACAAGGTGATAATGATCATCACGTAGTGTAATCTTAATTCCTGTATGAAATGTATATATATATATATATATATATATATATATATATATATATATAATATGCGTGTATATAGTGGTTTCCAGTCGAATCCATTACATTCACTTACGTGCTAATACCCTTGCGAAAGGTATGAATCCTCTTCTTCTCCCCCTCCAGCTATGGGTAAATAGCAGGACCGACCGGGTTCTATAGCTTTGAATGACAACTGGTCTACTGCAGAAAGAAATGGCAACCTGCTGCGTGAAATGATAGCCTCAGCATCTTTCTGTAGAACCACATTTCTGTTGCTTCAAGTTTCTCCTTCATTTTTGAGGAGATTGTCCAGCACTCGCTGCCAAATAGGAGGACATATATCATGAAACAATCCAGTACTCTTTTCCTTGTTTTTAACGAAGTTTTTTCTTTTTCTTAATACTCAGCTTAGATTTTGGAAGGCATCTTTCTCTATCCTGTTGCGCCCACGCACTTTAGTGTCACTCTTTTGTCCTCTGTTAAAAAAACTTTCCAAATATTTAAATTATTTACTTGTTTGATTTTGGTATCTCCGGTTTGTAATTCGCATTTTGGTCTCATTGTTTTGCTAACAACCATGGAGTCTATCTTCTTTCTGTTCATCTGTAATCCTTTCTCTCCGCTTTCTTTCACTACCTTCTGTAGGAGATTTTGTAACTTTCATTCCGTATCTGCTATCAATATTGTCTCACTATGTCATCTGCATATTTTATATTGTTAAGATTGTGACCGCCAAGAATAAATCCTGGTAGGACTTCTAATTCTCCCAGACTCGCCTCCCTGTACCGGATCAACCAAGACACATCTCTTTTTGATTTTAGAGACTTTAAGGAACCCATTCGAATTAATACAAAATATATTTTGTTTCTTAGACAAAAAAGAAAGTAAAATTAACAAACTCCAGTACACATTTTTTGTTCCACGTTTTTAAAAATCTGAAGATGATAAAAATTTACATAAGTAAATTTATTATTTGTTATCTATCGATATTTTTATATCTTTGCCATCCACCTACAAAGATTTGAATGTCTCAACTAAATAGAGCATATTCCTCAAACTTAGTGGATGTATGCCAAACATCCAAAGGCTAGTGGCCTTTTTTCTACTTAAACCTTCAGCTCAGTAAAACTTCGGAAACTTGATAAAATTCCAAATCATCTTCGTAATTTTTTCTCGTAAAAGGAATCTCATAAAAGCCAGGAATATTTCGCATTGTTTCTGTAACAATTTTATATGTTCTAAAATCACAGTGAATTCGATTGTTTATGTGTTTAATACACGTGTTCATCTTTAGCTGATGCAAATATTTACTTACTTGTTACATTGGTTCCAAAACTACTGCATTATCGCCCCGATTAATTTGTCATTTAAGGGATAATTACAATATATACCAGCAACCAACCCAACAACAAAAGACAAACAATCCGACAAATACTTAATAATATAAAATACTGTACAATATAAACTGTAAGCTTTATCATAAAACAAACAGGCCAGCATCAATAAACTCATTCAATAAGGAAAAACATATATATATATATATATATATATATATATATATATATATATATATATATACAGGCAGGTAAAATGGGAACAAATGAAGTAAAATTCCACTGTATGTAACATTTAATTAAAAAGAGGGTTCAATACAGAGTAGAGGAGACACATTTGTAGTGTTGAAATATAATTGTAATTGTGTAGCGATTTTTAACGTGTTTTTGTTTTAATATCCTAAAATAACACACACACACACACACACACACACATATATATATATATATATATATGTATAATCAAAATAATTATGATTTAAGCTATGAGCATTGAATTTATTTTTCGTCTATAATATGATGGTATCTATCTGTTATAGACATCCGAATTTCGAGTTACCGATTCTGATTTTCACCTTTCATTGCGGACCAGGAAACACAAGAGACAGTCTGGCAGACGTACATGCACAAAAAAAAAAAAAATGCAGACAACGAAAAGCACATTTTGAAGAAACAAATAATTGTGTACGTAAAGTAAAATAGAATTTATTATTCATGATGTTGTCTAGGAAGAGAATTATTAAAATATGTAACGCCAGAAGCAACTGTAAGCAGAACGGACACAGAGAAGAAAAAGAGGTTTGAAAGTCTGGAACGAATAAAGCGTTGAGTGGAACAGATTTAGAGGAAAAAGAATGAAGAACAGGAAGTAGACAGAGATTCAATACACACTCATTTTTTTACGGAAAAGCTTAGTCGGCTAGAAGAGAAGGTCTGACCAAATTGTCCTTCCAGTACAGTCTCCGTAGCCAATTACATGGCATCTGAAGAAAAAAAACAGAAGAATTCAGAGAGAATAATGAGAAAAAAAAACATGAATTCGGATTTAGTATATAGATAATATGTAAATATAAAAAAAAACCTTGGATTTTGACATGCGCAGTTACATTTCTCTATCTCTTTGAACATAAAGCAGCTACAGAGATCAAATCTAGTATAGTTGGGCATACACAGAAACTATTTCGTCATTTGATTATAAATGTACTTCATATGTATCTATTAGAAAAGGTCGAAAGTACTTGGGTTAAAAAAACAACAAAAAAACTACAACTTGATGGATTTCATGTTAATATCAAGAAACAAATTAGACAAATTGAAAGTACCAATATGTCGATATTATTCAATACAAAATGTTTAAATGAAAATATGCTGCCCAAATATACACATGTATATCTATATAAATAAATAGAATATCAGTGTGTCATTGTGTCCCACTTTTTCAATTTGATTCCTAGCAGCCGTAGCCTAGCATTTTGGAATAAGGCCGACTGTGTGAGCAAATTAAAATTCTTCCGGGCCGGATCCGGACTCGCTATCCTGAAATTATGGATTCCAAAGTTTTCGTTACTGTGATTTTTTACGGCGAATTTTATGTATGATAACAGTTTTTATAACTTGGAAATAAATTTGGGAATAATTGCGAAATTAATTGCGAAATCCAGCAAAAGTCACTGATGAAATAAAAAATAATTGCTTGTACGGAAATGTAAGGACCTACGCGCATCACACTGTCTTTAAATTAAATGGCGTCATAAGAATTCTCGTTGACCTTTTAATCGGTGAGCTTAAATATTAATACAATACTGCAGCGATCAATTTTGAGTTCTTCTGTAGTTTATTATTGCCTATCCCATATGGCAGCAGTATGCTTTGCAAATAGAAATCTCCGGCAACGGAGGACGAGGCTGCAGTCAAAAAAGCAAAGGCTGCAACTAGGAAAGAAAGTCCCGTGCAAATGAAAACCCAGAGCAAACGGCAACCAGAAGAGCTTCCAATATGTCGGCTTTTAAGCGAGTATAAAATATAATCAACGAAACTCAATCGAATATATTTTATTCGTAAGCGTTGAAAAAAAGAAACAACATTCAGAATTATCTAAGTGCTGCTTCGATGGTCCTCTTTTATAATGTTCATGTCGTAATTTTAATGGGGAAAATTGATTTGAGATACGAGTCTTTTGAGAGTCTGTCTATATTTCTGAGATGAGGTATTATGTACAGTATTTACATTAGTCGGACTATTGTTCTCATCTTTGTCGCCATATTTGTCACAACGTTTCGGCCTTCTTCAGGTGGTTGGAATTTCGAGCCGAACCCTTTATTCCTTTATTCATACCAAGATGTCCTCAAGGACACATGGCACAGTGGATAAAGGCGTTGGTTCGATCCAGTGACAGACCCAAAGAGTGTGAGTTCAACGCCAGGTTCAGGCAGTGGAGAACTTTCAGAGGGAAAATTAGCAGGAGATAAAACATCAAACATGGCTCGTGGAACTAGAACAGTCTACCCCAGTGATCGAAATAATGGGTTCGGTTCGAAATTCCAACCACCTGAAGAAGCGTTGTGACAAATATGGCGACAAAGATGAGGACAATAGTCCGACTAATGTAAATACTGAGTCTTTTGTGTTACGAGTTCGATCTTGGAACGAATTAAACGCTTATCTCAAGACATTACTATAGCCTCACTAGGGGACTCAATTCAACTTAGTTTTGCGTTTTTAGTCTTCCATAGATCTGGGCGCAGTACTTGTGTTGATCTCTGTAACCCAAATATTACTGTAGTAACTAATACCATTATTTCTCTTTAAATATTTACGAACCTAATAAGAATTCCATTCTTTGTCTTCTTTTCTTATGGGATCGTAGCATGTGTACATATGTATATATTATGGGACAAAATTAGATTATCTTTAGTCGTAACCGCCTCGGTAACATTTCATGTTTCTATCTTCATTTATAAATTGATTAATTTTATTGCGTTTCTTTGACCTCACTCATATTCTAAAAATCTTTGTAAATTGATAAAATCTTTATCAGAACATCGAAAATGCAACAGTGTTTGGAATAATTCTAGATACATTTTTAAATGAATCCATTTTTGTTGCTGTCTATCTTTAATGCATAGATCTCCGGATGACACGTGACCCTAGCCTCAGTTGAAAAAAATTAAGACAGGCAATTCTCATATTACCTTTCATGTGGGGAAAATGTCTAAAATTCATATTTATATCATTGCATTTTATGGAAAATGATTTCAGATTATTAACAAAGCCTTGTTTTTCCATAATAATGCAACAGTGTTTAGTATAGATCTAGATGCATTGCTAAAAGAATCCATTTTTATTTGCTATCTATCTTTAATGCATGTATAACATAGATTCCCGGATAAGACATGGCTCAGAAAAAATAAGATGAGTAATTCTAATATTAAGATTCATGTGGGGATAATGTGTATAATTTATATTTATTCCATTCCGTTTTATGGAGAATGGTTTCAGATATCTGCCGTTAGTCGGTTTGAAGGATTTGAGATGAAATCTTAGATGACTTGAAACTGTCATAGAACTGAAATTTGTACCAGTTTCAAGGAGAGTAACAAGTATTTTCATACAATAACTTATTTGGGATTGTGTAGCGATGTGCTTCGTCAAATATTGCATCTCCAGCAATGGTTGTCCTTGGACGCCCACTTCTCTGCTTTTTGCTAGATGTCCCTGATATTTAGAAATTCGCGATACTATAAACAACTGTTTCACTACAACCTACATTTACACTAATTTCACGTTCAGAATAGCCTTCATCGCGTAGAACAAATTTTGGGCAATTCGTGTGGGTGGAAGTGAGGATTTTTTCGTCCATTTTCTAAGCCTAATTCGCTACAGGGATATTCTGTCACAATGATTACTAATTTGGCAATGGCAATGACAAAAGAATCTTAAATCATGTGTGAATAATGGCTAATGCAATAATAAAAAGTTATTCTATCATGCAATCTCATGATAGGAGGTAATATCAAAACATGAAAATAACCTTGTTACACCTAAGGGGTCTCAAACTTTTGTTAATGACTGTAATTTCATTTCTTTGGCCTCACTCATATTCTAAAAATCATTGTAATTAGTTGAAACATCAATAATGCAACATTGTTTGGAATAAATCTAAATGCATTGCAAAAAGAATCCATTTTTATTGCTATCTTTAATGGACGTATAACATACATCTCCAGATGACACATGACCGGCGCCTGAACTGAGAAAAATTCAGACAAGTAATTATCTTTTCACGTTGGGAGAATGTCTATAATTTATGTCGAATTGGGAGAATGTCTATAATTTCGTCTAGCCGAAAACTTTTCGGCTTGATGGTCGAACTCTCTGCCTCTGAGCAGAGGGGAACCCGGACGAGGCTTAGCCGAAGGGCAGAGTCTCGTTCGGGGAGGTTGACCAACCCGATCCCGTTATGCGGGTTCTACGGGCATTTTTTGGCCGAGCTTACGGGCTCGAAAAACCCACGTTAAACCCGGCCTTGTGCCACATGTAACCCTTGTTGGGGGGTGGCTAAATATCGTCTATAATTTATGTGTATTCCATTTTATGGGAAATGGTGTGCTTCATACCACATTTCCGTATTTTTAAGAGAGACGATATCAATTTTCTATCCGGGAATGGTCATCAATTGAAAAGTAGAAAATGCGGCGATAAAACCTTTATTCATAAATCCGTTTATTTTTTATGAGTCCTGTTTATTAAATATTAAAATGAACATAGACTCTCTTGAAGTCAATTTTCTTCTCTAGTCTAAAATGTGATGTTATCATTCTTTCTGCTTTTAATAACGATAAATTTAAATTTCAAAACCTCACGATTGAATAAGGAAATATGTCTAAAATCATTTTATTTTTGGTGTTTCCAGTAGGTTTTTGTGAAGGTGAAGACAGACACAAGTGCTGAAGTAGGACTTTGAAACCAGAGTATGCAGACCATGATTACCGTTAATGGTTACGAGAGAAATCTGACAAAATAATACACTCAATAAGATTTCACTTGTCCCATGTCTCTATTGAGAAAAATGAAGACATTCTAATATTCTAGGAGGCACTGTGGAGGAATCGGAGAGCCGTGTTCGAATTCCACTCAAATCCATTCTATTCACTTACGTGATAATACTCTCTTATTCTCCCCCAGCTATGGGTAAATAGCAGGACAGACCGTGTTCTATAGCCTTGGATGGCAACTGGTCTACCGCAAAAAGAATTTGCAATCTACTGCGGGAAAATGTGCCTCGATACATAATCATCTAAGCGTGTATCACGCATGGCACATAACTGACTGAATTCTAATATTACCTTTCATGTGTGGAGACTGTCTATAATTTATACTATTCCATTTTATGGAAAATCATTTCAGATTCTTAGCAAATATGTACGTCGTGCAACATTTCAGTTTTTTAAGAGAGGCGATGTCACTTTTCTTATAACTATCTGGGAAAGGTCTTCGATTGAAAAGTACGAAGTGCAGCGTTAATGACATTTATTCATAAATGTGTGTAATTTAAGCCGGTGCTGTTAGTAAATAAATAAAAGGAAACGACAGGATGACACGAACTGTCACGTGAAGACGCGATATTTGAAAATGATGAAACTAACATACCACAAAAAAAATTTCCTTTCAGAATGGCTTATGAAAGCTAAAAGTCGTCGGGTCATGGGCAATTTAGATTTAAATATGCACCGAGAAAACATAACAAGAAAATTCCGTTAGTCTTTAACCAATAAATAATAAAGGAGTCCTGCATTTCGGGCTTGTTCCACAAGGTCGCGCCATCAACCCTAAATTGTATTGCCAGCAGCTAGACCGCGTGTACGACAAATTAAAGAAGACATATCCGGCTTTGTTCAATCGAGATATGGCTTTGTTTCACTGACAATGCGGAGGGGGTACACACTGCCAAGTCGACTAAGAAGTTCAATCAGATGGACGGTATTGAGATTCTTCTACATCTACCATTCAGTCCCATATGGTCGATGTTGAGATTCTTCACATCCACCATTCAGTGCCGATACTGCTCCAAGTGACTACGGCATATTCCGCTTAAGGGCACACTTCCTCTGCGGCCGGCGATTCAACGCTTTTGATGAAATGAAGGAAGCTTGTTTTTTTTTTTTATTCAAAGCCAGCGGACTTGTATCTTGGACAGATTCGAATTCTGGCTGATCGATGGCAGAAGTTCGTCGAGAATAATGGACTCTATTTTGAATAATAAATCTTGGTGTTGCTCTATAAAATGTTGTTTTCTTTCCGCTTCCTAAATGAGCCAGGACATTCTGGCCTACCAAATATTTTGTCTATTTCTTTGTGTGTGTGTACGTGAGTGTAGACCCCTGTTTTGTGTTTTGCTGCCAATGGAATTCCTGAATGACAACTTGAACTTAATTTATGATTTCAAAGAAAACATGATATTACATTTTTCTTCCTTTTCCAAAGGAGTCATGTAAGGATTCGTATGGTTTTGTTTTGTTTTTAGACGTTTTACAGCTGGTGGTGAACATTTGTTGATGGAAGCCACCCACCGCCGAACACTGAACAAGCATTCTTATATTCACATCACTGAACTGAAAGGCTCATTGTTAATTCCTTTTGCAGTTGAACCAATCGTTCAACTGAACAAAGAAGAACCAACGACTTGATCAGAGATTTACGAAGTCTTTATCGACAAAAAGCTTTGAAGCGAAGCTGTCAGAACAAGGAACTCACATGAGCTCTCGATGGAAAGCTCACTTTTCAAATTATTCAAACTGCTGTGTCAACTCCAAAATATAAAACATATAACCCATACCACAATGCAACCAGTCAAAAACATTGGCCTTATTTTGAAGTGAGTCTGACAATATTATACAAGTGTCTCTATGCACTTTTAATATGAATAGGACTTAACGATCAAATGAAATTTGGAAACCAAAAATGAGATATTGCACTGATATGCGACACTGTTTGGAAGATGTATTAGTTTGGCCGCTGTGTCGCCATTAGCTGACGTGTAAAGACATATATCGACAGAGTGATAAAATAGAGAAAAAAATAAAGATGGAGGCATAATGACAAACAGAATGAAACGGTAGCATTGATTGATAGAAAACGATGAAGAGAAAAAGAATGAAATGATAGATATTTGATGAAGCGAATCTCTTTCCCGTTGGTGACTGATGTAAGAAAACAGATAAGAAGAAAATTATTTGGCGCCAATGTCCCAAAGAAGGAGATAGACAAATTACTGATGGTGGCATCGAAGTCAACTTTTTAGACTCAAGTAGAGATTGGTGGCGACAGATACAATGTGTTCATCATAACTTACCAGGCGAAGTCTTTTAATGAAACTTCAAAGAGTTCCTAATAAGATTTAGAAATTGTATTTTTTATTTTGAAATGTACGACGCAGAAGATAGTTTTTCAGTTTACACGCTCGGGAGGTTGACATAAAACGTACACGGGAGTCCTGGAAGATTTCCGTCCAGCAAAAAGCAGTTTCGCTAATAACTTCATGTTTATTCTTTTAGTTAGATTTTTAGAAGTGTGTCGAACCGCTAACTTATCAACACTGCTTTTAAACACACACCTGTATATTTCTAAAGAAGTTATGATTTTTGTTATTTATTAAGCCGACAAATGTTATCATTTTATATGACGTTTAAAGTGATAAAATCGGTCGTATTAATATATATATATATATATATATATATATATATATATTAATGCGAGATGTATTAGTTTGGCCGCTGTGTCGCCATTGTTCGATGCGCAAATAAAGAAATAAACAGACACGGAGGAATATACTAACATAAAGAAGGCCATAAAAGCTCACACAGAACAAACAGTGAGGGAACTACAAAAAACAAAAACTGAAAAACAAAGAAAATTAAAACGGAATATTTCCTCCAGACAGAAGAACAAAAGAGAAGTCAAACCAAACTCAGAAAAAAGTGAACGACCATACCACAAAAGAAAACACCGCAACTACACTGACCACCTCACAACCAATGTAAACACAAAACAGACCAAATAAATACACCAAAAGACAACCACCAGCACCACAACCAACAATAACAACACCGCCACCATCAACGATAGCTAGAACCTCAAAACAAACACACACTCAAAACAAACCACTAACTTATGCGGACATCCTTAAGGTGCCGTACAAACATACACAAACCAAAACACGGCAGTCATTCTACAGAACGCATAACCCCATTAGACATCCCAACCACCAAGATTACCCCCTAGTAGACAATCAACCGCAAACACACTCAACCTTTAAAAAAACGGAATAATACCCCAACCAGGACACTTGGATGGGGGTATAGCATCCCTAATAGGAGACATGATGCAAGCTTTTGAGCTTTTATGAAAGAACTTCGCCATGCTTGCAAATACAAACTTGACCCATACGGGCGAGTTATAAATTTAAGTAACAATACATTTTTCATAAACATTCAGTTTATTAAATAAAGGACTAAGCTTTTGCCCTAGTCCCCCAAGATTTGATAAAGACACCTTTGCAAAGGACCTGAAATCCTTCTTCAGTAGAATACGGCTAAAAGCCCACTATGGGGACAATGATCGCACATACCTTCCATACTTGATACATTAAAAGAGAAGGATACTACATACACCCCACAAAACATAGACATTACGATACAGACATTTGAAATAGCCGTAGCAAATGACATAAAGAAAACAATAGCACGTAAGCTGCCACGTAACAATATTACAGAAGGGGAACGTATAGCCCTTGACATGCTGACACATAGAGATGACTTAATCATAACACAGGCTGACAAAGAGGGTGCCACAGTGATTTGGGGAATCAAAGAATACATGAAAGAGGCCAACAATCAGCTAAACGACAAAGAAACCTATAAAAGCTTACCTATATATCCTCTTCCCGAATAGCTCACTAAACATAATGCTTCGCAACAATCTAATCGACAAGGAAACATGCACAACACTTACACCCACAAACATCACACCTGCTCGCTTCTATCTCCTTCCTAAAATACACAAAAGCAACAACCCAGGAAGGCCGGTCATTTCATCATTCAGCTGCCACATGACCAAAATTTCCAAATACGTAGACCATTACATACAACCCCTAGCTCAGGAAGTACATCAGAGACACAACAGACCTACTAAACAAAATGAATTACATACAAACAGTTCCAGAGAATGCTATTCTAGTGACTATGGACGTAAGGTCACTCTATTCAAACATTAAACACATCGAAGGGCTAACCGCACTTCAGGAAGCACTTACTAAAAGAAGAAAACAAGACCCCCCCCTCCAGAAGTCATCATAAAACTCATGGAGCATATTCTTACATTGAATACTTTCACCATTGCAGCTCCATCTTATGCTACAATATTCATGGGAAAATTTGAGGAGACCCATATCTATCCCCTCATTGGTAGCGACTGCGTATTCTATGCAAGATATATTGATGATATATTCTTTGTATACAAAGGCAGTGACGACAAACTTATCCAATAACTCATGACCCTAAACACGACTCAAGTTTGACTATGAAAAATCAACAACATCGGTAACATTTTTAGACACCTGCATTTACATAGATGAAAACAGGAAACTACAAACGACACTACACACTAAAATCACTGACACCCACAACTATCTACACTTTAAGTATTCCCATCCTAAACACGTCAAAGAGAACCTTCGCACTTAGACTCAGAAGGATATGTTCCAACAATGAAGAATTAAATAAACACATTGAAAATCTGGAGCATTAATTCACAACACGGAGCTATAAACAACACCTAATCAGGGAACAAATAAATAAAGCAATTTCCACACCAAGAGAAGACACTCTAATGTACAAGATTAAAAATAAACCCAGCCGCATCCCTCTAGTAACCACTTTCAACCCCACTATACCAAATAATCAAAAGTCGCTGGGAAATACTACATCTCAAACCAGACCTAAAAGAATTGTTTAAGGAACCCGGCCTTCTAGCATATCGCAGACCTAAGAACCTAAAAAAATCATAGGTAGTAACCACATTTCAGGGGACAAGGTAATCCGTAATAAACTAACAACAAAAACCACAGGATTTTTTCAACCATGTAACAACAAAAGAAGTTTATGCCGCAACCACATTAGACACACAAATTCATTCATTAGCTCAGTCACTAAATCTACTTTCAAAATCTACCACGATTCTAACTGTAGAAGTCATAACATAATTGTTATGGGAACTTACCCATAATAATAATGGACTATTCCGGACATCATAAATACTGCGCCTCAAGAGGAAGCGACAGTCGAGAGTCAGAGACAAAGTCGAATCAGACGATTATTGTAATACATTGGAATAGTGATACTTGTCGAGACTAACTCTCTCTAACCAAATCTGATATTCGTTACTAATACTTCTACTTCTTTGTACATATTTCTGTTTGTAATATATCTGTGTTATTCCATACCTATGTTCGAGTTATTCTTCATTGGTTCTACCTTGGACCATCACCGTGGTACAAGGAACCTGGACCATAACAAGTGGGACGAGGTAACCCAAAGGAAATACGAACTCTCTACGCGGAAGACATACTTTTTTGCTATCCGTCGCACATAACATGTGGTCGACGACTAAACTCTAAAAAAAAAAAAATCACAAGTTCTACGTGGAGATTTCTAAAAAAAAAGAAGTTCTACGCGAACACATAAAAAAAAGAATTTTCTTTTTGGATATCAATTTCACTGGCAACAAAGGAATTTTTTTTTGCGTACACAGGTTTCAAAATATCAGGTTACACTAAAGTAAAATACGTAGACAAAATTACGTCAACATGGAAGATTTTAAGTCAACCATTGTGGAACTTATCAAAATTCAATTGGAACAGCAACAAAAGTACGAACAGAAACAACTTGAATTTCAAGAATTATTGCTACGTGTAATGTCAAATAAAGAGCAAAAATCCGAGAATAAAACAGTTCTCTCACAAGACGCTATTTGGAGAACTATCGAAGATTTCACGTACGCACCCGAAGAAGATAAAACTTTTGCAAATTACTTCCGAAGGTACGAAGATCTATATGAATTTGACTGCAAAGATTGGTTAGACGCACGAAAAGTACGTCTATTACTAAGAAAATTAGCCACATGCGAATATACCAAATTCATAGATTATATCCTTCCAAGGAAAACTAATGATTTAACTTTCAAAGAAGCCATACAACTGTTAACAGAACTTTTCAGCCATAATACCTCACTATTCCACAAAAGATGGAAATGTCTGAACCTTACAAAAAAGGACAGCGAAGATTACATAACTTTCGCGTCTATTGTTAATAAATATTGTGATGACATCAAATTATCGGAACTCAGCGCGGACAATTTCAAATGCTTAATTTACGTCCAAGGCCTGGTTTCAACCAAAGACGCGGAAATGAGACGCAGAATCCTTACTAAATTGGGGAGTGAACATGATTTGACACTTCAAAAGCTAGCCAAAGACTGCCAGAGATGCATCAGTGTGAAGAGAGACTCAAAAGACATAGAATAAGCTGGCATAGCACACATACGTAAAGTACGAAGACAAACCAACTTTCCCTCCTCAGAAACAAACCAAACTAATCCCCCCCCTCAAAAACAGGTAAAACAAAACTTTCTAACTCTAAAAGTCAATATCAGAAAAAACTACCACCCAGTCCATGCTATCGCTGTGGGACTTGGCATTGGTTTAAAGACTCTACATACCGTTTTAAAACTTGTCTAACATGCAAAAAAAAAACAGGACACAAAAGTTCTCATTGTTGGTCTAGAAGAGAAAGCAAAAGCAGAATAAGAATTACGAGGACTGACCAAGCAGATGAGACTAACATAAGAAAATATGTACAAGTTGAAATGCAAAACAGAAAAGTCAGGCTACAGCTGGATTCTGGCTATTATGAATCTACAAACATGGAGAAAATTGAACAAACCTGCAATGTTAAAAACGGATAAAATTGCTAGATCAGTTACGGGGAGAAAGATAAAATTTGAGGGTGAAGTAATTACAAATGTAACATTTACTGGAAAATATCGAAAGAACTAAAAATGTACGTCTTAAGAAATACAGAAAACCTATTCGGAACGGACTGGATGCAAAAATACGAATTGTCGGATTTACCAATAAGTACGTGCTGCCAAAATGTAAAAAGCTTACCAACCGAGGCAGACAAATTAAAAGAGAAACTAAAAACGAGTTTCCCCGAAGTATTTTCAGCAGGTCTCGGAAGATGTAAAAAAAATGGCAGCAAATATCGAAGTAAAAGAAAACGTTCAACCTATCTTCAAGAAAAAAAGGAACGTACCGTTTGCGTCAATAGAAAAAATGATCAAGAATTAACTAGACTCGAAAACACTGGCATATTGACAAAAGTAGAATACAGTAAATGGGCCGCACCTACGGTCTACGTCAAAAAGAAATCAGGAGAAATTCGAGTTTGCGCTGATTTTTCTACAGGTTTGAACGCAGCAATAAAGGATTACCACTATCCTCTACCCAGTCCAGAAGAAGTATTCACTAAATTAAGAGGCGGAAATTTTTTTTCAAAAATTGATTTAAGTGAAGCGTACTTGCAAATTCCAGTCGATGAGGAAAGTTCAAAACTACTGAGCATAAACACACACAAAGGACTGTACAAATACCAAAGATTACCAGTTGGGATTAAGGTCGCGCCGGTTATATTCCAACAGACAATGGATACGATGCTTGCCGGACTAGAGTACACGATTGCATACCTGGATGACGAATTGATTAATAGCGAAAGCGTTGAAAAACACTGGCAACATGTACAAGAAGTGTTTAAGAGAATACAAAGCTACGGATTCAAAGTAAAATAAAACAAATGGGAATTTTTCATGAAGGAAATTAAATACCTTGGCCATATCATAGATCAAGAAGGTAGACGACCAAACCCTGAAAGGTCAACAGCAATAAAAAAAAATGCCAGTTACTAAGAACATTACAGAATTACAAAGTTTTCTAGGATTAGTGAATTACTACCAGGAATTCATACCTCACATGCATAAACTTCGCGCACCACTGAACGAGCTGCTAAAGAAAGAAAAAGTTTGGCAGTGGACAGATCAATGCCAGGAAACATTTGACAAAATAATAAAGACGTTAACATCGGATTTATATTTGGCACACTACGATCCTAAACTAGAAATAATTGTTGCAAGTGACCCAAGCGCCTATGGAGTCGGCGCGTGTATATGGCATAAAATGCCAGATGGGACAATAAAACCCATCGCACATGCTTCTCGAACTCTATACAAGCGGAAAAACAATACTCACAAATAGAGAAAGAATCTCTGGGAATAATCTTCACAGTCACAAGGTTTCATAGGTACATCTATGGCAGATGTTTTACTCTACAGACGGATCACAAGCCGCTACTAACAATTTTTGGTTCGAAAAAGGTCTACCGGTTTACACTGCAAATAGGTTACTAAGATGGGGAACGATTCTTCTGAACTACAATTTCAGATTGGAGTATTTACCAACGAAAAAGATCGGGCATGCGGATGGTCTGTCGAGACTTATACCAACAAAGATAGAGCCATTGGAAGATACGGTAATCGCAGCTCTAAGAAATGAAGAAGATATCAGGACAGTACTATGTTGTACAGTTAGAAACCTCCCAGTCACACTACAAGACATAAAAAATGAAGCCAAAAATGACGAATTTATAAATGAAACAAAAGCAAAAATAGCAGAAAAAGATAAGCAAATATCAGACAGCTTTTTTCTATGCGATAATATGCTACTTTACAACGAAAGCTTTGTAATTCCCAAAACACTACAAAAGCGAATCCTAAAGGATTTCCACAGGGGACATCCTGGAAAAAATAGAATTAAGTCGCTAACGCGAAGCTATGTATATTGGAAAAATATGGACCAGGATATTACTCAGATGGTGGAAATGTGCAAGGGTTGTAACTTAGCAGCCAAAGCACCGCCAATCATCCATAAGCCATGGCCAGAGATTGATCGTCCGTGGTCAAGAATACACGCAGATTATGCAGGACCAATTGATGGTTTCTACTATTTAATCATAGTGGATAGTTATAGTAAATGGCCAGAGGTGTTTCGTTGCAAAAGTCCTACTGCGGAAACTACTATAAATTGCCTCCACGAACTATTCGCTTGGTTTGGAGTAGTGGATTGCCTAGTCACAGATAATGGAACGCAATTCACATCAGGAAACTTCTAATAGTTTTGCGAAATTTATCAAGTCAAAAATATAAAATCCCCGCCATACCACCCAAGATCAAATGGACAAGCGGAGAGATTTGTTGATACACTCAAAAGAGCGTTACGAAAAGCATACGATGTGCCTACGGAGAAAGCATTACAACAATTTCTACAGGTATATCGAATTGCGCCAAATAATGCTACGCCATCGACATTATCACCCGCAGAAGTGATGTTTGCTAGAAAAATCAGATCTGTATTTGATAAATTGTTACCAAGTCAAACGAAACAAGTAACACAGCCCTATTTACGAAAAAGAAAATTCCTCCTAGGAGAAAAAGTTTTTTTAAAGCATATAAAAATAATACATCTTACTGGGAGCACGGGACAATTGACAAAAGAATCGGCAATATGGTTTACATAGTACAGGAACAAAAATTCTTACATAGAAGACACGTAAACCAAATAAGGAAAAGACTGTTACAGGATACTAACAGTCCACCTCAAGAAGAGGTGATGGACACGATTTTCGATACATTTGATATAAAAAGACCGCAAACAATGCCAGAACCAAGAAAATCGTACATAAAAAGAAAGTTCACAGAACCTTTGGAAATAGATCCAAAGAAAAAAAGATATTAAAAACCCCTGCTACGCAAAAGCTTAGGAAGTGGGGTGTTATGGGAACTTACCCATAACAATAATGGGCTATTCCGGACATCATACATACTGCGCCTCAAGAGGAAGTAGCAGTCGAGAGTCAGACACAGAGTCGAGTCAGACGATTATTGTAATACATTGGAATAGTGATACTTGTCGAGACAACATAGTTCACTCTAACCAAACCTGATAGTCATTACTAATACTTCTACTTCTTTGTACATATTCCTGTTTGTAATATATGTGTTATTCCATACCTGTGTTCGAGTTATTCTTCATTGGTTCTACCTTGGACCATCACCGTGGTACAAGGAACTTGGACCATAAAAATAATTTACCTCCTAGAATGCACGCTATGCCAGAAACAATATGTAGGAATATCTGAATGGCCCTTTCACTACAGAATTAATAATTATCGCAATCGAATTAAGTCGACTCCCCATGAAAGATTATTACCTGTAGAACAACATTTCCGCATCGAAAAACACGATTTCAAAACCCATGCCAAATTCACTATAATTGAGAGAATAGAAAAGTCCAGAGCAGATAACATTAGAAAGATTTTAGAGTTCCATGAAAATAAGTGGATACAACGTTCAAAAACACACTATCAAGCCGGGGTAAACCATAATTTTAACAATATAGATTGTATTAATATATAACCCTACAAATCAAAACCTACCCACATTTCTCACCCACACAAGACAGACATGCTTACGGAGGTGTTGAGGTCTCACACTTATACGCACACCCACATGAATATACACACTTACACACATCATACTCACTCACTCCCTAATGAGCCAAATGATAACACCCACCCACAGAAATATACACGCTTACAGATATCATACTCACTCCCTCCCTAAGAACCAAATAACACACACACACACACTTAACAGAGACATCCCCCTCTCCAGGAACCAATAAATCTGTCAAACTGATCAAGGGAATTCAGAGCAGCATAGCTCTGAATAGATTCCAGCTCATATCTCAAATAACAACTTAAAAGAGACTGTTTGACCAACACAAGGAATGTTAAAAATTCATGTTAAAAAGATAAAAAAAACAAAAAAAACAAATGAAAACTACAGAGAAAAGTTGATTTTCTCAATCAAGATATTCATTTCTGTAGTTCACTGCTACCAGCAAACATAAATATTTTTTATCCTGATGATGGCCATGTTGGCCGAAACTAGTCGAGGAACTAAATGAAATAATAATAATAAAAACGAAAGAATATTAATCTACAACCCAGTGTGTCTGAAGATTTTAATTTTTTATTAATTTTTTAATCATTTTTATTGTTCAATATATATATATATATATATATATATATATATATATATATATATATAACTTTAAAACTAACGTGCAGCAGAATATAGTAAACCCTAGTAATTTATGCAACTGTAGAAGTAAAAATAGATGTCCATTAGATGGAGCTTGTAAAACTGAAACAATAATCTATAAAGCATATATCAATGGCCAGAATAAAACGTACATAGGATGTACTGAAGGTACTTTCAAACGTAGATGGTACAATTATAGGTCGACATACAAGCTAGTAAATCTTAGGAGCTCTACCAAACTAGCTAACCAAAAATAGACAGGATCCGATTATGAGCTGGAAAACTTTTAAAAAGGCAAAACCTTATAGCAACCACAATAATATCTGTAAACTTTGCCAACAGGAAAAATTCGAAATAATGAAATTTCCGAATCCAAAAACGTTTTGAATCAGAAAACCGAAGTCATGAGTCCTTGCATACATACTAAAAATTCCTCTTAAGCAAATATGAGGTTCGGTAAAAAAGTATGTACATTTCAATTAACCCACAACAGATACAGTTATAATACCTTTCTTCTTCATGAAGAATGGACGAAAAAAAATGGAAGAATAGACGCAATCTAAGGATAAAAGGGAGAAAAGAGTGGAAAGAATGGAGGAATGGAGGAATAAAGGAATCGGAAGAATGGAAGAATGAAAGAATGGCCGAATAGAAGAATGAAAAGAATAAAAAAACATTGAAGAATGGGACGAATAGAAAGAATTAGAAGAATATACGAATAGAAGAATGAAAAGAAAGGAAAGAATGGAAGAATGGGGAGAACAGAAAGAATGGAAGAATAGACACAATGTAAGAATGGAAAATATAGAAGAAATAAAAGAATAGAAGAGGCGAGAGAATGAAAAATAAGAAGAATGGAAGAATACGACGAATGGACAAATAGAAGAATGAAAGAATGAAAAAAAATGGAAGACTAGAAGAATGGAAAAATTGAAGAATGAATGAATCGGAAGAATGGAAGGATGGGAAGAAAGGAAGAATGAACGAATAGAAGAATGCAAAGAATAGAAAGACTTGAATAATGCGAAGAATGGACGAATAGAAGAATGAAAGAATAGAAAGAATGAAAGAATAGACACAATTTAAGAATGGCAGAATGGAAAGAATGGAGGAATAGAAAGAATGTGAAAATGGAAGAATCGGAAGAATGCAAATCGAAAGAAATGCTATCCTTTTTCGATTTCAATTCTCTCCACCTTTGTCTCCCACTGTGTCTCCGGGTGCGTATGGGGGGTGGGCACATTCAAAATGCTCTTGAAATAGTCCTAATTTCATTAAAATCTTCCAGCAGAATACCTATATTTAAATTTCATTTATCCGCATTTATAGCAACGAAACCATTATAAAAGCAATCATTCCGACTTGTCAATATTCTGTCCATAGGCATTAAGAAGGTCTTAGTTCTCTTAAAGACTTCTGTTACTATTGTGTGTTTTCAGGTATGCAGACATTAGATGTAGAAAAATTAGAAGCCAATGCCTTTTTAGACAGATATACACACGTATTCACATTTTCCGTCGTTGGAAAGGTTTAAATTTTGCCTCTGCCGCATTATTTGTAGACAGAAATACAAGGTGCGATTGTCACCATTTTATATTTTTAATTTCGCGCATGCGTGTTGTTTGTTTTGAATTTTGTCGACTGCACAGTAGAGTAGAGTCAGTTGGGCACCGTCTGTAAGAAAAAGAGCACCATGACGCAATTCACTCCACCGGAAATTTGGAAATGGCATGATGTACTGCTTGTTATTCGCACCGGAAGCTCCAATACGAACATTTAAGAAAGTTTGGGTGTTAATTTGAGGACAGTACAGAGGATTCAGAAGGAGGTTGATATATTTAGTCAACATCATGGTGTTTATAGTGCCTCCATTCAGCTTTCCACAGGGCCTCAGACTCAACACGGAGGCCTACATCCTTGAGGAGGTAGTGCTGCCCTGGGTTAAGAGGGTGGTGGCTGGAACATCCCATCTCTGGCAACAGGACTCTGCATCATGTCATACAAGCAGGGGAACTCAGTCATGGCTATCAGACATTTTCTGCAACCACATCACCTCTTACATCTGGCCACCTAACTCCCCAGACTGCAACCCTCTTGATTAATATATGTGGGGCGCAGTTGAACGAGAGGCAAAAAAAAACCTCCCTTTGACACCAAAGATGAACTGAAGACAAAGATTATGGTAGCATTCACCAACTTGAACAAGGAGACCGCCCAGAAAAGTTGCAGATGATTTCAAAGTCGTCTGGTGCCGTGGTTGAAACCAATGGCCAGTTTATTGAATAAATTTAGTCATTAGTATTTCAAGATATTTTTGTGTAATTTTAGTAAATATATCTGTTAAAATGAGATGTCAGTGTTATTTTCGGTTTTGCTTTATTTAGACACCTGTTTATTCTTGGCACTCTGTAGACTTCTTTCATGTCTATTCAAAATATAAGCGATCATAACCCTCCACAACTTCCTTGTCTTTGTAGATTTTTACAATGTTTGTCTATTTACTATAGTGTTCACGTTCGGTTGGTTATTCGCTGTTTAACTCTCCCCTTTTCAATATGCCTTGTGAGTATCAAATTCTCCAAGTACTCTTTTCTCATTATGTATCCCAGAAATTTCAACCTTCTATTTCTAATTCTATGCATCCGTTTGTTTCTGTTTTTGCAAAAGCTTCCTCGTGTCTCAGATGTTTCGTCCATGATATTATTATCATCCGTCTGCAGAACCACATCTCTGTGAGGAAATGGTCCAGCCATATAGTAAGCGAGATATGACAGCGACGAGGGTTAGTCGGTCGGTTGTTCGTGCATGTCGATGGCTTCTTATTTTTCTTTTTGGTCTGGACCGTATTTTTTTCACTCAATGTTCACCCGATACTAGGCTCACGAACCACTCAATATAGAACGTTACTGTGTGGAATGAGCGTAAGAAAGGGTAAAGGCAATGGGGTTATGCAGGAAAGATAACGGCTAACTGTAGACTTGAAGAGGTCAAGGTTGTAATGATTGGGAAAACACAAGTGAATGAACACTCTTTAGAAGGAACTGGGGCAGGAATTGCTTGGTTAACTTTAATGCCTCAAAAACAAAACTGCTCTCTATTAATCACCACAAGGACCCTTCCCTGCATCCCATTAGAATGTCTGAAGCTCAACAATTGCTTCATCCACAGCAAGATAAGTTGGCTCTCTCTGCCGGGCCAGGAAATTTTTCTCCCCGGAATTGATCCTCCAAATTTACAAATCAATCATCCGCCCTTGCATGGAGTATTGCTGCCATATATGGTCTGGAGCCCCTTCTGTTTGCCTCGGGGTTCTTGATAACATCCAGAGACGGGTATGCAATGTAATTGGCCCTGATCTAGCTTCTCGTCTGCAGTCTCTCTCTCACAGACGCACCGTCGCCTCCCTTTGTCTCTTTTACAAATACTTCCATGGTAATTGCTCCGATGAGCTGCTATCGCTGGTTCCCAGGCTCCATGAATTTAAGCGTCCTACGAGGTTGGCATCCTGTTCCCACCCTTTCACTGTTGAAACTGTTAAATGTAGACGTCTCTTTTACTCCAATAGCTTCATATCTCGCACCTCACGCCTGTGGAACTCCCTTCCCTATTCCTGTTTCCCTGACAACTATAATCTCCAACTATTCAAATGTAACGTCAATCGACATCTTCAGTTGCATTGATCTATCTACCATCCTTCTCCACTTCCTTTCCTCTATCACTCCTATCTGCTCTTGTTCCAAATCCTCTGTAACCCCTTGCGTGCTCGTGGCTTTCAGCCTTGCCTGGGGGGAAACGCTTAAAACAACCCCAACCCCACCCCTGACAACCCAAATCTAAACAGGGAAAAAGTAATAAAGCTACGAGGAGTGTCAACCTGGCGATAGGCGAATCTATCTACTATTATTGAGACAGAAAATTAATTAGTGAATAAAATTTCAGAGTTCAGGCGGAGACGTTAGAAGTAGATAGCCGGAGTAGACTTTAGAACAGACATGGGTAACTTTTTCAGACTAGTGGGCCGCATGAGATATGACTTATCGTAAAACGGGCCGAACTAATAAAAAAAATGAAAGTAATTTAAATGTAAAGTAAAATAAAATATTCAGGTATCTGGAATATTGTGTTAGATATATTTCTATGGCCTATATCTTTATAAATACAAGAGTCATTCAATAAATAAGTTGAATTTTTCGGTATAAGGACTTCTAATACAGATAGAAGCTTACTCTTCTTTATTTCTTTTTGTTTTACTTCTTTTTCACATGGATTTAATTTCTTTTGCAGATTAAAAAAAAAACTTGAGAGTTTTGGCGATTAACAAAGATGGCCGACCAAGAAGCATGCTCCAGGATTGAACAGCGGTCAGTTATCAAGTTTTTGGTTGCTGAAGGGTGCAAACCAGTTGAAATTCATAGGAGAATGTCAACTGTGTATGGTGCCACATGTTTCAGCCAAAAAATGTCTACAAGTGGGCGAAATTGTTTAAAGAAGGACAGAGCAGTGTTGAGGATGAAGACAGGCCTGGGAGGCCTACAGAAGTGAGGTCTCCTGAGGTGATCGAATCAGTCAATGACCTCATTCAGTGTGACAGAAGGGTGACAGTGGATGACATTGCAAGTACTTTGAGCTTATCTGTTGGGACAGGACACAAGGTCAGCTGCAGGTGGGTGCCAAAGATGCTTACTGCAGAGCACAAACAGCACAGCAGCCCAAACGGTGCAGACCACCAACGAGCTGGGTTGGGAACTGCTCCCTCATCCCAATTAAAGCCCAGACCTTGCCCCTTCAGACTTTCACCTGTTTGGTCCCTTGAAAGCGTTCACGAGAGGCACGAAGTTTAAAAGTGACGATGAAGTCAAAAGTTGTGAACGACTGGCTGAGACATCAGTCCAAAGATTTTTACGCTGAGGGAATACGGAAGCTTGTGCACAGATGGGAAAAGTGTGTGACAGTGCTGGGAGACTACGTTGGAAAAAAAAGTAAGCTTCTATCTGTATTAGAAGTCCTTATACCGAAGAATTCACCTATTGAATGACCCTCGTATAATACTGCAAAAACAAGTTATCAATATTTTTCATAATGATAGATATTATGAGCTGAAATTTGCAAGATATATTGCTTTTATAAATATGTTACATTTGGAGAATTTTTATCAATATCAGTTGGTTAATATGAGTTTTAGTGTGAACACATCAATTTGCATAAAATTTGACATTGTATTGATTGATGTATAAAAAAAAAAAACTAAACAATGAATGCTTTAAACCAGGCATGAGCAACATGAGATATGGCTCATCATAAAATGGGCTGCACAAATAAAAAAAAGAAGTAATTTTTTGTTGAAAGTAAAGTGAAAATTTTCACTAAAGATCATACATGTATCACTCTACCTTAGAAATGGGGGGAAAAGATGATATATTTTTCCACTATTTAAAAACTGAAGATTTTGTTTTATATTATCATCACTGATGACACTGTGAGTAACACATGCTGTTGGGTGTCATTTGTTCCTAATTTATTATTATATCTTTTTAAAATATATTTTGTGACACTTTAACGGTTGAAAGGATAGCTCGATAGGTATACCGAGAGAGAATCCAGTTTGCCTTGGCTGCTTTAGAAGAAACGGAAAATCTAATCCTAAACAGGAAACAAGGGATAAACCTCTACGACTGACAAGGGAGGGATATGAAGCGGGCAACAAATAGAGTATTTACTCCTATCTAACTTATTTTCAACGTATTAAAACCAAATAGTCTCAAAAGGGAAAGGCTGTATGATTTTTCAAAAATTCTATTCGCACCGTTGCAAATGACATTCGATCTGCATTCCATAATATTAAAAGTTAACTTTAATAAAATGAAAAAAAAAACTAAGACAAAAAAGAAAAAGAAAATTATTTACTATCGGACTAATATCCTCATCATTGTTTCTATTATCAAAACGTTTCGACCGTTGTGCCCACTGGGCTTATCTTTTTAACCATTTCCCCCCAGTAACTCAATACAGTCACTAAGACGCAAGGGGTTATTGTGTGTGAAAGAATATGAGAAAAAGAAAAACACTATTATGGAGAGAGAACAAAAAAAAGAACAGGAATTAAGAAGACAGAAGATAACCATTGACATTGCATTTAAATTTTTGAAAATCAAAGTTGACTGGGAAGCATGAAGCCGAAAGAGTGTTTTACAAGCGAGAAATGCAAGAGAAGGAATTGTTAGCATAGAACTTACGGTAACATCTATCCATTTCAACTGTAAAATGATGAGACCTTAGCGCCAATCTAGTACTGCGCTTAAAATCATAAAGTCAAGACACCACATATGAAAGCTCGGAACAGTTACCATGAAAGTGTTTATAGAAAAGGCACAGGATTAAAAAATTACTTTCTCAAACTTTGTGTTGATTTTATCAAAATATATTCATGAGATTTTATTAAAAATTTCAGGGAGTTCAGACAGAAAAAAGACTATTACTTCAAACTTTCTACAGCTTGCTTCAAAGTAGTACAGTACTTGCCGTTTGTAGATTAGTATTCCATTTGCTCACTGTTCCGTCATTTGAAATATTGTATCCCTCGCAATATGTAAGAGTTGATTCACAAATAAAAAGGACAAGAATATATATATATATATATATATATATATATATATATATATATATATATGAGGCACGGTGGAGTAATGGAGTGGCTTGGATTGAGGAATCGAATTCCAGTTGAATCCATTACAATCATTTACATGCTAATACCTTTGGGAAAGGTATGAATCCTCTCTGGGAGAACAACTCTGAATACAAAACTTGTGGAGGGTTGTTTGGGTTAGCTTGTGGCACGTAGTGCACCAGGACTCTGTATTCAGCCCTTCAAAAAGTGTTCATGGTCCTGCGCAAAGGCTTCACCACAAGAATCAAATCACATGTGCTTTTGTCTGGCTATCGGTTCCTAGGAGCTGAGCTGCTTGGCTTTCATACGTCGAATATAATGGAGAGTCGAATATATATATATATATATATATATATATATATATTTATATATTTGTGTATTTAGGCAGCAATCCTTCTTTCATGCGCATTTCATTAAAAATAATTAATAATAAATTAATTACTAATAAAAACAAACAAACCAACACTTAATAATATTAACTTTGAACATGGACATAATATCTTGACCGTGTTTTGAAAGAAAAAAAAAATGAATCACTTTATAAAACATACATATAACAAACTATTTCTATTCCTAATTCTAACAGTTGAAATATAATCCTTGAAAATGGCTAAATGTCTGTCCGAAACCGCTCGGATAAAAAGAACATTCGGACAGTTTTTATATAATTTATCCTCTGAAAAACTTTATTAGATCACACGAGAAATTATATAAAAAACTAAATAAAAGCACCTTGTCAGTCGTTTTTAATGAAATGTGCATATATATATATATATATATATATATATATATATATATATATATATATATATGTATGTATGTGTGTGTGTGTGTGTGTGTGTGTGTGTGTGTGTGTGAGTGTGTGTGTGTGTGTAAATAAATTTAATTAACGGCGACTGTGCATTTTATCATTTTTTCTTCAATTCATTCAAGTATTTTCTTTTCTGGACGTAAAGTGTATAAAAACTGTCCAAATGTTCTATGGAACCAAGCGCTTTTTGGTCAGTTTCTACACACTCTACCAACTGCAAGAAGACAAAATGCATAGTTGTTGGCAAAAGAAAGAGTCCAACATGCAAATTAAAAATTGTAGATACCAAAATCAAACAATGTGCTGACCGTGTTTGGAAAATAAAGCATTCCTATAACTTCAAGCACATACATAAAAAGAACACACATTCAGTTAAAAATAAAAAATGAAAATAAAAATAAAAATTGCCCTTGATAATGACTAAAAAATAGCCGAAAGCGCTCGGATATGCAAAATCTTTGGACCCGTTATTACACACTTTCTGTTCAGAAAAGAAAACACTTGTACGAACACAAGAAGAATTAAATAAAAACGCTAATCACAGTACGTTGTCAGCCGTCTTTAACGAAATATGTATAAAAGAGGGATTGCTACCTAAATACACAATATATATATATATATATATATATATATATATATATATATATATATATATATAGCATAATGAGAGCCCACGTATACTTTCTTGATATGTATATATCTGGATAAAATAAATGAAACAAAATTGGGTGTTTTTTTTATGAAAGTAAAATCCGTAAGTGACAAGGATAATCCAAGTAGGTCTTTTTAATATAAAATATTAAAAAGATATATTCATAAAGAGAGGTCAGTGTATAGTATATAGAGCAATACGGAGTTGACAGCTGCCTCTCCTCCTCCACCCATGTCTTCAATAATATAAATCCCCAGAAAACAGATTTTTTAGGTCAAGTGTCTAGACTTCCTGTTATGAGGTTTTAAAAAATATTGTCGGGATAAATTTAAATCATTTTGTAATATTAAACCATTTGTAATTTCTGTCTGATGAGACAAGTATTAAAAACTTGTCGATATATATTGAGTTTTTGATGATGCATTAAATTAATTATATATATATATATATATATATATATATATATATATAATGAATATCGTTTAATATTGGTACAGAATATAAATATAGAACAAACAGCAGAAGCATTAGTATTTGCGTCAAACCTTGTATCTGTTCAAACGAAGCAGCTAGTTAAGATTTTATTAACTTCAAATCGATATAAGGTTTAAGTCAGCAATTTGCACCTCTTGATGGCCTGTAAAATGCCTCTCACCTTCGAAGGAGGAAAGGTAATTCTATCAACTTAGCCTATTTCATCTTGACCACTCGTCTCGATTCTCGACGTCTCGAAGGAATGTTAACATTCAAAATGTAGATGCCCTCACCTGGCGCGTGGTCAATAAGAAAAGACAAAAAAACCTGCGATAAAAAAAGAACCGTTCTTAAACTGACATATTTCTCATTGGCAATCCATTTCAGTTGTTATTATTGGCAATTTAGTAACAAAAGCTTCTAGCCTTCAAGCATAAAGGCAGTCGGACGAACAAAGACAGCGTCTAGTTTGAAAGAAATAAGCAAAAAAAAAAAATACTAGCCTCAAACGATCGGGTCCTATTGTACCTGAAAGTCGAAAATCGTAAATGAAAGTACAAAATTATATCTCTTTGTGGAATATAGCCGGAGTCTCTACTGTCTGTTCAACCATTAACCTCTCACCATACTCAGCTCCCACCCCCATTAGTCACATGGGCTTCAGATCAAAATTCAGGAAATAATCATGTATTCTTGCTCTTTCTCTCTCTCTTTCTCTCTCTCTCTCACACACACACGCACACACTCTCACTCACACACAGCAACCTATATATATATTTGGTATATTTGGACAGCAATTGTTCTTTGGTCATTTTGGCATGTATTGTTAAAAACCAACATACATTTTGTGCCAATTATATATTTTCTCTGATAAGTGTGGCACCACACACACATTTTCTATATCTATCTAATAAATAGATAGAAATATACATTTATCTATCCTGACCGGTTAATATTTTTGAGTACACTCAACTGCCAGTCCCTGTTAGAGACCTCTGCTCACACACATTTGAGTTTGTTCAACACCCAGATAGCAAACCTGTGGTTTATATTGTAACTAAGCCGAGAGGACCTTAGTTACAGTTTATGAGAGAAAGTGTATGCTTTGGCGTGATTAAATTTGAACAAGCCTGACACTCTCAAATTCTCGATCTCTATGGCTTGTGACTTTGTGCTAGCAAAACCACCGAGGTTTCCAAATAGTTCTGGGTACCCAATTTCACTCTCAAGGCTTGGGTCAACACGTGGTATGGTTTCCGGGAACTTTTCATTGGTGCCTACGCAGGCGTATAAAAACAAAAAGTCACCTTCCCGATAAATGAACAATAGTGTGAGTCGAAATCGCTTCTCATGGATGGAAAAGGAACTTTCTAACCACTTGCTACTTGCCCAAATCTCTCTTTCTGTGTCTGTCTCACTCTCACTCTCTCTATATCTATATAATAAATGGCAGTGTGTTACTGTGTCACGCTTTTTCAGTTAAAGGGACACAACTCTCTAATTTTCAATATCTCATGTTACAGACATTTTGGATTCTCAAGTTTTCATTACTGCGACTGATTTTGACGATTTTTTACGTGATATTTTTGCGACAATTTTGTTTTTTTTTACAATAACAGTTTTTATAACTTGGAAATACATTTGGGAATAATCGAAATTAATTGCGAAATCCAGTGAAAGTCACCCATGAAATAAAAATAATTCTTTGTACAGGAATGTAAGGACCTACGCACATCAAATTGTCTTTAAGTAGATTAAAGTAGATTGGGCAACAGAATTATCGTTGAACTTATAAATGGTAAGCTTAAATATTAATGCAATACTTAAATGCAGCGATCAATTTTAAGTTCTGTAGTTTATTGTTGCCTATCGCTCACGGCAAAAGTATGCCTGGCAAAGAGAAATCTCCGCCAACAGACGACCAGATTGCAATCAAAAGTGCCAAGGCTGCAGTGAGGAAAAGTAAATCCCGTGCAAATGAAAACTCAGATCAAACGGCAGCCAGGAGAACTTCCACTGCTGGGAATATGCAAAAACTTAGGGACTCTCAAACTTCTGAACAAGCCGAAGTTCCAATCAAGAACCCACTACAGGAGTATATATATATATATATATATATATATATATATATATATATATATATATATATGTGTGTGTGTGTGTGTGTGTGTGTGTGTGTGTGTGTGTGCGTGTGCGTGCGTGTGTGTAGGTGTCTAATTTATATATATATATACTTATATATATTAAAAAAAAATTTAATCTCATAGTTTCAAATTAACATTTCATTCTTCATATAACCCCAATTGAATGTCATAAGGCTAATATCCAGGATTAATTTTGTAAAACCTCGTGCCTTTCGTTTGACTGAAACATTGAAAAGGATAAATTCTGTATTAGTTTTTCGACGTTTCTTTTTGTAGTTGTCACAGTTAAATTTCTAATTCCGACACGAACTCAGTCTATACCGGGGTTGAATAAGTCTGACGAATATCGTTGTTTGAAATAAGCCTATTCTCATATGAAGTAATTTTGGACTTTACTAATTATTTTCTCTGTAATAATAAATACATTGAGCTCTTTTTTGTGGATGAATTTTAATATTTTATATTTCTATTGGATTATATACCAACAGATTTATTACCTCTACTATATATATATATATATATATATATATATATATATATATATATATATATATATATATTTTAGGATATTACATCAAAAACATGCTAGAAAACGCTACACAAAAGCAGTCGTGTTTCGATGCAAATCAACACATCTCATAAGGCGTTAGTAATTAATATTGCTCTACTTTGTGTTGAGTCCTCTTTTAAATTGCATGTTACGAACATTGGAATTGAACTCTATTCGTTCTCATTTTACATGGGTATATATATATATATATATATATATATAATACCAAATATGGATCGGAATCTGAAAGTATGATGAGATAAACGTTCCTTATTTGTTCTTTATCTCATCATATATATATATATATATATATATATATATATATAGTGATTTTCCAAGCGTACCTTAGATGTGGCACAAGGCCGAAAGTTTTGGGCACCCAGTGAGGATCGAACTCACTACTCAGTTGTAATTTTTCTAGCATGACAACCTTGCTAACTGTTACACCACCCCGGGGTGGCCCAATGATAAGATAAAGAATAAGGAACGTTTATCTCAACATTCTATCCTATCCATATTTGGTACTTTGGAAATAGTGCTCTCTTTCTTCTTTTCTTACTTAGGGAATATTTCGTACTTGCCTCGACAGTTTTAATAACCTTTGTGGTACTTGTCCTTTTCTTCCACTGCACTACCAGATCCATATCTGATATCCATAGATAGGTTACTATCTATTTCCCTTTTGCCTTTAATATACCCTATGAGTTCCAAATTCTCTAAGTCCTCTTTTTTCATTATGTGTCCTAGGATTTTCAACTGGAATCTATTTCTAAGTATATCTTTTTCCTTTCGCAAAGATGAATCTTTTGTTTATGTGTTGTATCTTTATAATCACGTATCCCGAAAGTTTATTTTTAAAGAGCAATGACGGTTTCATAAGGAAGACCAGGATGTTCGTAGCTCTTTCCCCTCGATTTCTATATTTATTTGGTCTTATTCTTAACTGTCATACTTTGTGAATTTTGTTTCCTTGATTGATTTTTTATGGCTTATCAACCCTTTGTTGGTTATTCAATGCCGAAAATTTTTTAGAGTGTAATAATAATTCTTTTCTTCGTAATGACTATTGGGATTAACAATTTATTCTTGAGAATAACACTTATTTTGTCCGGATACAAATACTACTATTTAATCCATAGCTGGGGGTAAGAGACGGATTCATTCTTTTTATCAAGTGTATCTGCTGTAAATGAATGTAACGCACAATTTCAACTCGGTCATTCGATTTCTCATTCCGTGTCTCTATCCATTACCCATCTTCGAGAAACACTCCGACATCATCTTTTGTTTTTTAAGCACTGAAAATGGAAGAAATACCAGGAGGTAGGGGACCCTAACACCACTGGGCATAACAAGTTTTCAACTTTCATACATTAGTCTCTGTTTCCACCAGCTTCAGACTGCGAAATAACATGGCTTATTTCCCGCCATTAATTACCACCATAAGCATGTCCATTTAGTGTCGGAAATTCTTTGTTGGTGACCACAAAATTACATTACCTTTCCTCCTCATCTTTAGTTGTCCTCTGCATCTTCTTCTAGATACCAACTTAAAGAGCTTTGCAAAATATCGTTTAATGTGTCCATATAGTTTCAAGAATTTGCTATGGATTGAAAAGGGGAGGCGAATTAGTTCTATTTCTAGGAGTTGTAAATTTAATTTTGTCTAACATTCTGTGATCTATGATGATAACATCATATAGTTTTGGAATATTGCTGCTTTCTTTATACTCGACGTATTCAGTACATGTAATATATATATATATATATATATATATATTTGACTGAGTGGATAGAAGTTCGGATTCTGACCATGAGATCCGGATTCGAATGTCACCATGTTCGAGGTGTCAGGAAGGAGACTTCCATATCTTAACGGACGGGAGAGGTCGATCCCTGCGTGCGGCACCTTTGGAAAGTGCCTGAAAACCATACCACGGGTTGACCTAAACCTTGTGAGTGAAATTGGGTGCCTTCGATAGCTGTGCTAGCACGAAGTCACAGGTCATCGTGGCCCAGGGATAGAGCGTGCTGGTCTTGTTCTAATTGTTGATCCTGCTAGATAACACACTCTTTCCCAGAAACTGTAACTAAGGTCTGCTCAGAATAGTTGCAGTATAAACCACAGGTGGGCTGAATAAGCACAAATGCGCCTGAGCAATAGTGTTTGGAATTATCCCTACTAATTACCAATAATGTAATGTGTGGTGACTAATTTGAAATTTAATTTTGTTGAGTATATATATATATATATATATATATATATATATATATATATATATATACCCAACAAAATTACATTTCAAATTATATATATATAATAGTAATGGTTGAAGGAAAGAAGTCTTTGTTCTTATCTTTTTATGACCTCTGTATCTTTTTAAACCTTCATTTTGTGTATTTTGTGTGCGTGTGTGTTTTCGCTAGTATATATATTGTTTAACGAATTAGTATATATATATATATATATATATATACACGCACTTCTTATGGTGTGTAGGGTTCGTGTTGTGTGTGTATACATGTGTGTGTAGTCCATATAGTGTCTTTGTTTTTGCCAGAATGTGTGTGTATATATATATATATATATATATATATATATATATATATATATATATTCATTCTCCATAGATATTTATATGTTTATGTGTGTGTTTGTGTTTGTGTGTGTTTGTGTGTTCAACCATTATGTGTGTATGCTATGTGTTTATTTGTGTGGGGTTATGAACTGTTTAGTGCTGGTTTAAATTTGTCTATGAAGTTTTTGTTGTAATTGTAGGTAAGAAAATTGTCTGATATATTGGTATAATTTAAAATTTACCTTGATTCCATTTGTAGATGTGTTGTGATACAAAGAGTTTCCTGTTGTCTGGTAATTAGATGTTGCTTTTGTGAAGGGAAACTCTGTTGTTTAGTGCTTGGCTGAGAGGACTTGTTGCATTTTGTGCACTTGTATAGGGGATGGATTTTAGACACCTTTTTGTGTGATGACTCTTGAAATGAATATATTGTTGAGTGTCTGTAGGTTTGTGATAGATATCTGTGATAAAGTGGTTGTTTCTATTTCTAATGGGTATATCTAGGATCGGCAGTTCGTTAAAATTATATTCTTGGGTGAATTTGATCTTCGGGTGTAATTTTGGAGAAGAATGTGGAATTGGTTAATATCGCCTAATGAAGATTTCTAGAAAATAAGGCACTGATCTAAGTATCACTTCCAAGATTTAGTTTTTTTTAAAAAATATTTTCCCCAAATATTTGTTTTATATGTTCTTCATAGAGCTTTTCCTCTAGGTAAGCTAATGTTAGGGTGGCATATGCTGGTGCCATTTTGTTCTCATCGCGGTACTTAGGGTTTGGATATAGTTTTTGTTGTCAAATTTCTAAAGTGTTATTGTTCAGAATTAGGTCTATATTATCGATAATGAATTCCTTAGTGAATCTGGGATATAGTATTTCTGGGTGTTTTTCAATCCAGAATGAGATTGTCTGTATAATCTAATTTATAGGTTATGTTGCTATATAGGCTACTAATGTCAAACATTGCCATGAGTGCCATTTTTGTGGTAAACAGATAAGGAAGTGGACATCGTCTCTGATGTAGCTTTTAATCTGTTTAGAAAATGGTTGTAGTATTGTGTCTATTAAGTTATCGACCATGCTAGTTGGATAGGCTGGTCCTGAGACTATGAAACTGAACGTAAGGTCACTGGGGTTTGGTATGTTAATACATTCAGATTTTTGTGTCTAGGTAGCTGCTTTTATTTCACACGATTTGTGAACTTCTGATAGTCCGTAGAAATTTCTTGCTTTTGGGATGAAGTTTTTTTAGGAAATCCTTTTCTTTTTTTGTTAATATCTTATTATGTGATGTGCAGAGTTTATAATTTTTTATATAATATTTTTGTCTATGTTGGTGTCAATTAATTTATAGTTATTTTTATCGCCTAGTGCCTCTAGAATTTTTGTTTTATAGTATATTTTGTTCACGATAACCACAGCGCTGTCTTTGCTTCCTTTATAATTATGTTGTTATTTTTCCAGATGTTCTCTAAGGCTAGTCTTTGTTTCTATGTAAGGTTATTGAATGATTTAGATTTTTCTTGTAGGTTGAGGTTCCAACGTTTAAAAAAAAAAATTTAGTTCATTCGTCTTATTGTTTTTGTTTGGGAAGAATTTGAATTTATTTTTTTTTAATAATGATTCATCTCTAATGTTTGCGTTCAAATTCTCTAAGGTCTTTTTAAGGTCTGTTATATTGCTTTTCGTGGCAGGGCAGAATTGTCGGTTTAATTTTAATAAGTTGATTTCGACCTTTGCAAGTGCATATGTAAATAGATTTATTATTTTGGGTTTTGTGTTATCTAAACTGGTTTGTTATGACTGGGGTTACTAAAAATGATGATTGTTTCATTCCACAAATTCAGGATTTTCTAAGAGATAACCTTTCTCTGCATGTTTTGGGTTTTCCAGATAGTGGGAATTTCTCTTGGTAAAGTTGGGGTTGTTATTTTAAGATGGCTCTATACAAGTGTGTTTGTTTCTCTGACCAATTCTAATTGTTTTATTACATCTTAAGCAGAAGAATATTTTCTCCACAAGTCCAAGAAAATTCGGGTTATTATTACATAGATAAGACAATGGTTGAACATAAGAAAAATTAATTCCTTTAAATAATAAGTGGAAAAAACAACTCTTCGCCTGATGAAGGACGCAAACCCGAAACCTGTGTAGCAAAATATAGTAAAAAAAGTGTAATATATATTTTAAAAAATCTTCATGATAACCAAAAACGTTTGCGGCTTCTCTCTTCTCTTTAATATATATATATATATATATATATATATATATATATATATATATATTACACACACACACACACACACACACACACACACACACACACACACACACACATATATATATATATATATATATATATGTCATAGAATGAATATTTTCTACGAAATTTCTTGAACATTCAGGCAGGTAAATGTAATTAGTACTGTTTAATTTAAAACAGCACTTTTACTTAAATAAATTGGATCTATAAATAAAACGTTAAACAGAATATATATATATATATATATATATATATATATATATATATATATATATATATATATTACATATATATGTATATCTATATATATGTATATGTAATATATAGATATACATGTAAAATCTTTTGATAGAGTGTATCTGTGAAAGGTCAATGTGAATAAAAACAAAAGGAACACATCTTAACCGAGGCGTTTCCTTTTTCTCAGAGACTTTATTAGGGAAAATGCAAGGATTTTATTTTGTAATAAGTATTTTTATACAAGATAAAAATGTTATTGGTTTTTAAGTTTGAGGACGCTCGTAAATATTCATCAGGTTTGCGCAAAAGCTATGGAGGGCGCCTAGTGACACAGTTTAATGTCTAATGGATGAACGTGAGTGAATGATGTTCTTGAACTTTAAATAATAAGTATATTAGTATTTAAATTGTTTTACTTTGGGATTCATTTTGTAGTAAATAACATAAGTTTATGAATTTAATTGTTTCCTTTTAATTTGATTTTAACATTTTATAATCATTTATGTTAATTTGCGAAAGTTGTAATTCTTTCGGGTATGAAGCTATTTAAAAAGATCTGGTGTGTTCATCTTGATTGTTAGGCTCACAATGTATAAATCATTTCATCAAAAGCAAGGCGAAAAAGCTACTAATGCGCAAGGAGTTACAAAGAAGGAAAAAATGTTATTAAGCAGAAAGGACAATAAAAGAACGAGATTCAAAATGACTGACGTTGTTGATTGGCATTAGAATTAAATTTTTGAAGATCGTAATTATCAGGAAAGCGAGAAGCCGGAAGAGAGTTTCACAGTAGAATATAAAAAGCTTATAATAAGGATAATTAATTAACTAAACAATTCCCAAACAAAAAACATTTTCAAATTTCTAAATTTTTCTCAGACTTGTCACTGTTCCTTCCATAGGTCTATTGTTCTAGCTTTTCGATTTCTTTTTGGAAGTTTTATAAATTACAGTGCAACAGACTAATTATACAAATAATAACATTTCACTAATATTGTGAATGGCTGGCGCTGGAAACTTTTGCACCAGTCTATTATACAGTAAAAAAAATCTTAAAATTAATGATTGTACTTCATACATAAATTTAGAAAAGTTACATCACCTAAAACATTTTTGCATTTTTTTTATTTCTAAGAAAACTTGCAAGGTAGTAAAACAATATACAGAAATATATGGGAAATAATGAAGACATATCACATTTTTCTGTGAAAAAAAAAAAAAAAGTCAATCGATGCTTTTAGATCAAATACGTTTCCAGCTGCAATGTATTTCAAATAATGTAGGTAACGAATTTGAATTGTAAAAGAATTAATCTTCGTTTTATGTTGATGAGTCGATCTTTTTCCAGCGAGACGAGACGGCAAAAGAAAGTTGCTTGGAGCAGAAAGATAACAATGGACTATTATTCAGCAGATATAACACTCACTGCCTCCGTCACCAGGACTATCATTATTTGGTAATTATGAATCTGGTTTCGTAGTAAAATCTGTGAGCAGGTGGTCTAGAATCAAATATAATAAATTAGTAAGAACAACAGATAAGCGTATGAACGTATACTAGTGTACAGAAATGTAAACAAACAATATGGCGACATAGGGACAGTTAAAAAAAATAAAACAAGAAATGGGCAAGTTAAACCTTAGCCGTATGCAAAACCTGGTGGCCAAACAATGAATATTTTGTCACACGTAGAGAATAAAAGAGGAGTAGGTTAGTACTAGACCAAGATATGAAGAAATGCGTTCTGGCATACTGTCAGTTATGTGAATGGGATACTGGAACTAACCAATCGCCCGGTAAGGAGTGACATGCGCTACAGGTGTCACCTGATCATCAGCCAGCGACTCTTAGCATAAACGGCGTGAAACGAGCCAAACTGTTTGGGATTGCCCCCTCGATAGTTAAGTGAAGATATGTGCGACAGGTGTTACCTGACCATCAGCCAGTGACTGTCAGCATAAACGGCGTGAAATTAGCCAAACTGTTGGGATTGTCATGGCTATGTTATTTGGACTGGTTTAACTAAAAAATGTAGTGCGTTTGAGCTCTTAAGCTGGAAGTAGCAATAGAGCTGTGAGAGGCTTGTTACATGTCGTCTGTGTGAGAGGGGTAGCAGGGTGGAAAATAATTTGTCAGCCACAAGGACCAGAGACAGTTTTGAACGCTATCGCCCGTGTGTAATAATGTGCCCTGCAAGGTAGCCAGTTTACCCCAAATTAACAGAAGGGTAATTAATTTTATATCTGTCTATATCTCTCAAACGATGTATTATGATTACTTGCATTATCTACATTATTCGGACTGTTATCCTCATCTTCATTGCCATATTCACAACGATTCAGCCGTTGTACGTTCCGGCCTTCTTCAGGGGATTGGAATTTCGAACCGGGTCCTTTATTTAGTCGAGGGGAGTAGATTGTTCTAGTTCCACGTGTCATGCCTCTTCTGGGTGTCTCAATTATTTCCCTTCAACTCAACTCACCACGTTTTTTGATTCCCCACTGCTGCAGTCTGGTACTGAACTCTTTGGGGTTAGCCACTGGATCTAACAAACGTCTTTATCCACTGGGCCATATGTCCTTGAGCCAAAAACTTGAAGAGTTAAGTTAAAGGGAAATAACTGAGACATCTGGAAGAGGCATGACACCTGGAACTAGAACAATCTACCCCGGTGTATGTAATAAAGGGTTCGGTTCGAAATTCCAATCACCTGAAGAAAGCCGGAACGCAATGAAGATGAGGATAACAGTCCGAATAATGTAAATAATGCAATTAATTGTTTTTATATTTAAAAAATCTTTTAAAAAAATGCTTGAGTCACCAAACACCTGGCTACTATGTTTAAGTGTTGTGAGCGACTGGCTGAGACATTATTCCAAAGATTTTTACGCTGAGGGAATACGGAAGCTTGTGCACAGATGGGAAAAGTGTGTGACAGTGCTGGGAGACTACGTTGAAAAATATAAAAAAGTAAGCTTCTATCTGTATTAGAAGTTCTTATACCGAAAAATTCACCTTATTTATTGAATGACCCTCGTATATACTTGTTACAAAATAAAATCCTTGCATTTGCCTTGATAAAGTCCCCTCAGAGGACGAAACGCGTCGGTTAAGTTTTTCTGTTGTTTTTATTCACATTGTCCTTTCTCTATCTGAAATTTAACACACACAGACACAGACACACGCACACACACACACACGCGCGCGCACACACACACACACACACACACTCACATATATATATATATATATATATATATATATATATATATATATTACATATACACGCACAGACACACACACACACATATATATATATATATATTACATATACATATAAATGATTAAGTAAAAGAAAATTATGCGTGTGGTGATGCATGAAAGAGTGTGAGAGTGAACAAGTGAGACCGAAACAAAATTTTAAGAAATGGTATTTTATTTCTGACATTCTGGGTGCCATTCTCAAAGACCAAACGTGTCGTTGTTTGCCCTTCGCTTATCTACGTGTATATCGTATTCGGTTAATTTTCTGAGCGTTTCCTACTAGCATCATCTTTTCGGTGTTACCTGTAATTTCATCGGGGTAGGACCATTTTACAATTATTAGATCAGCTGAACATCAACATCTCGCCAATTAAGACCATTTTACAATTATTGCTAAGATCAGCTGAACATCAACATCCCGCCAATTAAGACCATTTTACAATTATTGCAAAGATCAGCTGAACATCAACATCCCGCCAATTAAGACCATTTTTACAATTATTGCCAAGATCAGCTGAACATCAACATCCCGCCAATTAAAACCATTTACAATTATTGCCAAGATCAGCTGAACATCAACATCCCGCCAATTAAGACCATTTTACAATTATTGCCAAGATCAGCTGAACATCAACATCCCGCCAATTAAGACCATTTTACAATTATTGCTAAGATCAGCTGAACATCAACATCCCGCCAATTAAGACCATTTTACAATTATTGCTAAGATCAGCTGAACATCAACATCCCGCCAATTAAGACCATTTTACAATTATTGCCAAGATCAGCTGAACATCAACATCCCGCCAATTAAGACCATTTTACAATTATTGCCAAGATCAGCTGAACATCAACATCCCGCCAATTAAGACCATTTTACAATTATTGCTAAGATCAGCTGAACATCAACATCCCGCCAATTAAGACCATTTTACAATTATTGCCAAGATCAGCTGAACATCAACATCCCGCCAATTAAGACCATTTTACAATTATTGCCAAGATCAGCTGAACATCAACATCCTGCCAATTAAGAAACCTTGTACAGAAAATTCGTTTTCCGCTGGGGCAAATTTTAAAATTACTTAAAGAAACCCAAAATCTGTCAGTCTTCAACGAAACTGCGAACTGAATGCAATCAATCATTGGTTAAAAATGGCTTTGAGCGAGTAAAGCATCTAGGTATTAGCGAGGACCATCCTTTTCTTTTTGACGCTTCAGAATCAAAAAAGGACTGTACCAGATAAGAGAAACCACATCACTTGAGGACTTTCAACAGCCGAAACAACTAAAATGGATATCACATGTAATTCGAAGAGAGAAAATTTCTGATCATCCACACGACTTCAAACAAAAAATTAGGAAAGAAAACCCCATCAATAATAGAAATAGAGATAACAGTTAGTGGACTTGTGAAATCTATTTCCCTTTAAACGTGTTTTAATAGAAAGATTTTACACATTTTAACCGACGCTCGCACTAGCCTCTCGCTCAATGAATGCTGGATGTTTCCTTATAAGGAAACAGTCAATATTATCTTTATCATTATCAAAACTAGATGTTTCTAGAAATTCCGAAACTTAGTCAACAAACAAATTTTAATTCATGAAAGATTCAGAAGTACTTAAGTATCCAATTTCTTAATATTCTCTGGCATATATATTTTACTGACGGAAAATAGGAGAGCAGAATGAGTTAATTTTGAGAATGATTTCCCTCGCCTGCTGTTTGGCGCTAAGCAAAGAGAAATTGATTTTCCTAAGATTCAAATGTTGCTTAAGTTGCCAGCCTAAAAACTTGTAAGTAATCAGAGGGTCATGTGTTTTTCTGAGTAAAAATGGATTGGGTTTCGCTACTAAGGATAGAATTATTTTCCTTCTTCTGGTCTAATCAAACTGGAATCCGTTCGTTGTTTGCAAACACAACATGGTTTTTAAAATTCAAATCTTTGGCCAGATTGTTACCCACGAAATAAAACCATGAACCGATTGTAGCAGTAATCCAATTTTATTCGGTAGTAACCGTCTGCTGTGGACAAGCGAAGCAAGCTAAAGGGACGAACGAGCGTGTCCTACATTTCGTGTCGCTGTGAGCCGTCTCTTGTCCCTCTTTGTGACTTACTTTTTGCTCAGGGGGGGAAGTGCCTTATAGTATTCTTTGTCTTGTCAGTTCTGTCTTAAAAGTAATTAATCAAGAACTCATGGTTTGGATTCACTCAATGATCTTCTTTGTCAGGGACATTTGACCTGATCCTTTGAAGGTCCACTTAATTAAGACAATAACTGTCGAAACAATGTCTGTAACACCTTTCAAATGTTTTTTCTTTAACAAGATATCGGCTGACAGTTAATCACTCTCCTTCTTTTCCTTGTTTCTAACAATATTTTCCTAGCTTTTAATATTTTACTTAGCAAATTGTTAAGTTGTTCCGCTCACAAGTTTTTTTTTAACGTCTGGGTAGTGGGATGAGACCGATATTTTCATCACAGCTTACCAATGGAGAAGTAAACCGATTCCTCTCCTCCGCTAAGTTGAGTTGAGCATGCCTCTAAGCATTTTCTAAGCTACCCGTGCTAGGAATACGGTAAAACAACTGATATAATACTGTTGCTGATCACTGTCTATATTAGAATATTTAGTTAGCACAGCTTCCGGATGTGTTCTATAGCAGAAAGAAAGTTTACCGATACCTAGTACTGTTAAGATGCTACTGCAGGGAAACATAGTTTAGCAGACTATTATTTTTAGGGAAAGTGTATCTCGGCTCCGACATTCGGAGGTCGACATACGGGGTCAGATGTAAGCCATAATAGGGAAGTCGATTTTGATTAGCTGAGCTTGCCTGGGAAAAATAGATAGAAGAAAATCTTCGGGAGTTGGTTCCGTCAATTGATGTAGACGTGTTTGCTCTCATATCCGAAACGATTACCTAGTGAGGAGAGGGGCAATCCCCACTGAATAGTTAGATAATGTACAAGCCGACATGAGTAACAAAAATAAGTTAAGATTTTCTGTGTTTGAAGTCTTTCATTGCTGAACCAAAACAATTAGCAATCGCCGGCTGAGACAAAACGAGACGAGATCATTACCACCAGTGAGCTATGCAACACAAGTGCCTAATCAAGCCAGGGAGTGCTGCCGTCGGTGCGTGACATCAGTTTCGTACCATAATCCAGCGCAGACAATAAGAAGAAAAGAAGATTCAAAGTCCTGTGTGATGGTGGAAAAACGCTAGCATTAGGCCTGAGAGCCTGGTAAATGTTAGTTCGAACCGTGAGTATAGGCGACTGGAGTAGGCTAAATCGCGTCCTAGTTGACTTGTAGGCAGCTCTAGCATGAGGTAGCTGCTCCAGTGCCCAGGAAGCTTTATTGAAGGATCTGCTTTTGGATCGAGGAATCCTTCAGAAAAGGTGAGGTAAAAATTCCTTGCCTGTGTCATATCCTGCTCAGCTTTCTGCAGCTGGGCCTCCAATACTGCGGTACTGGAAAGAACAAGAAACATAACTTACGGAAGCAGTTCTATTCTAAAGGTTGCCGCCTCGAATCTCCGGACTCTCCTGGAAATGAGATCATTCTTCACGCCCTTGTGTCTTCGCCGAATACGACGGATAGTCGATGATGATATTTGTAACATCATTTCTTTCTGCCTGCTTCATAAATATGGCCTCATACCGAACTTGGTTTCACTCAATAAACATGGCGACAACTTAATACAAAAGGGTATAAAATCCGTCCAAATACGGTCAAATACGACGCGAAAAGTTTTATAACTGCCTCTAACAATTTACGAGTCTGCGAGGTGAAGATTGAATTTCTTAACGCAAAACTATAATGTGTATGGCCGATATTCTAAATAAGATTGTTAACGAGAATATTTATTTTGAATGCAGATTTAATCTGCCTGTCGAAAGGTTTGGGCAGACATGATTTTGAGAATTCTGGTCAAAATTCAAAGTTGATTATTTGCTCGTAAATATCCGGTTGAACTTAACATTTGTCATGTTCAAAACAGGTGAAACCAGACAAGAAACTTGTGCAATATATTCAATAACGCACCATAACCAAATAAGGTCATGGTTGCTTTGATCAAAGGTCGCGTAGCTTTCGGCAATGTATATGACTATCTAATTGAACTTCGTAGAATCAGCTAACCAAATATGCGTTACTGAATCTCCTAAATAACATATAATATTTTTACAGCGACGTTCACCCTTTACGAGGCCCGGGGGCCACTCGAGGTAGGCGGTTACGTTTGTGGACCATTTGCGTGTATAAGAGTGGAAGGTTAGTCCTAGCCTTGAACAGGTTAAAATTGTAGTGATCGGGGAAACACCCAGTTGGGAGTCGGTTCCACAGGGCAGTGGTTCGCGGGAAGAAGCTTCACAAGTGGAACTGACGTGTCACTAATGGAATATGGAGGGAATGTGGATGGTTTGCTATTATATAAGTGTTATGACGTGCTCTTACTTAGAAGGTTTACTCCGGTGGGACCAGGGAATGTAGTTCATCCGAGTACTTTCCTTGGAAGTAGCGGCAGAGCAGCGAGAGATTTGGTACATCCCAGCTATGGGAGAGAGTTTGAAGGATGGAGAATAATTCGTCACCCACAAAGGCTCAGAGACGCTTTTGAAGCCTGTCAAGTGTTTAGATTGAGGTCTGGGTAGCACCTCCCTGAATATGACAACAGTATTCCATTTTTGGTCTGATCTGACTCTTGTAAAGGTAGAGGATAGCAGGAGGACTCGGTTATTTACTGGAGCGGTACAGAGGGCCGACAGTTTGATCTGCATCCTAAGCAATGGATCGTATGTACGAGTTCCACTTGAGGTCGGGTGTGAGTTTGAGGCCCAACAGTCTTTCAAGGTACGCTGCTTCCTCGAGAGGACCACTGTTCATTCTGATTGCTGGTACTTCGGGGTCAGATCAGCGATGATGGAATGTAATTAGTTTGGTCTTCAAAGCATTGAATGTAACCGGCCAGTTTTTTTTATCCCAGTGGATAGTTTATGCGAGATCGGAAGAGAGATTAGTCGCCAATTTCTGACTATCGAGAATTTTAGCAGTGCTCCCTTATATAGTTGTATCAACGGCATAGATGTTTACAAATGATCTGAATATATTCTTAGGCAGATAACTTTATGAAGATCAAAAAGAGGATTAGTTCGAGGAATGACACAGCATTGAATGTAACCGGCCAGTTTTTTTATCCCAGTGGATAGTTTATGCGAGATCGGAAGAGAGATTAGTCGCCAATTTCTGACTATCGAGAATTTTAGCAGTGCTCCCTTATATAGTTGTATCAACGGCATAGATGTTTACAAATGATCTGAATATATTCTTAGGCAGATAACTTTATGAAGATCAAAAAGAGGATTAGTTCGAGGAATGACACCTGGGGGGTGACGCCTGGATTGAACACTCGAACTCCAGAGGGCTGGCCATTAATTCCTTCCTGTTAGAAAGGATTTTATGATCGAGAAGATCCTTCCGTTGATCCCATAACTGGAGAGCCTGTGTAGTAAGGCTTTGTTCCACACCTTGTCGAAGGCCTTTGAGATATCTAGTGCTATGCTCCTCGAGGTGTGTTTGTTGTCAAGAGCCTCACTGATTCTGTGAGTGATGGTAGTTAGGACATCAGCAGTGGATCGGGCCGACGGAAACCCATACTGCTCGTCACTGAAGAGTTCTATTGAATGTAACCGGCCAGTTTTTTTTATCCCAGTGGATAGTTTATGCGAAATCGGAAGAGAGATTAGTCGCCAATTTCTTTGAAGAAGAAGTAAGAAAAACAATACAGAGAATGCTGATGATGGTGCGTTACAAGAGTCTGGAACTATTATCCAGACAACAAGGGCAAAGAAGATCCAAAGTCCTGTTTGATGGCGTGAAGATGTCAAGCCCATTTTAGACCTAGACACGAACAAGTACAGGAAAATAGAAGTAAGTGTATGACATGGATATATATAGTCTCATTGAGCTTATCTAACAATCCTGAGAGAACTAGAAGGCAGACCATGGCTTATTATTGGTGGACATAATCTGGCATTAAAATACCCGATTTGCGCGTTTTGGATACACCAGATCCTAATCCAATTCCAAAGGGGTTGAACTGGAACTTCGCTAGAAGAACATTCTGTCGAAATCAGAAACGGACTGCTTTATTCACATGCAAATGTCCACCTTATAGATAGCAGTTGATACAGCTGGAAGCTAAAGAAATCCTAACCTTTTGGTTGGGATTTGTATTCTTTGAATATTAGCTTAAGTCCCAAGGGGCTTTCTCCCCAGGCATTACTTCTCCATCTTAAAGGGGGGCTGTGTTTATTGCAGAGTGTCTGAGGCGTCCCTAAAATAGGAAATGCTGAGGAGGCTTGGCCGTTAAACGCGCTTTAAACCTTGACCCTGTGTCGCATCTGGTTGTGACGTTGACGCCCTGGTAAATACCACAAATCTTAACCCTGAAGACGAAACCTCTAGAGATAGTAGTGAATACATTTAACTAATTATAGTTTACAACTCGGATCAAGTAAGACGAAGATTTAAAAAAATAGCCGAATCTGCAAACTCCGACAAAAAATGAATACCTTCAATATCTGTCTATATCTCTGAGATGAGGTATTATGATTATTTATATTATTCGAACTCAAGGGCACATGGTCCAGTGGATAAAAGCGTTGGTTAGATTCAGTGATTAGACCAAAGAGTTGTGAGTTCAATACCAGACTACAGCAGTGGTGAATCAAATAACTTGGAGAGTTGAGTCAAAGGGAAATAACCGAGACATCCGGAAGTGGCATGGCATGTGGAACTAGAACTGTCTACCCCGGTGGACGAAATAAAGGGTTCAGTTCGAAATCCCAATCAAGAAGAAGGCCTGGGCGTGCAACGACCGAATCGTTGCGAATATGGCAATGTAGATGAGGATAACAGTCCGAATAATGTAAATATAGTAAACTAAACATTGGACGACCGGACTGACAAAAGATTCCACCTGATATAAAACTATCCCCCACTACAAATAGCGAAAGTTGCTTTCCAAAAGCAAATCGATGTATAAAGAAACTTATTTAGCGCGGATCATTTGTGCATAAGTTTTATACGATGCTTTTCCGTCAGGGTAAAAAAATATTTTACGTTTTAATTTAAATAACTTTCGGAAAACGAGCGACTTTATCTGACAACCCGATATTTTAAGAAACGCATATTTCAACGAAGCTTTTAGTCGTGATAATAGAAACTTTTTGCTAGAGCGAAATTCATTGACGGAAATGTAAATTTCATTATTTAGGTAAGGTACAAACTTTTTGAAAAAGTCTAACTTTATGGAGATACACAGTTTTTACATAGACGCTTCTCCAGCTAAACTTTGGAAGACAAAAGAAAAAAAAAAGGAGAAAAAAGAAAACGAAAAAAGATATTCAACATTTATTGTTCCTTTGTAAACGTCTCTTTAGTTTCTTGAGCAATTTTTTTTGCCCCGCGGCGTTAGCTTCATAACCTGTACATTTAGCTTACTGACATTCTTACTCATCTGTAATTTACTGCATTTATTGCATGAAGACAACCCTGCTTGCATCAGTATATATGGAAATTTGATTGGACATAACCTCCAGGAGCCATAATCCTATGCATAATGCTTATGAGAGAATTACGAAGGATACGCCCGCATTTATTGTAGAACTTCTTGGACATAAAACTAAGACAATGATTCAGGCTCTAAGCACTAGGCTATCTCACTTTTATAAAAAAGATGTTAAAGATGTTAAATTTCTTTAGAAGACGCGTAAGATAGGGGGTTCCAATAATTTAGACCGATTTTAAATGTGAATTAAGCTTAAGCACCTCATTATTTTATTCTTTTTCTTTCAGATTTAACAACTTAAGTCCTTGGCAATTTCAACCATGGAAAGATTAACAATCAAACAACGTGTTAAAGTTATCGAAGCCTATTAAGAAAAAAGAACGTACAAATTCAGGGCAAAATTTAGTATTTGTTGTATTTACCACGCTGCTCACGTCGCAACCGCATACCGCACAAAATATAGTCCCCCACCCCCAGCAGTTTTCCTTTTGTGGACGCCACAGGCACTGGGCAATAAACCCAGCCCCTTCCCGGTGAAGAGTTACCACTTGGGGGCGGGAAAGCCACCCGGAGCTTGGGCTAATATTCAAAGAATACAAATCTCAGTGAAAAGGTTATTTGTTTAACCTCCAGCTATATTAACTGCTATTTATAAGGTGGAGATTTGCATATGAAGAAAATAGTCCGAATGTTCTTGTAGCGAAGTTCCTGTTCAACTCCTTTGGAATTGGAATGGGAACTGGTGTATTCAAAACGCACAAAGCGGGCATTTTAATGCGACCTTTCAAGATTATGTCTACCGATAATAAATCCTGGTCTTTCTTCTAGTTGTCTCAGGGTCTTTTCTCTCTCTAAGTTAAATAGGTTCAATGAGATTTTATACGTATACATGCCTTACATTTCTTTCTACTTATCGCTTAATGATATGCAGATCTTTTTCTTCTGATAAATGACATGGATTATTCTAATATCTTTCATACATAAATCAAATTGAAGAAAATTTCTCAAATTTAACTTTTAGAGAAGACAATATTTGTAAATAAATGACAATAAGAAAACATATTAAAATCAAAAGAAAATGGCTGAATTCATCAACACAGATTAATGAAATATTCTCCATGCGTGACATTAACTGACGTCATTTTCAGTTAACAATATGAAAATAGCGTTTCCTACATTCCCGTTGCTAAGAACACTCGGTTTTTTGTTTTTATTAATTTTCTTTGTTTAATTAAATTCATTTCGTTTCTTGCTTTGAAAAAGTCCGCATTGGACGAAACGCGTCAGCAGTTACTGTTTTCTTATTGTCATTTATTTACATAAATCAAATTGTCTGAAATGGTAAAATAGTTGTTTTTTGTGTCGTAACATATGAAATAATTTTGCTTTCTTTGTAGGCTTTGTGCATAATTAAATCTTTCTATATTCTAATAAAAAAAATCAAATTCTGGAATCAGAAGGGAATCACAGAAAGTACTAAAAGAATCAATGATATTAGCTTTGTTAAGTAAAATAAGATTCTAAAAACAGAATCAAGGAATATGGCACCAAAATTCCATTGGATTGAAACTGGAAATGGTGCATCCAAAACGCACAGAAATTATATCTACCGATAATAAATCCTGGTCTTCTAGTTGTCTCAGGATCTCTAGAAAATAGACCAGAATTTATTATCAATATAATATATCCTGGTCTATTTTCTAGTTCTCTCAGTATCGTTTCGTTCACTAAATTAAATAAGTTCAATAAGATTATACGTATCCATGTCTTACACCTTTTTTCTATTTTCGTGCACTTGTTCATGTCGAGGTCTAAAGTGGGTTTAACATCTTCGCGCCATCAAACAGGACTTTGGACCTTCTTTGCCCTTGTTGTCTGGATAATAGTTCTAGACTCTTGTAACGAACCATCATCAGCATTCTCTGTGTTGTTTTTCTTACTTCTCTGAAAGTGTTTCCATCTTCAAAACCATATCAGCACATTAATAAGAAAGTCGTTGAGCACCTAGAAAAGATCTCTTCAGCGACGATCAGTATGGTTTTCGGTTGGCCCGATCCACTGCTGATGTCCTAACTACCATCACTCAATCAGTAAGGCGCTTGACGGCAGAGCTAGAGGACCCTAGAACTAGATATCTCAAAGGCCTTCCACAAGGTGTGTCACAGTTGGCTTACTACGCAAGCTCTCCAGTTACGGAATTACAGGAAGGGTCTTCTCGATCATAAAATCCTTCCTAATATTCAAGAATACAAATCTCAGCCAAAAGATTAGGATTTGTTTAACCTCCAGCTGTATCAACTGTTATTTATAAGGTGGAAATTTGCATATGAATACAACAGTCCGTTTCTGATTTCGACAAAATGTTCTTGTATTGGAAATGGAACTGGTGTATCTAAAACGCACAAAGCGAGCATTTTAATGCGACCTTTCATTAATAATAAATAATCCTGGTCTGTCTTCTAGTTCTCTCAGGATCGCCTCGCTCTCTAAGTTAAATAAGTTTTATGAGATTATACGTGTCTTATACCTCTTTCTATTTTCGCTTAATGGTTCGTGTCGTTTCCTATTCAAATGCAGATCGTTTTTTCTGGTAAATGGCAATGATTATTCCAATACCTTTAATACATGAATCAAATTTTCTCAACAGGTAAAATAGTTGGTTTTTGTGTAGTAACGTATGAAATAATTTTGCTTTTTTGTAGGCATTGTCCATAATTAAATCTTTCTGTATTCTTCTAACCGTAAAGAAATTAAATCCTGAAATCATAAGGAAATCTCAGAAAGAAGTAAAAGAAACAATAATATTAACTTTGATAAGTAAAATAAGATTCTCAAGACAAAATCATGAATATAGCACCAAAATTCTTCTAATCATAAATAAATTAAATCCTGAAATCATAACAGAATCTCAGAAAGAACTAAAACAAACAATAATATTAACTTTAATAAGTAAAATAAAATTCTCAAGACAGAATTAGGAATATGGCACCAAAAGTGGAATGGAGATGAAAGAGAAAATCTTTAATTCAAGATAAACATTCCCTTTGATGTTTTTGTTGAATTTTTAACTGAATTCCTCCTTTAGAGAGGATACACGAATCAAAGTAATGTTTTAATGGTGAAATCAAAATTTTCATATCAAGTTTAAATGGCATCTTATACACACTATTGTATCCACGAGTTTAATTCAAAAGGTTTTTGAGAAAAACTGACTGAAATGAAACATTTCTAAGTAGACATTTTGTTTCAAAACAAAAGCGCCATCAATATCAATGCATTTCTGTAAGCGATCATATCAGCCAGAAGAACTGAAGATCCTGAGAATTCTTATGTAAGGGAAATATGTCGATTATTTCTCTAGCAATTATTTCTACTATTTATTAATTGCAGCAGCAGCAGTAGTAGCATGTGTCAATTTTATTAATATATATTTTTTAAATCTAGAAGGGAGATTCAAAAGGTTTGTGGACTTAAAAGCAAACATTTTTAAGTAGAAGCTTTATTTTAACACAAAAGCTCCATTAACATTAATGGACGTCTGCAAGCGATGATACCAATTATTCATAAAATCTCCGAAGAAACGAGGGTCCTGAGAATTTTTGTGTACAAAAATTCTTTTGCAACAAGTTTGAAGAGTGTTGAAATCTTCACATTATTTAGTATTGTTGAAATTATCGCTAAGGTGTTTTGTCGAGATTTACAAAATCTACGTTTTGTTCAATTTTGCAAAACAATCGATGAAATTTGAATAAGTAGATTTGTTTGGAAAAATACTTTGACAAAAATCCTAATTCGTGGTTGAATAATTTCTTTAATTTAATTTAATTTTATAGAACGTCATGGTAAGCAATATTTTTTTGAGAAAATTTCTTTTTTTTCTTTTCAACAGCGAAGTATAAATTCTTAGGATTTCTTACTCTTGAGTATAAAACATACAACTGGCAGTACGTAAATATTTCTTTTTGGAGATAAATTCCAATTTTTTGAAGCTTTTGGCCTTGTGATTTGTTTATAGTTCCCGCTAACGCAGGGCGAACTGGAAACTGGATTCTTCTATATATACAAACTTAAAGAAAAGTTATGCAAAAACAATATTGCACTTTCATTAAATAAGTATTTGTTATTGTAATCATTAAATTGTTTTGAAAATAGTGAGAGTATTTGGTATGTTAAATAATAAAACTTTTACGTTTTCAAAAACATTAATGAAATTTGATTGCACTAAGCTATGGACCCTAGTAAAGCCAACCGTACTTTGTACCCACTAAGTTGTTTGCACTTCTCCCCAACATTTGGTTTCGATCAGTCAATGTATATCTCCCAATGAAACACTAATAAGAGAGGTGTCATTAGAGGACGTGAAGAACGAACGGACAGGCGAACTAACGCAAGTCACATAATTTTATATATCGGTATGGGAGATGAGTTCTCCAGCAATTAAATGTATTATTTATTAATTGCAGCAACAGCAACAGCATTAGTAGTAATAGTAGTAGTAGTTGCTGAGATAAAGTAATTGGGAGTAATCTCCCTTGTTTTATGATTACCTCCTTTTGGAGAAATCTTTAGCACACTAGCCACTACGCTGGTATCAATCATTCTAAGCAGAATAGAACTTTCTTAAGCCTTCTCTTACTCCCTTTTGTTATTACAATGTATCCATTGTATAAATATGCATTTTTAAAATGTACAAGTGACATTCAAAAACTTCGTGGAAAAAGGGAATTAAAAGCAATCATTTTTAAATGGCAGATTTATTTCGCTACATAAACTCCACCAACATCAAGGCATTTCTGCAAGTAATGATACCAGACGTTTAGACAAACCCGATAGAAGTGAGTATTCTGACAATTTTACCAACGTTCTTTCAGAGAATGCAAATTTTTCTGTCGTTTTCCCCTTTAAAACGTCAACAATCAAAATGCCATCAGCATTCAAGAAAGCAGACACTATCACCTTTCTCGAGAGAAGAGACAACCCAACACCGCCGACTCAACACCGCCGACTTAACACCGCCGACTGAGCACCGGGACAACTCAGGACCGAGACAACTCAGCACCAGAAAAACATAACATTTTTTTATAACCGAATAAAATAATTTATTAAGGATTAAAACCTTAATTAGTGAATATTTTTTCCAAATAAGGCATTTGGAAAAGCATTATGTAAAATATGAACCAGATTTTTGTTTTTGATTATATTTAATAAAGTAAATCATAAATTATTAAATTACTTTTATAAAAATATCTTAGAAGGTCGATTTACTTTATTAAAAATAAATTACATTACGATTTACTTTATTAAAAATAATTAAAAACAAAAAACAGATTTTGTTTTGCATTTTTCGAATTACTAAATAATTAAAAACAAGTGTGTTTTATTGAATTATTTTTATATCTCAGTTTACTTTATTTAAAAATAATTTTCTTTACAATTTACTTAAGGCTTTTTAGACAAATTTTAAATGATAACTAAACTTGGCTTGAACCTGAAGACAAATATAATTTAAAATCAATGATGGCGAACCGTTCAGGAAGAACGGTGATAATGTTGGTTTTCTGGGACGCTGAAGGCATTTTGATTGTTGACTTTTTAAAGGGGGAAATGACAGAAACATTAGGATTTCGATGAAGAATCATTAGACGTCAACCTTACAGTCCTGATTTTGGCACTTTCCAACTTTTTCTTATTTCACGCGAAAGCACTGCTTTGATCTGAGCGCAACAATTTGCCTACACAACGAGCAGAAGCTTGGCTCAACTTTAATTTTTCAGATAAAATTCTGTGGCTGACCCAATTGGAATGTTTCAGTTGTTAGCTATTCTTTTAGTCATCATTCGTGGCTCCCAATTTAATATCGAACAGCATTGATTTTTCCCTCACAATATGATGTTAATCGTTTTCAACGTGCATAAATTGTAAATTCGATGAATTATCTCTATAAACATTTCTCAAAGAACCAATAAGGTCCTCAGTGTTCCAGACAAATTATAGCAGAAATTTTATGTTAATTCTTGCTCCAATTTTAACAGGATTTATTCTAAAGAGGCTTGTTTTTAAATGGGATTAACTTCAATCTATTACTTGGAAATACTTTCGGTTTATACAGGTTCTAATGCGTGAGTGCAAATTTACTTTGCCGCAGACAAACATAAAAAAGTATTTGCATAAAATTCTTACGTTTTTCCACGAAAGTTTTTGAATGCCACCCCCACATAAAAGCACAACAAATGCATAGATTATACATGTAAATTCTGAATCATAATTCAAATTTCAAAGTTTAATCAAATAATTTAAAGTATTTAAATAATCTTACAATATAAGATGCCCATTATTGACATTACTTACATTATTCGGACAGTTGTATTTGTCTTGATTGCCATATTCACAACGTTTCAGCCGTTGTACACACCAGTCTTCTTCAGGTGACTGGAATTTCGAATTGAGCCCTTTATTTCGTCCACCGGGGTATATTGTAATATTTCCCCGTGCCATCCCTTTTCTGGATATAGCAGTTTCAGTTATTTCCCTTTAGTAACCCAAGGTCTTGGTATTTTTTTGCTAGGTTTACTTCACCATCTAATCGGCCTAACACAGCCATACGTATCGTGTTGCGTATCTTTGTTGAGAATTGTCGGATCTGGTCTTCTGACTGGAGAGAAGAAAATTTGTCTAAATCTCAAAATTGTTTCACTGTTTGTTCTTTTTCTTTTGTTTTTATTAGCTGCTTGTTTGTGTTGATATATTTTGTTTACATGTTTGGACGGAAATATTTTGCATAGTTCTTAGTCTATGATTGTTCCTACTCTGTCGTGGTGTTTGTTTTTGTTTTCTCTTTCTTTTTTGTTTTGTTTTGTATTCTTGCTAAGAATACTTCAATCATTAGATGGAAAATTACAGAAGGCAGTAAAGGAAGGTGAGAAGAAAGGACTAAACCAACTAAAAGAAGACAGAATGCATGGTTGTTAGCCAAAGGAACACTCGAACATGCAAATTACAAATTGGAGATGCAAAAATCAAACAACTTCATTGTCATATTCACAACGTTTCGGCTGTTGTACGCTCCGGCCTTCTTCAGTTGATTGGAATTTCGAACTGAACCCTTTATGTCGTCCACCGGGGTATATTTTTCTAGTTCCACGTGCCATAACTCTTCCGGATCTTCCATGGAACTAGAACAATCTACCACGGTAGACGAAATAAAGGGTACAGTTCGAAAGTCCAATCACCTGAAGAAGGCCGGAGCATAAAACGACCGAAACATTGTGAATATGGCAATCAAGATGAGGACAACAGTTCGAATAATGTAAACAATCGTATTACCTTATCTCATAGATATAGACAGATATAAGATGCTGATTATTTTTCGTCTGTAATCATTTGCATGCTAAGTCAATTCTTTTCTAAAGTCGACACCGGGTGGCAGTGTTTATTTTTTTTATAACAATGGTGTACTGTCCCATGGTGTTTACAAATTCGAAAGATGAAAAATCCGAGTCTTTGAAAGAGACAATTAAAGTAATAGCAATTGGAAAAATAGACATTTTAAATTCTGACATTTTTAACAGCACGAGTAAACTAGTATGTAAAATTTGATAAAACATTTTATTAACTTATAAACAGACTTCGTGTTTACTTAGTAACATCTTAGACGAGAGTTAAACCAAATACATTTTCTTAATTAAAGTCATTATTTGAACGAAAATATTATTGAATTATCAACGTTTTTTATTCACTTCTGAATGTTTTTTTTTTACATTCGAATTTAATTTACTAATAAAATTTAGAATAAATGCCAACAGGTACTTATCTACCAGACAAAGATATCAATGGATTTTACTTTACTGTATCAAATTAAATTTCTGGTTCTAAATTAAATCTAAGTCTCAATTTTATATATGCTGCTATCCTGATATGTATATATATATCTATTTTCGTATCAAGTTTTAATTCTGATCTAAGTTTTTTCCCGCGTTTCTTGATACAGACATTCGCTGCTTTTCAGACAATAAATAGAATAAAAGAAACTTGGGCTAGGTTTGGAATGAAATGTTTGTCTTGACAAAATATGTACTGGCGCGGTTGTTTTAATTCCATTTGGTTTGGTTTATATTGTTTTACGGCATATCAACATCTCAGTGGGTTATTTAATGCCGACAAGATTTTTAGGATAGGTTCGTATGAATTGTTTGTAAGAAATAAGTTTGTAGATCAGGTTTCATTGACGTATTTTTCGAAGAGGGTTTTTGTCAATAGCCAAATGTATTGCTGCTAATATTTAAAAACAAATCTTTTGCTGGTATTTTTTTAAAAATTCGTATATAAAAAGCTAATTTCCAAATTTCTGGTAATTTCTTTTTTTCAAAAATGTATTGCTGGTATATTATATTGGTATAGTTTGGGGTGTTAACTATTTGCCCATAGCTAGGAGCCTAACAGGTGCTACCAGCCTGGGTCAGCGTGGACCTACATCAACAGAAATTAAGAGATTGTTTCACGCACCTCAAACCTCCAATCTCCCGATCAAAGCCATGCTGCCGGGTGTTCTTTATCGTCATACTCCGGACGGAGATTGCTTTAGTTCTCAGTATGAAAGTGGCCGAATAAATTCATGGCGTAGCAAGTCATAGTTAACTGAATTTCAATGGTGAATATTCATTGCATAATACTCAATATAAGTATATATACCTGAAAAATCTCCCAATCAATGAGAGGGGTTGAGTACTTGGTGGCGTCGTATTCTTCGTTTCTATACGTGTTAAAAAAGTTATTTTTGTAAAACATCCGGATCTTTTCCCTTAAAATTCATGTATTTTCTGAGTCTTGCCAAAGCTAACATTACCTTTGAAGGGGAGAAAATTTTAGACTCGGGACAAGATTAAGGCTAGGGTAGAGAAAAACTGATGGTGACCCCGAACTGTTCGGGGAATCGAAAGTGATACAGTGCATAGGTGTGTGAGGTCCAGAGAGGGATACTCTAAAGGAGACTAAGGTGCCATCGTCTTCCACTTATGTGCCTTGACAGAATTCAAAAGCGATTACGCATTCTTGTAGAGAAAAACTTATTCATTTTGAAGGCTTATTCTCCATTTTGAAGACATAATCACCATTTTCATGAAGTATGCTCTGTTTTGAAGACGTATTCACTATTTTGAAGACGTATTCTCTGTTTTGAAGACGTATTCTCTATTTTGAAGAGGTATTCTCCATTTTGATGACGTATTTTCTGTTTTGAAGACGTATTCTCCATTTTGAAGATGTATTCTCTATTTTGAAGAAGTTTTCTCTATTTTGAAGACGTATTCTCCATTTTGAAGACGTATTCTCCATTTGAAGACGTATTCACCATTTTGAAGACGTATTCTCTATTTTGAAGACGTATTCTTCATTTCGAAGACGTATTCTCTGGTTCGAAGACGTATTCTCCATTTTGAAGACGTATTCTCCATTTTGAAGACGTATTCTCTATTTTGAAGACGTATTTATTTTGAGGACATATTCTCCATTTTGAAGACGTATTCCCTATTTTGAAGACGTATTTTCTATTTTGAAGACGTATTCTCCATTTTGAAGACGTATTCTCTGTTTGGAAGACGTATTCTCCATTTTCAAGATGTATGCTCTGTTTTGAAGACGTATTCTCCATTTTGAAAACATATTCTCCAGTTTGAAGTATTCTCTGTTTTGAAAACGTATTCTCCATTTTCAAGATGTATTCTCTGTTTTGAAGACGTATTCTCCATTTTGAAGACGTATTCTCTATTTTGAGAGACGTATTCTCTATTTTGAAGACGTATTCTCTGTTTTGAAGTCGTATTTTCCATTTTGAAGACGTATTCTCCATTTTGAAGATGTATTCTCTGTTTTGAAGACGTATTCTCCATTTTGAAGATGTATTCTCTGTTTTGAAGACGTATTCTCCATTTTGAAGATGTATTCTCTGTTTTGAAGACGTAATCTCCATTTTGAAGATATATTCTCCATTTTGAAGACACTTTGCTACAGGCCTAATGTCGCAAGCCTATTCCTACTTCATCGTTATTTCCATAGCAAATGTTCTTTTGTTTTACCATTTGAAACCTTTACAATTAGGATACGCCATATTACTTTCATGGAGTCAAATTACACTTATGTTCCAAATGTAGGGAGAAAGTTTCACTTGTTTTTATCCCCCCAGAATTATTGCATTGTTTAACAGACGACAGCATGGATGCTTTCCGGAATGCTACAATCTTAACCACTTCTAGTCAAGTCTCAATCGTTATTTATCCTTCTTATCCTCTTAATCTTTGCTTCCTAACTCCTCTTGTTTTATTCATATCATAAACCTCATAGATAATAACCATTTTACCTGTGGCCCTCTTCCTTGACAGGCTCCCGAACCTTGTATTGAGTGAACTATGCATTAGTGAACTTAAGAGTAGATCAAATCGATTGGGACGATAGATAGATAGATAGATAGATTGATAGATAGATAGATAGATAGATATAGAATTATCAAAACAGGTAGATACACACGTAGATAGATAGATAGATAGAGAGAGAGAGAGAGAGAGAGGGGGGAGAAGGAGAGAGAATTAGAGCGAATATGCATGAGACAGCTAAAAGGAAACTTTATTTCTAAGTGTAAATAGTTTCAAAAACGATTCAAAATTCCCTTGTTAAATTTAAACGTCTTCGTCTCGCGCTCAGTAGCGCCAGTGCCCTGCATATATATACACGTTCCGGATTCGCTTGTGTGGATTATTTTAGGGATGGGAAGAAAACATCTGTATTTTTAGCGTACATCAAAATAAGAATAATAAAAGAATATTCATGCTTTTTATCTCGTTAAAAATTTCCGGTACTTCATCAATATTCATCCATGCACAAATATATGCACAAATGTAATTCCGTAATATAATCCAATGATCGACAATTGTAATTATTTATCTATTTATCCCAGAGTATCTATCTATCTATCTATCTATCTATCTATCTATCTATTTTGGTAATTTCATATATATATATATATATATATATATATATATATATATATATATATATATATATATATATATATATATATAAATTGCCAAGAGGATAGAATCTAGGTAGAACTCAATGTCCAGGACAGAGTAGGTCTGATGAATTGGATCGTGATTACGATTCCAATGTAATAAATTATAAACATGGAATATTAGTGTTTGAGGCTTTTATATTATCTTATATATATATATATATATATATATATATATATATATATATATATATATATATATATATATATGTATGTAGCTATCCTATTCTGTTCATCTCTCTCTCTCTCTCTCTCTCTCTATCTATCTATCTATTTCATATCTCTCTCTCACTCTCTCTCTCTCTCTCTCTCTCTCTCTCTATATATATATATATATATATATATATATATATATATAGTCAAACCTAATAAGACAGACAAACCTACCAAGGTTTCACTTAGGCATATCGTCAGGGTCAACTGGCTATTTTTAAATCAAGAATTCGAAGGTTTTTCGACACAAGTATAGTTACCTATATATATATATATATATATATTAGCTCGCTAGCTTTCCCATTCTGTTCATTCCGCCCTCTCTTTCTCTCCCTACCTATCCATCTGCTTTGGTAATTTCATATCTATCTATCTATCTATCTATCTATCTATCTATCTATCTATCTATCTATCTATCTATATCATTATGTTCTTTTTTCTTTCTTTCTTTTCTTTCTTTCTTTGCTATGATAAGTGATATATACAATATCACACATCATCGTAAACATATTACTAGCACAATATGGCATACCAAGTGCTACGTCGACTTCAATCCTTTTCTTACCGCCGTGACGTAGCTTCCTTGTATCTTTTCTATAAATATATTCATGGCAATGAGATTTCCTCCTTGGTTCCCCGTCCGCATGAATTTAAGTGTAGTACTACATTATCAAATAGATCTCATCGTTTAACTGTGGGATTAGCTAGAGGTAACCATAGGTTCTATCCTAATCGTTTCTTTACTCGCACGTCTCGTCTGTGGAACTTTCTTCCTGTTTCTTCCTTCTCTGCCACGTATGACCTTCGGAAATGTAAATGCAATATCAATCGCCATCTACTGTCTCCTGAACCCTGTTCTTTTATTGTCGTTTCTCTTCACTAACGTCTCATTTTCATTCATTGTCTGTAAAATCTTTCGTCTTAGTTACATTTTCGGAAATCAGCGATCAGTTGGGAGAGAGCTGAATTTAAAAATCCAGCAGTCGTTATTTGGTTTCCCTATTAAAACACACACACACACACACACACACACACACACACACACACACACACACACACAGACAGACAGACAGACAGACAGACAGACACACACACACACACACACACACACACACACACACACACACACTGGCCGCAAAGTCTGATAAGAATTTTTATTACTTCTTCCCCATATTCCAATACCCATTACTCGCACTCGGGTTTTCTCTCCTTCCAGACCGAAAACGCCTGCTGTAAGGAGTGAGACGCGTAGATGAATAACTTTTCCATCCTGTCTTATTATCTTCAATTTGTTTCGATATTATTCTACTTCCGAATATCACCCATATATCGTTATTAAATGCTGCAAGAGATAGAACATTGTGGAGAGCCATGATCGCCAACATCCTGAAGAGACATGGTACATTTAAGAAGAATGAACTTGAGTAAATGGATGGCAGAGTAAGGTTTAGAAGAGATAACAAAGAAGACAATATTTATTGAGAGCTACAAAGGACAGGGAATTGTGGAGAGCCATGATCGCCAACGTCCTGAAGGGATAAAGTATATAGAAGAAGAATGAACTTGAGTAAATCGATGGCGAACAGGATTTAGGAGAGATAACATTAAAGACAAAATTTATTAAGAGCTACAAAGGCCAGGGGACTGTGGGGAGACGTGATCACCAACGTCCTGATGGGGCACGGCACGAAGAAGAAGAAGAAGAATAAGAAGAAGAAGAAGAAGAAGGAGGAGGAGAAGGAGAAGAAGAAGAAGAAGAAGGAGGAGGAGAAGGAGAAGGAGAAGGAGAAGAAGGAGAAGAAGAAAAGAAGAAGAAGAAGAAGGAGGAGAAGGGGAAGAAGGAGAAGAAGAAAAGAAGAAGAAGAAGAAGGAGGAGGAGAAGGAGAAGAAGAAGGAGGCGAAGGAGAAGGAGAAGAAGAAAAGAAGAAGAAGAAGGAGGAGGAGAAGGAGAAGAAGGAGAAGAAGAAAAGAAGAAGAAGAAGAAGGAGGAGAAGGAGAAGAAGTTGTAGCGAACCATGATTGTCCACTTCCGGAAATGACACGCCACATACTGACGCGCAATGTGAGAGTGTAAGAGAAAGAGTGAGAGAGTAAGAAAAAGAGAAAGAGAAAGAGTGAGATCTGGGGAATTGCTGATGTTTCTGCTTGAAAGTCGTTTAGCTTTTTTCTCTAACGTCTAGCATTGCATTGCATACAGGCAGCGAATTCTGGATAATCTCCTCAAAATGACTTGACGCAGCAGAAATGTGGTTCTACAGAAAGATGCTGTGGATACCCTGAGCGGAACATGTGAGCAACAACGAGGTTTTGGAGAGAATGGAAGCAAAAAGGAAACTTATAGATCCTATACATCAGGAAGAGGCAGCTGAAATTTTGGGGGCATGTAATGAGGAAGGAGGTCTTGGAAAATCTGATACTCACAGGACAGATTGAGTTGAAAGAGGGATAGAGGAAAGCAGCACGTAACGTACTTGATGGACTTGAGTAAATGGATCTACAAAGTACAGGAATATGTGGAGGACAATGACCGCTTACATTCTGAATGGACATAAAAGATGAAGCCTTGCATATAAGGAGTTAAAGATTTAATGGTTGACATCTTCACGTTTTTAAAAATCTATGGAAATTCTTCAACTTCTGTAAATCCTTATGGGTTTATTTTCTCCGTTAATAAAATTATTCATTAAAAAATTCATTTGCAACAAAATATTTCCTTTAATGTAAACGAACCCTCCTTAATTAATTTAATGAAATCACCAGTTAATTACCCGATACGCGTAATAATTTTTACATGATTTGAAAAGATAATTGCCGAAAGGAATAAATCCTACTTAATTTATTTAGTAAAAGACAAAAACAAGAGTAGAACCTGATTAAATTAAAAAGATTGTCCAACATTAGAAGCGACAAATAAATCAGTATTTTCGTTTCAACTTTTGATGGCTTTGTTTGTTAAATTATATTTTAAGCTGGATCTAATTTGAAAAATATTTATGCAGAAAATATTTCTATAGGAATTTTCAAAGAAAATTCCAATCGATTTTTTGTAAATGCAGTAAAAGTTCGATTTTATTCTCTCAAACGGAACACAAAGGGAAATATTAAAAAAATATTATTAAATTGAATTGTAGCGATGCTAAAAGATTAAAAAAAACCCCCAAAAACTAATGAATTAATTATGAAAGATTTAACGTTCAAATATTCATAGATTTGTACTTTTGATAATTTGAAAATAAGGCGGGTTATATTAATGCACGGGGTAGGTTGATGCACAACGCATATTTCTGAAATGGTAGCGTCTATTACTTTGCAAGTGGCACCAGCGCATGCGTATTTAACACTTCCTGCTTCATCCTGGTTTACAAGTAAAAACTCTGCGAATCGATAAAGTTTAACCCCATTTGTTAAAAGTTCAACGATTTTAGCGTGTTATGTAAAAATACTTTTGTTCTAATTTTTTACTAAGTCAAATTTATTTGCAAATATGTTTATGCCTTTGTAATATGATAAAATACTATTATTTTTCTTTAACTGGGTCCACTTGTCAATGTTTGTCTGGTACCAAGTCTTTGAAAATTTACTTAGATGGTGGGGTAGATTGATGCAAGAAAGTGGGAAAGCGAAACTCTCAGATCTTACGTGGGGGGAGGAAGGAGACAAAAGAATGGAAAGGGCAAAGGTGAAGGAAAGAAAGCACCTCTCGGCAAAAGAAAGGAAGGATCAGAGGAATTAAAACCAGAGGCTGTATCTTCAGATCGTGATTCAGACGCAGATGAGTGGGACTGCATTTTTTGTTGTTGTGCGTATGTAAACTCTCGGCTGGGATGGGGTGGATTTAATGAAGAATGCATCGACTTTGGGATGACGAACTTTATTTTTATTTTTTAAATTTTGTCAGTGGTACACGGTTGCGAATGAATAGATTGTGATTAGTAACTATACAGGTTGCGATGGTTAAATTGTCGCCATTTCGTATTTTTAATTTCGCGCATTTGATTTTGTCGACTGCACATTATAATAGGGTCAGTTGGGCACCTTCTGCGAGAAAAAGAGCACCATGACGCAATTGACTCCGCCAGAAATTTGGAAACGGCATGCTGTACTGCTTGGCATTCGCACCGGCAGCACCAATACGAATAATTCAGTTTGGGTGTCAGAGGATGATATCTCCAGTCAACATCACGGTGTTTGGAGTGATCACTAGTGATGGCGATGTTGTGCCTCCACTCATCTTCCCACAGGCTCACAGACTCAACATAGAGGCCTACATCAAGTGCTTTGAGGAGGTGTTACTGCTCTGGATCAAGAGGGTGGCTGCTGGAAGACCCTATGTCTGAAAACAGGACTCTGCACCATGCCACACAATCAGGAGAACCCAGTCATGGCTGTCAGACAATTTCTGCGATCACATCAGCCCTTACATCTGGCCACCTACCTCCCCCATGATTATTGTGTGTGGGGCGCAGTTGAGCAAGAGACTGACAAAACTTCTTGCAACATGAAAGATTAACTGAAGGCAATGATTATGGCAGCATTCACCAACTTAAACAAGGAGACCATCCAGATGTCATTGTTATTCTCATTTTTGTGTCATTTAGACGACAATTTATCAATCGCACCCTGTATATCTGTTAAAATGAGATGTCAGTGTTATTTTCATTGTTGTGTCATTTAGACGACAATTTATCAATCGCTCCCTGTATATCTGTTAAAATGAGATGTCAGTGTTATTTTCATTGTTGTGTCATTTAGACGACAATTTATCAATCGCTCCCTGTATATCTGTTAAAATGAGATGTCAGAGTTATTTTCATTGTTGTGTCATTTAGACGACAATTTATCAATCGCTCCCTGTATATCTGTTAAAATGAGATGTCATTGTTATTTTCATTTTTGGCGTCATTTAGACGACAATTTATCCATCGCTCCCTGTATATCTGTTAAAATGAGATGTCAGAGTTATTTTCATTTTTGGCGTCATTTAGACGACAATTTATCAATCGCTCCCTGTATATCTGTTAAAATGAGATGTCAGTGTTATTTTCATTGTTGTGTCATTTAGACGACAATTTATCAATCGCTCCCTGTATATCTGTTAAAATGAGATGTCATTGTTATTTTCATTTTTGCGTCCTTCAGACGACAATTTATCCATGGTGCCCTGTATTGGCTGCTCGTATACGTTCTTGGATCTACTAAATTTATTTTACGTCTGTTGTTTCATGTATTCTCTTGGCTACATTAAATATAGCATTTAAGCCCATTTTGCATCGTTAAATCTCTGCATCATGGTCCTGTACCAACATGAGCCACCGAGTGCATCAAATGTGCCGCATGGATGGAGTAGGTCTATCATTTGACAATGGAGACTCTAGGTCATCAAATCTTTGTCGGGCTCATTATAATCTTTAACAATATATACTATTGGTACAAATTAGATGATAAATTGATTCCTTTACTCTAACTTTCACAGCTCATAAGGATAAATGTTTTGCTCGGAAATTCTCATCCAACTCAACACTCGACTCATCCGGAGTACACACACCTGATTTTCCCCCTAGAACTGAGGCTCTATTGAGCGAGATGTGCATAACTAACCCATCGATAGCATTGGCCATCATCTTTAAAATTAGACTCTCAAAAAGTAAGTAGTCCTAAAGAAATGTGCTCCTGAGCTGGCCCCAGTTCTCTCTAAACTATTTCCTCGCTGACACTTGCTTTCCAGCCTGTTGGAAGTCCTCATCTTTTGTCTCTGTTTAGAAGAATTCTGAAGACCCTTCTGACCCATATAACTACCGTATTATCAGTCTCCTACTACTCATCGGCAAAATCTTCGAGGTTTTAATCAATGCCGAAGTGGTTAAGCTCCTTACCTCCCATGATCTACTCTGTGACAAACAATATGGTTTCCGCTCTGCCCGGTCTACCGCTGATATGCTTACGGCCATAACTGAATTTGTATAGCAAGCTTTTGATAATAACGGCGAAACTCGAGCTGTGGATCTAGATATCACTAAATCGTTTGATAGGGTTTGGCATGCCAAGCTCCTACCTGGCCTTCAGGTATACGCTATTACAGGACGATTATTTGATTTAATACAATTATTCCTGTTAAACCGTGAAATGACGGTCGTCCTAAACGGGTTTTCCTACAGTTCCTTTTATATAAACGCTGGTGATCTCCAAGGCTCTATCCTGGGTCCTATACTGTTTCTGATCTTCATCAACGATGTCATCACTTCTCAAGTCGGCATCTACGCAGACGACACTACCATTTAATACTGTCTCAATCGTAAATCCGGCATTACTGACAAAGTTAACCTGGCCGTAGGTCTTGAGAAGGAACTCCAATCTCTGGTTGACTGGGCTAGGAAATGGATTGTAAACTTTAATGCCTCTAAAACGAAAATGCTCTCATTTACCTACCATAGAGAAAACCTCCCTGCCTCCTATGAGCATGGCTGAGGCTCAGCTTCAAGAGAACGTTTCTCTGCGCCTTTTTGGTCTCACGTTTTCCACTGACCTGAGGTGGAACGACTACATTGAATCAATGAGCCATATTTCCTTCTACCGGAAGTAAAGATGGTTCTCTGTGTCAGCGCCAGAAGGTTTTTCTTGTTTGGGTCCATCCATCAAATCTACAAATCTACTATTCACCCTTGCATTGAATACTTTTGCCATATATTGTCTGGTGCGCCCGCTGTTCATCTCTAGGTTTTTGACAAAATCCAAAGACGGATATGCAATGTGATAGGTCCTGACCTGGCACCTCGAATCCAGTTGGTTTCTCACAGACGTGATGTGGCTTCCATCTGTCTTTTCTACAAATATTTTCATGGCAATAGCTCTGACGAGCTATTTTCTCTGGTACTCCAACTGCATGAATTTAAGCATGCTACAAGGTTGGCATCTCGGTCCCACCCGTTCACTGTCGAAACAGTTAAATATAAACACCCCTTCCATTCCAACGGCTTATTTTCTCCTGTCGTCTTACTTGCTTCCCTGATAGCAATAATCTTCAAAAATTTAAATGTAATGTCAATCGACATTTGCTGATGCCTTGATACTGTCCTTCTCTTTATCCTTTCCTCAAACACCCTTCTTTACTCTTACTCTCACTCTCTGTAACCCCTTGCGTGCTATTGGCACTTCCGCCTTGCTTGAGGTGAAAAGCCTTGCTTAAAAAAATAAAAAATAAATAAAATATATAATTAAAAAATTTCTAGGCATAAAATTAAAAACAAAACACATTTTGGTATTTTAACATTGTAATAATCTTATAAAAATAAACATGTTTGTAAATTTTTTTCAGACACGTAAGGAAAAAATAATGTGTATATATATATATATATATATATATATATATATGCGTTAGTGTGTTTATGTATCTCTCTCTGTGAATTTTTAGTTTAATTTATTGTATGTTTATGATCACTAATGCTGACTGATATGTATCCTCAACATTACTCCAGTCACACTCCTCACTTAAGCCCTCCAGTCGACGAGTTAAAGATGCCACTTTCTTTGATTTTCGCCAACTTTAACTCGGGCTAAATTTCATTTGCCCGACTTTTTAATTGATACATTGAACCAAAAAAACTTATACTTTGCGGAATAAATTATTTAAAATAGATATTTGAAAACAATAAGTTGAAATAAAATTGTGCTTTTCGAAAAACACGGCATACAACTCATTAGAGATTTTAAAAAGGTTATTTATAACATTAAAGCAAGAAATATATTGTCTATTAAGTATGTTTCCAGTCTCACATCTCCGCAGCCCAATCTAGTCATGTTACTTTTATTTACTTCTTTCTTTACTTATTTGCGTTCTTTCTTTCTTTCTTTTAAGCTATGAACAATATCGACGAAATGTATTTCGGTCAATATTTTGAGGTACGGAGTTAAAACAATTAATTTTGGATAAAGCTGAAGTCAAGAATGAAAACGAAGCACTACGAAATATTTTTGTTGCTTTGAAATAGAATGTTGATTCACTCGGGCTAAGCCCGACCGCCGTAGTCACCACTGGGATTTGGCACGCTGACATAAAAGTATAATATTATAAAAAAAACTGCATTCTATTCATTACAACGTAGATTCAACAAATGGCCAACATTCTGAAGTATACGTTTGTCAAGTTTCAGCTCAATAAACGGAGCTGTTGTTGTTTATCGTCAATTAGGAAAAGATTGCATCAACGTACCCTACCGTACCCTACTAATGTACAATTTGCTTCATGTAACCTGTCTCTTAATAGATTAAAAGAGTTGCTTGTAGTCGGGATCATCGAATAAATGTGAACGACCCTTTCCTTAGCTGCATTGTATATGCTTCGCCACGGCTACATACTGTTTTGAATTCAGAGTTTTCCTTCTTCTAGACCGGTTGTCACTTAAAGCTATAGAACCCAGTCTGTCCTACTATTTACCGATAGCTGGGGGAGGAGAAGGCACGGATTCATACGTTGCCAAGAGTATTAGGAGCTAAGTGAATGTAATGAGCTCGACTGGAATTCGAACTAGGCTCTCCGATTCTTCAAACCGAGCTGCAATCCCTTACTCTACCGAACCGCCTAGGTTAAACTGTTGGTTAAAACATATCTGGTTATCTGGCATTTGCGAGTTCAATCCCTGGTTCTGATAGCACTGAACATTCACATACACTGTTTCAGTTAAAGAAATAGACAAGCGGAACGAATGTAAATAAAACTGGTAAGTATTAATTGATATGTTTTATTTGCCATGGGCGTGAAAAGCAGAATGAGAGCAATCTATCTCTGTGGTTTGAATAAAGTGTTTCGGTCAAAATTTTTAGAAGGTTTCAGAATACGATGACGAAAAAATTTCGCTTGCTCGTTTGAATCGTAAAGCATGGCTTCATCTCGGATATTCAAACAATTTTATTTATTGCATTTTAATGCACATTGAATTAAATAGTATTTCTTTTAATCACAAGAATTTTCTGTCATTTATAGATTGTAAAATGGTTTAGTGATACAATCATTACTAATTAACCCATACTTGTGGAAAAAGTATTAGTTTCATACCTTCTCGAAAGCTATTTGTGAGTAAGTAAATATAACGAATCCAAATAGAATTTGAATTCGGTTCTTCGATTAACAATTCCGAGCCATTATCCATCACACCACCCGCACATCCAAACTTACAACACCTGGTATTCTTAAGCCGTCACTCATCTAGGCACTGACCAGGCTTGACGTTGCCCAATTTCGGTGATCGTAATCCCACAAAATAAAATGACAGAATATAACAGACAAAATCTGATTAGAACAACTAAAATGCTGTTACTGGTCTGAATATTAAGGCATGTAATAATTTTTCTTCATATCGAATGTTTATCGACTGATATTTTTGTGTGCAAAGGCCTCGTACATTAAAGCATTGATTAGATATTTCCCTGGCAGTAAATAAGACTGGTCAGTATTAAGTGATGTGAGTTATCTTCCCTATGCATGACTGAGAAGAATCTGCTCCTGTGGCTTGAATAAAGGGTTTTGTTCAAAATCCTAATAAGTTTACAGAGTACGAAGGCAACAACTGAAGAGTTTGCTAGAATAATGGCTAAGATGATCAATTTGGTTCAAATAGAAAAGCATATAATAATAATAATAATAACAATAATAATAATAATATTTAATCGTCTGTAAAAATGAAAATGAGCAAGTGAAACTCGTGTAGGATACGATTATCTTTACTGAAAAGCGCTTGGATGGCAATCGCCCTGATCTCAAACATTAGCACAAAAGTCGACCTGGATGGGCTGTGATTGATGATGTGGTAACTTGGGATAATAACATCGTGAAGGCAGAGCAGGTTAAAATATAGTGACAAAATCTGACAGGGGGAAATTATCAAACATCCTTCTTTTACCCAAGACGCTTTCATTGGTGGCACTGCTTGGAACAGCTCATGTGCTGTAGAAGCGAAAGTATGACGGGTAGGAACTGAGATATGATCATCAACACCCGGCCAAAACATCTAACAGTCGGAAGGAATATCAAATAATAATAATAATAACATCTTGAAGTCAGTGCAGGTTAAAACATATGACGCAGGCCAACAGAAAACACATCAGTGGCCGAGGAGCACTGGGGGCTGAAAGATGAGATAGAAGGCCTCATTATTGCAGCTGAGGACCAAAGACTCACAACCAGATCCTATCACTGTCACATAATTCAAGCATGGAACTAACACGAATACAGGATCTACGGAAAATATGTTCAAACAGTCGACCATATTATCTCAGGATGTCCAGAACTAGCAAAAAATGAATATACCCAGAGACATAACAAGGTAGCGACATATGTACACTAGAAGATATGCAAGAAGCACAAAATCGAAACCACTGAGAGATGGTAGGACCACCAGCCAGACACAGTTACTCAAAATAACGATGTAACTATCCTCAGGGACATGCCTATTCTAACTGACAGGGAAATAAAAATCAACACACCTGATATAATAAAAGACAAGAAATCCCGGAAGTGAATGCTTATTGACATAGCAGTACCATGTGAGAGAGAAGTTGTCCAAATACAAGGACCTGGAGTTCCAGATTAACAGGATGTGGGGAATATTAATCAGGTCTGGTGAGAAAAGGAGTGGCCAATTTTACTAATAGTCTCCAGGTAACATCAACATACAAGTTGCCCAGCCCTACTAGGAACATCCCACATACTAAGAAAAGTGCTATCAATTAAATGATAATTCTCCTATAGGGCTTAAGGACCATAGTTTGAACCCAGCTCTACAGGATACAACTCAGGAAATGTAACACACAAATAACAACAACAACAGCAACAATAATAATGATAACAATGCAGGGAGTAAGCAGGTGGGAAATGTCACCCACATAATTATCCTCTATGAAATGCTTCTTTTAATCATTTCACTGCAAGCAAGCCAATAAAGTCTCGAAGACGTAAGGGTTTACTAATTGTTAGAGAATAGGAGAAACATATACTATTAAGGTGAGAAGATAATAGAACAACATTAAAGAAGGCAGAAGATAACGATTGGCATTGCATTTAAATTTTTGAAAATGACAGGGAAGCGAGAAGCCGGAAGAAAGTTCCACAAGCAAGTACGTGAGTAGAAACTCTTAGCATAGAGCTCACGGTTATATCTAGATCAACTGTAAAAAGATGAGACCTATCTGCCAATCTAGTACTGCGCTTAAATTCATAGGATCTAGGTACACTATTTACATTATTCGGACTATTGTCCTCACCTTTGTTGTCATATTTATCACATCGTTTCGGCCGTTGACGCTTCGGCCTTCTTCAGGTGGTTAGAATGTCGAACTGAATCCTTTATTTCGTTCACTAGGGTAGACTGTTCTAGTTCCACGTGCCAGTTATCAGTTATCTCCTGTTAATTACCCTCTCCAAGTTCTCCACCGCTTTTAATCAGGTATTGAATTCACACTCATTTGGTCATGTCACTGGAGCCACTGTGCCATATGTCCTTGAGGGCACATCGCACAGATACTGAGGGTCGAGGTACCATAGTAAAAAGTTCGTCAGAACAATTACGATAAAAGTAATTATAGAAAAGGCACAGGGAAGCTACATTTCTTTTGCTGTAAGAATGCCAACATCGTCACGATAAATTAGCCTCTTATGTGAATTGGTGTTTACGGACTTGAAGTCGATGGCATTGTCACAAGCCAGAGAAGATGGTTTTAAAACGACCAAATCAGGACCTTCGGGGATTTCAACATACATTGTCGCCTTTGCCCTGATAGAAGGTGATCCGTAGTGATCCGCATACGTATATAAGGTCAATCCTAAGCGATAGCAAAATAAACTTTGCACTCTGTGTCACAGCAGAACATCAGAGGAGTCAGATGCATCCGACAGCTGACCTGGCAGGCGATCTAACAGCCATCAATTGTAGATTTGCGCCTCGCTGAGTGACACTGGCTGTCCCGGCATGTTATAAAGTAATCGTGCCAGTTTCGCTTAGGACGTACACACGGAAGTTAACCGGGTGAAAGGAAGTGAAATCTAATCTAAGTACTCCACTAGAGAAGGAAAACGAATTTCTAATATTCCTCGCAGGAAGAAGATCAATATTTGTCTATGCTTACAATATCGTTGCTCTTGATAAAATCCAAAAAAGAATCAGTGATATTATTAGTCCTGATCGAGCGTCTCGGCTTCAGTCACTTTCCTATCGGCGTAAAGTTGTCTCCCTGTGTAGGAAAAAAGCATGAAAAGCGAAAAAATAAAAAAAGTTCTGCAAATTTTATATACATTTTATTATTTGAGTATTTGCTTTCTTTCAAAGTGAAAGAAACGAATTGCAAATGTCCTCGCGAAACAAAGTCTCACAAAAATATTTTGTTTTTTTCTTTACAATACGACATAATCAATTGCATTTGTATGATAGATAAAGCAGAAAGTATGTACTAAAAGAGAGAGATGCGTATTTACATCTTTTTATGAATGCGTATAATTTTTCAGCAGTCAGCATGTCAGCAGTCATCAAACGAGAGCTGTGTTATAACGACTACTAATATTTTTGTTGACATATCTCCGTTTGTATGTTTTTATGTGGTGTTTATTTTACTTTAAAATTACGAGGTTATTGCAAGAAGTTACTCGATAAAATATGTGGAGAGTTGGGTAATTAATTATTTGAAAGGTGAGAGTAATCAATTGTGCACAACAACAACGAATTTTGGTCAAATGTTTACGGAAAAACTGAAAACTAAATTTTGTGAATTTATGCGACGTATATTTATAGGAAATAGATAGATCAAAGAAGATAAAGTTAGAATTACTAAACTCAGATATTTATTGGTTAATAAATATTTTCCCCAGTTTTAATTATCTATTTTTAGGAAAGAAAATATTGTTAAACATTATCTGGAGTCATCTTTCAAATTTCGTAGCAGACAACATGTGATCGATTGAAATTTGAAGGCTTTTTCCAAAGCTCTAAGAGCGTTTGATATAATGTCGCTGATTGGTTAATAAATGCGAATGTAGAAATTTAAATCTTTGTGCACAAAAATGAGACAATTGAGACGTTTAGTGATGTTACTTAAACGTTAAATTTTTAGCGAAGTCCCACACCCTGTTCATTTTTTTTAATAAATAATGTCATGGTAATTGTTCGGATGAGCTCTTCGCTTTGGTACCTAGACTCATGAATTTAAGCGCAGTACTAGAGTGGCGATAAGGTCTCATCAATTTACAGTTGAGCTGGCTAGATGCATCCGTAAGTTTTATGCCAACAGGTTCTCTTTTTGCACTTCCCGTTCATGGAACTCACTTACGATTTCCAGTCAACATTAATCTTCCAAAATTTAAATGCAATGTCAGTCGCTATCTACTGTTCTCCTGATTCTTTTTCTTTTGTTCTCGCTTCTTTTTGTTTTTTAATTATTCAACAACCAGTAACCCCTCGTGTCTCAGTGGCTTTACTCCCTTGCTTGGGGTGAACTCGATTAAAAAAAAAAAGAAACCAAAACCTAGATATCTTTATTCTGATATTTCTGACGAGATCCAGAAGTGAATATACAATATTTTACCCGTGTAAAATTTAGTTTCGTTATTTTATTACTCTTTATATACACATGACATATCTCAAAAAGACATTTTATTGGGTAAGTTAAAAGTGTTTTCTCGGTGTATGCAGTTAATAAATAAAATTTATTTCTTCTGTTTTTATTTATAAAATGTCTTGTTCCATGATTTCATGCCATTTTTCAAGCAGGTTAACTTCCCATAAATGTTTTTTTCTTTTTCAGCAAACAACTGGACTAGGTAAATTTTTCCAGTTTTCTAGAAAATTGAAATCTTTTCCAGTAAACGAATTCTGTCTGCACCTGAAGAAATTATAATATGTAAAGGCGTAATATCCTATGAAAATGGCGGAAAAAAAGAAAGCATTTTTGGTAAACGAATTCTGTCTATACCTGGAGAAATGATGATATGCAAAGCCTAATATCTCCTAAAAATGGTAGACCAATGAAATCTTTTTCAGTAAACGAATTCTGTCTACACCTGAAGTAATGATAATATGCAAAGGTGTAATATTCCCTGAAAATGGCGGAAAAAAAGAAAACCTTTTTGGTAAACGAATTCTGTCTATACCTGGAGAAATGATGATATGCAAAGCCTAATATCTCCTAAAAATGGTAGACCAATGAAATCTTTATCAGTAAACGAATTCTGTCTACACCTGAAGTAATGATAATATGCAAAGGCGTAATATCCCCTGAAAATGGCATCACAGCCAAAATGCAATAAGTCTTTCCAGGTCAAAGAAGAAACCTACGGTGTAGTGTTAGCTTGAAATATACTATTTAAGAATAATATCGTTCCGTAAATAGTAGTACGTGAATAACGCCAGGAAATACCAGTGTGTCTTAATGGAGTTAAATGTCAATAAGAGAAGTTGATATGTGTTGATCCTAATATTTACTGCGTTCAGCATAACAGATAGCGAAATAAGCTAACATAAAACAATTTGCATTCAAATATCTGAGTAGTGTACTAATAGATGAGAGAACGTACGAAATTCTAGGACGTACAAGGATTGCGAAAGACATTTTTAAGAACGTAAGCCAATTTTTCAGAATGATAAATAAAAGGAACAGCCCAAAATAACCAAAATCAAATAAGTACAAATAAATACTGGGGAAGTTTTTTTTAACAGAGGACAGAAAGAATAATACTGAAATTCAACGGTGCATAGGGATAGAGAAAGATGCCTTCCAAATGTTAAGTAAAGTATTAAGAAACAGAAAAAGTTCGTTAAAAAAGAAAAGAAAAAAGTGTACCGAACTGTTATGGTTCTACAGAAGTATTACGTAGAATACCATAGATTGGACATGTCAGTCATGAGAAAGTTTTAAGGAAAACTGAAACAAAAAGGACATTTATACTTAACACCAGGACGATGCAGTTTAAATTTCTCTGGCAGATGAGGAAAGAGGGCTTGGAAAATTTGGTACTCATAGGACAGATTGGAGGCAAGAGGGACAGAGGAAAATAACGCGTAAGCTACGTAGTGAGTTTGAGTAAATGGATTGTAAAACAGGGGTTAGGAGAGATAACAAAAAGACAAAGTTTATGAAACGCTAAAAAGGATCAAACTTCCTGAACAGACACGACACATAGAAGAAGAAGTAGAAGAATGAAGAAAGTTGTTTATATATGTGTTTAATAGTTCATAAATATGTAATACAAGACCTCCCCTACATACTGACAGATTAGGCTCCTCGGTCTGTTTTTAAATGTACTTTGCCCTGTCGGCTTGGGCTTCAAAATACATCAACTGCACCTCTGCAGAGGGGCAAGACCAACCCCCCATGAAGTGTCCTGGGTGTGACGATAAACTACATCCGGCAACAAGGTTTCTGATCAGGAGGTTTTGGAGATCGTAGAACCTACTTTTTTGCTTATGTTTCCAGGTAGTAGCACCTGTTAGGGTCCCAGCTAATAGTTCCCCCTCCAAGTGGGGTCAAAACGCCAGAAAATTGTAAAAGTAGGTTTTAATAGCAGCAATACATTTTATGAAAAAATTATAACCAGCAATAAGAATATTGTCGGCATTAAATAACGCATTAAGGTTGATATGGCATGAAACAAACCAAACCATTTAAGTGTACATTTTATACTAAAATTTACGAAATACAAGTCTCTAGAGCCACTCAAAGTAAACATTTATTATTAAAATGGTGAATGGGGTGTGAGTTATGAATGAATTAGGAAGTGAAGAGGAATGGATAACGCTTGATTTTTGATTTGAAGAGGTTATTGTTGTTGTGTCAGGAAAGCATCCACGTGGGAGTCTACTCCATAAAGATGCAGTTCTTAGGAAAAACCTTTTTGAGAGGAATTTTCTTCTAACCTTTGGAATATATAGAAAATAATTTAATTCGAGTGCGTGCTAAAATTCTGCCTAACTTATGTCTCCTTTATGTTAGTGAAAGATGTACAATTTAGTTATCAAATATATATATATATATATATATATATATATATATATATATATATATATATATATATATATATATATGTGTGTGTGTGGTTTTACCTAAATTTATTGAAATGATTTTGTAATGTTTTCATTAATTATAATAAAATGAAGTGAAAAAGTTAATTATTTGAAATTGTGACACGGCATATTCAAATTATTCTGTAAAATTTTTTGTTATTTCTCCAAGATTCTGTATACTGTCCATTTAATCAAACTCGTCAAGTATTTCACGCGCTGCTTTCCTCTCTCCCTCTTTCCCTGAATCTGTCCTGTGAGTATCAGATTTTCCAAGCCCTTCTTCCTCATCACGTGCCCCAGAAATTTCAGCTGCCTTTTCCTGATGTCAAGGATATATTTCCTTTTTGTTTCCATCTTCTCTAAAACGTCGTTGTTGCTTACATGTTCGGTCCATGGTATCCTCAGCATCTTTCTGTAGAACCACATGTCTGTTGCTTTATGTCTCTTCTTCATCACTAAGGAGATTGTCAAGCATTCGTTGTTATACAGGAAGACAGTTCAGTAGGTGTTTCTTTGTCTCCAACGAAATTCTTTTGTCTCTTAATACTCTGCTTAGGTTTTGGAATGCATCTTTGGCTATCCCAATACGTCTTCGGATTTCAGTGTCGCACTTTTCTTCCTCTGTTAGAACACTTCCCAGATATTTAAATTGTACTTGACTAATAAATGTTTTTTTTGTTAGTATTTCAGATTTAATTTTTAATTTTCGTAATCAAACATTCGCAATAACAATTAAAGAAATTAAAATAAAAACATAAAAAAATAAAATAAATAAAATAAGAAGGAAATACTTAATCATTTTGAGTATGCCGACAATTTAAATAGTTAAATAATTTTTGGTAAGATTTACTAAGTTATTGTAAGCGTTTTTACAAAAGCAATTTTCCTAAAAATATAAAAATTAACCGGATAAGTAAATGTCATGTTATAACATTATTTAAATTTTGAACTTTTTTACATTAAATTTTGAACATTTTCATAACATTATTTAAATTTTGAACTTTTTTACAACATTATTTAAATTTTGAACATTTTCATAACATTATTTAAATTTTGAACTTTTTTACAACATTATTTAAATTTTGAACGTTTTTCAAAACATTATTTAAATTTTGAACTTTTTTGCAACATTATTTAAATTTTGAACTTTTTTGCAACATTATTTAAATTTTTAACGTTTTTTATAACATTAATTAAATTTTGAACTTTTTACAACATTATTTAAATTTTTAACGTTTTTCAAAACATTATTTAAATTTTGAACGTTTTTCAAAACATTATTTAAATTTTGAACTTTTTTACAACATTATTTAAATTTTGAACGTTTTTCTAAACATTATTTAAATTTTGAACTTTTTTACAACATTATTTAAATTTTGAACTTTTTTACAACATTATTTAAATTTTGAACTTTTTTACAACATTATTTAAATTTTGAACGTTTTTCATAACATTATTTAAATTTTGAACTTTTTTCATAACATTATTTAATTTTGAACTTTTTTACAACATTATTTAAATTTTGAACATTTTTCATAACATTATTTAACTTTTGAACATTTTTCATAACATTATTTAAATTTTGAACGTTTTTCATAACATTATTTAAATTTTGAACGTTTTTCATAACATTATTTAAATTTTGAACGTTTAAATACTATAACGTTTTTAGTAGAAAACACGATGCTATTTTTTAGCCGTTATTAGAAAATAAAATAACAAATCAAATAAAAATTTAGTAAATAAATAAAAATGATTAAGCAGTAAATAAGAATAAATAATGACTTCATCAGTAATTTTGAATGTTATGAAGATTTTACTTCGTCTAATATTTTGAATTATATGACCGAGGGTGAATTTTGCTGTGTGTCTTTTCCTACGATTTTCCTCTGAACAAATAATGATGAAATTATAAAAATATAAAATCGAACAATTTAATTTCTCATCTTCGAACGTTTTTGAACATTTGAATGTAGCATTTTTTTTTCTTTTCTTTTTTTAAGTCTGGAATAAATTTGAAATTTGTTTAGGGTTGATAACCAGAATTTTATTTTATATTTGGCGTATATGAATATTGTTAATGAATTCAATAGATTTATCTGACGTTGACGAGAGGTGTATATGCAAAACTTAAAGACGGTGGAAAGATTAATTTCTTTGAATTTTTATTCAACTGTTATCAAACAATCTATATGGAAAACATATTTAAAATCAAATAATTAAAAAAAATTTCCTTAGGTCTCACAGAGGTTAATAGAATTTCATCTTTCACATACACACTCACACACACATGCATACATACATGCATATATATATATATATATATATATATATATATATACTTTACTTTACTTTAATATCCTACTAAAACATACACAAATATATATATATATATATATATATATATATATATATATATATATATATACTTTACTTTACTTTACTTTAATATCCTACTAAAACATACACAAATATATATATATATATATATTTTGTCATCCATAGAAAGACTGTTTCGCTGTTTCACAGCTCATCAGTGTGGATAGACGTCCGGTTGCCTCTAGCTAGGATCGAAAGCCGACTGAATTAGCGTCAGTCGGAACTTCTACATAGATAGATAGATAGATAGATAGATAGATGGCCAGAGTGAACGAGGAAGAGACTGAGATAGATAGATAGATAGATAGATAGATAGAGAGAGAGAGAGAGAGAGAGATAGATAGATAGAGAGAGTAGTTGTAACAGCAAAATTGTCCAAGTCGTGTAACAGCATGGAATAATTGTTCATCCCACAAAATGTTTAATATCTAAAAAAGCGCTACATTTATTGAGTTTCTTTTTCCCATGTTTTCAGTGAAGACGTTTAGCCATCTGGACACTATTTGTCGTAAGAATCGCTGAAATAGCCTTTGAGTTATTCAGCCAGATAGAAAACATGTTAAAATCGTTTTATGTCAACCACAATATGTCTTCCCAACTAAGCAATGGTGAGACGAAAAAAGATCATTCAGGCCTTCAGTAATGGTACCAACATTCATCCTCTGGCTTCCATCTTCAAAGTCCATTGAAGAACCATCAAGAGAACAGTGAATAAGTTTAAAAAAGCGGGAATAGTAAAGAGGAAAACTGGATCAGCAGGGCACAACAGGAGGAGGGAGCATTCTTTCAATTTTAGAGCTAAAGGGATCAATTAGAAAAGATCCAACTCAATTCGTAAGATGTTTGGCACGTGGAGGAGTTTTAGCTATGATAGTCCAAAGAGCAGTGAAAGTAAGACTTGACACCTCTACGCGTCTTTTTACTCCAGGACAGAAGGTAGGAAGATTAGAGAACGGGGATCATCTTGAATAAGTTGGAAAATGATCCTGGAATAACACACACACACACACACGCACACACACACACACACTCATATATATATATATATATATATATATATATATATATATATATATATTGATGCATGTTTCATTAAATAATATTGACAAGTTTTGTCTATTTTAAGTAAGTTCCTATCATCTAATAAGCTTAATAACATTACCATGGAAAGATGAAAGAAAAACACCATATTGATACATGTTTTTAATCCTATCTAAGCTTTCGGCTTACATAAGCCATTATCAAAGATGACAAAACAATACACGGACAAAAGAATAATACACGAGTTTGTCGTTGCTCTAAAATTTTTTATGCAATAAAAACAACAAAAACAAACTATAATATATATATATATATATATATATATATGAAATTTATATCAATCCTTCATGAGCTTCCGATCCTTAGCTATGATTAATGATGAACATGTCATTTTTGTTTACGAACGATTTCATCACGATTCTTCTGTTAAGCTTGGAGAGCAATTATACATGCTTATTGTTCAAAGTAGAAGTCCAATGGTAATATATAAACCTTGGAGAATTCCAGTAAGATAACTTAAATCATTTATAAGATACAACGTTTCAAAACTTAATCTAACAATTAGACAATTTTGCTGTTACACGATTTGGACAATTTTGCTGTTACACTCCGTACACACACGCACGCACAGACACACGCATACACACACACGCACACACACACACGCACACACACACACACACACACATATATATATATGTATATGTGTGTGTGTGTGTGTGAATGTATGTGTTCTCCACAATAAAATATCGTTTCATAAACGGAATTCTGACAAGTTTCACATCCTAATTCTTGACTCCTTCTCTTCGATCGTGGAAGATTTTAATGAGCGTATTCCGCCTCCGAGATTGAAGTGAGCAAGTAGGCAAGTCCTCAAGAGATGCTGAACGATTCCCCCGCCTCCCATCATTTACAGCGTTCTGTAAGCACAAATAGAAGGTGTACTTCGAGGTTGCTGGCTATCAACGGCTGGAGAGGGACGGGTGTAATTTCAAGTGGTGTTAGCAATCCCTTTGTCGCACCGACAATACTTTCGTGAGAACGAGGCAGAGAAAGATCTAAAAAAACGCGCAAACAATATTTTCAGGCCAAGCGACGTGGATCATTAAGTAGAGAAAGCATAATCAGGAGCCCAATGAAACGAACTGATACCCCAACACCCCCTTAGATTGATAAACCTGGGATCGAAATTCACAGAAGGTTTCCGAATACGGTACACTTTTGAGAAGGTTGGTCGGGTCAAAAACTAAATGAAAACTAACATAGGGAAACTCATCCTAAAAATTATTTAAAAAAAAAAGGACTCATACATGCAGAGGAATGGTAATCGGCACGGAATGTGGTATAAGAGATCCGAGTTCGAATTACGGTGAGGTATGTTCCATTCACTTTCGCATTAATATCATTGGGAAAGGTATGAACCAATATCTCCACCTCCTCAGCTATGGATTAAAAAGCAGAGTAGGCTGGAATTTCTAGCCTTGAGTGGCAACCAGTTTAGGAGAAGAAAAGTTGAATACAAAACATTGGAGAAGGTGACGGGAAACCATTCAAAACTCTTTGCTAAGAAATCATGGCAAATCAGTGATAATTAAGAACGGGAAGTTGTGGAGAGAAATAATCGCTTACGTCTTCAAGGTACATAATATTAAAAGAATGCCATCATCATTTTACATGGATAAAATGTTTTAATATACAGAAACTAACTTTTTGATTTTAATATTAAGATGCAGAAAGTAACATTTTGATTTCCTTTAACTGAAAAATAAAGAGAAAAATAATTTGAAACACAAAAGCGTTAATTAAATACTACCTTACTTTACAGTCTTGGGTATGACGATAAACTTCATCCGGCAGCAAATTCTCTGATCGAAGGATTGGAGGTTTTAGCAGTTGAAGGCATATAATTGCGTTCCAAATATATTTAGTTGAAACCATAAAATTGTGTTCAAGATATTCAGATTTTGGTATTTAATAACCCATAGAGGTGTTGATATGCCGCTAAATAAAACAACCAGCAACTTTACTTTACGGTATATAAGAATAACTTTAAAAAATGGCTTTTTATAGTAAAGTTCACCCAGTACATATAACTTGAAAAAGCGTTTATTTAAGTACCATACTTTACATTCCTGGGTATGGCGATAAACTAAAGCAAAGCATCTGATCAGGAGACTGGAGATTTTGAGGAGCACGGAACCACCTCTTAATTGCTCTTGTTCTCAGGTCCACCCTGACCCGGGGTGGTAGTACCTGTTAGGGTCCCGGCTATGGGCAAATAGGACAACCTCAAACAAAAAGAAAACAATATAAACGTATAAAAATACTTTTTCAGAGCAATGCAATTTAAAGCAAAATGACCAACATAACATTTTATCTGTAGCTGAAGCCATAAAATTGTCTTCAAATTATTTAGATTATGGTATTAAATAACCCCCAGAGGCTGTTATGCGGCTAAATAAAAACAACCTTAATCTACGGTATACGCGACTAACTTAAAAAAAAAAAGATTTATAGTAAAGTTCACGTAATACAAAGTTGAAGAGCCAGAGGTCGAGGGTTACTGTATGACATGAAAGTAAGAGGAGGTAGATTATGAGGAGGAAGAGGATTGATAGTGATTGGCCCTTAACTTCGAGAAGATAAGATTTTCATTTTCAGGGAAACACATGCACAGGAGTGTGTTCTACAGAGTAGCAGTTCTTGGGAAAGCATCTGTCTTGATTGCTTTTACAAATTACATGCGGAGGAAATGACGCTGATTCGACTCTGTGGAATCCATAGCTGAGGGGGTAGAGATATTGGTCCATACCTTTCCGAATCCCATTAATGTGAAAATGAACGGAACAAACCCTATCCTTAATTCCAACTCGGATCTCTTATTCCACATTCGGTACCGATTAGAATTCCGCTCCATGGCAGGTCCAAAATGTAAAGATAAAGGCTAATAAAACGGGTATCCGAAGTTGAGAACAAGGCTATACTTTTGCCTCAGGCAGGCAATTCTCCGTTTCAAAAATAATATTATTTACTCAAACAAAACACATTATTATTATTATTATTTTTATTTTCTTTGATATCTGGCGTTTACACATTTCTTTCCGGGTCCCGCCCAGGGACCTAAGGTTAGAAATGGCATCATGACATTTTCCACTGCAAAAAAAAAAAAAAATAATTACATAGATAAAGCCCTTCGTAAAGTGTGGGCTGTACTTGTCAGTACAATTTTTTGTATCTCTTTGAGGCATTGACTTCCAGCGATCCCTTCAATCCGTCTCCTGGAATCTTTTTCAACCAGTCCAAGGGCTCCAACTACAACAGGAATTGTTGATGTTCCCATGTGCCACATTTTTGATATTTCTATTTCAAGGTCCTTGTATTTTGACAGTTTTTCGAATATCTTCACAGATACATTGAAGTCTGCAGGGACTGCCATATAATAATAATAATAATAATAATAATAATAATAATAATAATTATTATTATTATTTCCTTTGATTTCTGGTCTGTACACATTTCTTTCCGGGTCCCGTCCAGGGACCTAAGGTTAGAAATGACATCATGACATTTTCCACTGACCAATTAAACACACACACACACACACACACACACACACACACACACACACACACACACACACATACACACACACACACACACACACACACACACATTTTACATATATAAAGGCCTTCGTAAGGTGTGGGCTGTACTCGTGAGAACTTTTTTTTTTATTTCTTTAAGGCATGGGCTTCCAGGAATCACTTCAATGAGCCTATTGCAATCTCTTCCAACCAATCCGAGGGTGCCAACTACAACAGGGATTGTTGATGTTCCCATGTGCCACATTTTTGAGATTTCAATTTCAAGGTCCTTGTATTTTGATAGTTTTTTTTGACGATCTTCGAAGATACCTTGCAGTCTGTAGGGACTTCCATATCAATAAGGAGGCACTTTTTTGTACTAGAATATTGTTTTCATTTGATAAAAGAATTGTGAGTTGAAATGAGTGACACAAAGTAAATCTTTAAAAAAGATCAGGTTTGTTTTGATCAGGGATAAGGCACACTGTCAGATGGAGGGAGATGCCTGTGACACCTGTGATAATCAGGTCAAATGAGGGTGAGATAAATGTAGATATGAGCGATACAAGGCGACAATTTTGACTGGTCCGCCATTGAAAGAAGGGCTGGGATGGAGCTTGTCGTCTTCCCCTCAGATACAAGGCCATTATTTTAATTGAACCACCAATCATATTGGGTTCTTGTGCGCATTGCTTCCTCCCTTTCGATGTGCATGACACAAGGCCATTGGTCAAGTATTATTATTGGCTAGTCAATCAGAGCAGTGCTATTGGAGTTTGCACCCCACATAAAAGCAGTCACAGAAAGAGCAGAAGTAATATCGAACTGGTTTCGCAAGTAGACAAACACTCTCCTTGCCAGATGTGATGTCTCAATCAGCTAAGGACCTTTTCTCTACGTCACTTTTTTGAACTCTCTCGATTTAAACAGTTGAACAACTCTGGGCAGTTTACTGCCACCGCTAGTCAACCTCTTTCTCTCAGCTTAAGAATTCCTTCTTCAGATCTTTTTTGTTTATGTATTGTCGTATGTCTTGCACTAAACCGGATGTTGACTGCTCGACGACCCAATAAAGAATGCGAAAACGCGTTACTGCGCATCATGGCTCGACGCATATTTTTGGTATTAAATAAAAAAAATGACCTTTATACATTGGCTAGTAGAAATAACTAGAAATAGCTAAAAGACACTGTGGTTTGGAGACGATACGACGGATCTAAATTCCTTGATTCAACGCCGCAGAAGAGAGAGCGATAGAGATACCCGGCTGAGATGTCGACACGCAGATGTTGGTCAAGAACCCCGCAGGCAAACTGAGACTGAACGCGATACATTTCCACTTTCATCCTTCGCCGCCGCCGTCTTCACAAAGCATCAGCCGAGAGCCATGACCAACATTCTCTTTCTTTCTTCCTCTCCCACTCTGTCGCCTTTTACAACAGCAACGAGTAGTATGCCGATTTTGTATATATGTAAATAAATTATACATTTATTTACCCAAAATACGACGTATTCCTCGAATTTACGTTTGCTGAGGCGAAGAAAATCACCTCTTCAGCAGAAACAACAACAGTTCTGCCTTCCAGGTTACTCATTCTTCGTTTCCTCAACAGTATTCATGATTTTAATCAATCATAGTACCATAAATAAAATTTGTTATTTTTACATTTGTTAATGAGTGCTGTTGAAATTAGTCTTCCACAAGCATAACCAAGAGAGGGAGGAGTCAAGCCGTACCTTCGACAGTTCTTCACTGATATTCCTGTGGATACTGCAATACAACATAGCGGCGCAGTGTTGGTGCAGAGCAGGCCAAAGTTAGAGTGGCATTCGGGAAGCACACGGGGCCACACTGCTCTTTAAACTCATAACAGTCGAAAGATGAATTCATGCCTTTCTAAGGACATTAATGCTAAGTGAAAATAACAAACTCTGAGAAAATTTGAACTTGGCACGCCAGTTACAATTTCCGCTCGCATAACGATTACGTTTCTCGCCTATCCCAACTCGTAGCGCTGTATTCTTAAAGAAGCTATCCGTTTACCATACGAATTTCGGCTCTTGAATTTATTCCTGTCCTGGGTGTTTTAAACACTGGTGACTAAACAAATAAACTGTTGAATAAGAAATGTTTGTTTCCATTAAATTCAATTTAAAGTTTGATCAATTATTTACATTCTGCCAAGTCTTTACGAAACTGAATAAGTAAACAAAATATATTCTTAACGAGAAACGAAATCTTCTCTATTGAGATTTTATATCATGGCTTCGATATCATCATTGACAATCTCGTTCGCATAACGTCTCCATGAAAACACAGGAAGTATATTTAAAATTCTAAACGCGATAATTTCAATGGATCTATTTTTGAAAAATTATTTAACTTTACAGCTGAATATTAAAATATCATCATCATGTCTCATGACCGGGAATTGCTCATGGGTTTGCTGCGCAGCTGGGCATTCGAACAGTTCCCGCCGTATATTTGGCTTGAAACTTGGAAATGTATTCATTCATGAGCTGGTAGACATTTCAATAATTTATCATCCATTGACTGGTTAGAAAAACCCTTGTAAATTTTATTTCAATTTACAAGGTGAAAATGATCATTGACCTAATGTCATCTTAATTCCTATTGTATAAAATATGTTGGTCTGTTTAATTAAAACATTGAGTTCTATGCGGGAATCAGTTTTAATATTTAATATTTTATATTATATTAATGCGATTCACTTGGATTATATACCAGCAGATTATTACCTATATATATATATATATATATATTAATAAAATTATTGGTAATCCGAATGAAATTTGCTAGAGGATATAGACCCGTTGAATATTTTATATTTTATATTGTATCAATAGGATTCACTTGGATTATATACCAACGGATTATTACACACACACACACACACACACACACACACACACACACACACACACACACACACACCACACACACACACACATATATATATATATATATATATATATATAATTCATTGAATACGACAGACAAGGTGATTTGATTTAGTTTTTTTATACAATTTCTCATGAGATCTAATAATTTAATTTTATCTTTTCAGATGATAAATTATATAAAAACTGTCCGAATGTTCTTTTATTCCGAGAGCTTTCGGATATACATTTAGCCATTTTCAAGGATGAACTATTTTAACTGTTAAATAAGAAATAGTTCCAGTTTTCTTTATGTTTATAGTTAACCCCAATGCGGTGGAAAAACGATTGACAAGTGCTTGAGCCTCTTCGGTTGAGGTGGCAACGATCGCAGCGTCATCAACAAACAAAAGATCACGAATGATCGAGTCAGCGATTTCGCTTTAAAACGTTTATATTTAAAGAGGCCACCACTTGTGCGGAATTCAAATTTCACACCCATGTTAAGATCACTAAAGACACGGTGTAGCATGACCGAAAAGAAGACAGCGAAAAGTACAGGAGCCATGACACAACCTTGTATTGTGCCATTTGTTACATCGAAGGCTTCTGAAAACTCTCCATTAGATGGAACAGATGCTTTCATTCCTCCGTGAAACGAGATAATGTTATTTAGCATATTTCAGGTATACCAAGCTTTTTCACTACTTTCCAGAGGTCACCTCTGTTTACGGTGTCAACCGTTTTGGTCAGATCGATAAAGGCGGAATAGAGTTCATGGTACTTCTCACGAACCTTCTCAGCAACCTGACGAAGTGAAACATTTTATCAATGGTTCCACGACCTGAACGAAAACTACATTGAATTTCGGGATAGATGCCAATGAGATATTTGATTATTCTGTTGCGAAACATAAAAGTGAAATGCTACGGGAATTATTACATACAACCTTTTTTGCATTTATTGAACAAATGTTTTATTCAAACATTTTGTAGTCCTGTGGAACAGAACCAGCCTTCCGTATGACTTTAAAAAGCTCAAGGATTTGCTTAACCAGCATCTTCCCACCATATTTATAAATTTCGGGGGGAATAGCATATTTTCTAGGGCATTTGTTCGAGGACAATTGCTTGACAGAATCCTTGATTTCCAGGATGGCTCATGAGACAACTGGGTAATTTCTGGTCGATACTGAATTAAGCGATGACGTCATTGATGTCAAAGGTGAAGTTAAGGACACTTTCAACGTGTTCTTTCCGTCATTATATAATTTACTGCTTGTCTGTGTGTAGTGTGTTACCGTCAGACGAGAGGATATGTGAAATTACATTTTCTTATAAAGTCTTCATACAATGCTTTGGGATCTTTCCTGTCAGCTGCCAGCTGGAGTTCCACAGTCTTAGCAGACCACCAGGACTCTTTTATTTTTCTGAGACCATTTTGCACTTTCCGCTTACACTGTTTATATATGCGCTTTTTTGATGGACGATTTTTGTCGTTTATGAATATTTTATGCGAATCGTGCATCTTCTCAACGAGACATTGAACGTTAGAATCATTTACATCGAACCAGTCCCGATGCTTCCTACTGGGAAGTCCTAGAACTTCAAGGGAGCTGGAATAAATCCCATCTCCTAGAGATTTCCAGGATGATTCAATGTCTTCTGAGATCACAACTGAATCCAGCCTCGAATCCAGTGTGTCAGAGAGTTCTTTCTTAATTGAGATGTTGATTCGTTTAGGAACCGTAGTGTTAACGAGAGGTTTCTTGCGTACGAGTCAAAACGATGCTTTGCTGTGTAGTAGAGCATGGTCTGAAAGATAGCAAGTGTTGTGGAAAGAGCGGGTGATATTGAAATCTTTCACGTCACGTTTCTTGGTGATAATATAATCAATCATATGCCAAACTTTGGATCTAGGATGCATCCAAGTCGTTTTGTGACGATATGACTGCTGATAACGTGTTTTGGTGATGGTGAGATCGAATTCTTGGCAGAAAGAAAGAAGTCGTATCCCATTAGAATTCATACTCCCGACCCCGTGAGTACCAAGGTCACCAGGTCATGTTTGATAGTCAGCATCAACACTTGCATTAAAGTCTTGCATAAGGACAAGTTTTGTCTATGTGGACTTTGGAAATGACTGAACGTAGTTGATCCTAAAAGTCATCAATTTCCGACACAGGGTTGTTCTTGGTTGGGGCATTACAGATCAAAAGAGTGGCAGAAGAATTGTTGTCGAGTTTTAAGACTAGTGTCATAATGCGATCATTTATTCCTTTCAGAAGAGATGACAGGGATTTAGCAATGTCTGATTTTATGGCAAATCCCACATCTGATAGCCAATCCAGAAAAAGGTATATCCTGCGCTAAATTCCTCAATGTGAGAGGTGCCTTCAAAACGAATCTCACTGAGAGCAGCAATGTCGATATTGTGTTTGCTTAATGCATCAGCTATGAGGGCTGTTTCACGCTCTGGAGTAGAATCGTTGTCTTGGAGAGTTCTTACATTCCAAGAGCCGAGGTTAAGACGTTTACGAGTTTTATTTCTACTAAATCGATTATTGCGACTGCGTTATTGGATAACTAGAAAACTGCAGCGGGCTGCCAAGTTGATTAAGTGCAAGTAATATTTAGGGCACCGTTTATATCCCCCTCCCTGGATTAGGGAAAGCAGTGCTATGTCTAAATAGACCTGCTTTGTCACAATCAGAGCACACGAACAGCACAATTGCGCAGGGTTTTGTGCTGGAACGGCCATCACCCGATGGTTGCCACTGTGGGAGCGCCACCTAGAGACTTCCAGTACTATCCTGTATCTGTCCACGTCGCCATAACTCTCTCTCCAGTGGGCGTGTTGCTCAGGTGGAATAACAAAGAAGGAATGCACAAATGAATTGCAGACTATCCACATAGAAGATTTGTTTAGAGTGGTGAAGGCTTGTGTAGAATCGGCCGCACTTATTGGAAGTGATAATAAGAAGTTGGTGCGAATATTTGACACGAACACAATGAACAACATCACTAAGGTTTTATTATCACGGAGATATACCTCTCCGGTATTACCAATGCACAGAAGAGTGCTGCGCCTTTCGATGGTAATTTCACGTGATTTAGCCCGCCTGCTGAAGCGGTTTACAAGGTATGGCGCGTGGAGATTTAGGTGATGGATGAAGACTAGTGTTGCCCATCCACCTTAATAATAATAAGCAGAAACCGAGCAACAAATGTACTATTTCTACTCACTGCCCCCTACACGCATAAAACATATATATATATATATATATATATATATATATATATATATATATATATATATATGTGTGTGTGTGTAATTTGGCAACAACTTTTCTTTTAAACATGTTGTGTTGAATGTTAAAGACAACATCGTCCTGCATATTTTCTTTTGAATTTTCTCATATTTTCTAATGAGATTTTTTTATTTGAAAATGATATCGAAATAAATATTGTCCGTACGATAACATAGTACTTTCGAACATCATTGTTCATCTTCAGGTCAAGATTTTTTTAGTCAAAATTTTTTTAAAAACATTTGCCAATTGTCTTGTAGCGGAATCATGTTGCTACATTTTTTTACAAACTAAATAAACGTTAAAATCCTTTTAATTTCAAAAGACGCGATGATGTTATCACGTGCATGGCGAAGATTTTTAATAATGTGACGGCGTGAAAAAGATTTTTATTATACAAGCCAAAAGATCGAAGAATAGGTTATAAAATTTAAATATATTATAAACATTGTAGGATGTTTCCAGAAATATTGTAATCTATACGATTAATAAGAGGTCTTTTGCTTTTAATATGTAATGCTTCTAAGATTTTAAGGCGTCTAATGTCTGTATGTTTATCTATAATTTTAGTATTATCTATAAGTATTTTACGTATATCAGATTGCATAAGGGAAACAGTATGTGACATAATATGTTGTTTAATGGAGCTAGAATTATTTAGATGCATAGTTACAACCACTCGGCTCTCCAGAAGATTAACTAACATTCTACACAACATGTTTAATATATATATATATATATATATATATATATATATATATATATATATATATATATATATATATGTATGCAGGTGTGCAGTGAAATAGGAAAGAACACGTTAGGTAGATAATCCGGTGTTCCTTAATATTTAGCTTTATTTTCAAAAGGACAGTGCTCCATACAGAAGTAGAGCTTATATTATAATAATATTTTTAGTTTTTAAAAATATGATTCCTCCGCTACATAAGAGTTCTCATGTTTCAAAAGCGAGAGCCGAGACCCCTAACATAATTTTTTAAGTTATGTAGAGTTAAGGTGTCTGGACCCGCTTCCTTTTCAAGCGAGAATTTGGGAATAAGCTATCTTTTGGTTAGCTAGTGTTTATAAATACGGTATCATTGGAACATTAGTTGCTATGGAAACAGCTAGTTTCGGCCGTTGATGTTAGGTGGTTTAAGGGGCTAAGAATTAAGAATTAATTTTTATCTACAGGCCAGTCCCTTTCCAAAAATGCGTATCAAGTTACAATGGTGATTCTATGTCCAGAGTGGTTTTGGCTTATGCTAGTCAGACGGCGTCTTTTTTATTTATGGGTTTGCCTTGAGTCGTTGAGTGACTAGAAGGTTATGTTTCATTATTATCTATTTGATCTGTTTATTTATTTGTTTATTTACATGGCTTTTTTTATCAAAGGGTTTTTTCTCAATAATTATTGGGCTGAGTTTTTTAAGGCTTTTAAATTATGGACTTAATTTGTTTAAATCTATTTATTAATTATTTAATGCGAAAATCATTTGATGACGACAGAACACCGTTAACTCATGTCTATGGTTTAGTAACTTTTCACTATTTAGAAATCTAATGATGTGCAGTTTTTCGTGTAGGCACAGAGGGCATGGGTCATCCCAGGTTTTACATGTTCTAGTTCTATTTATTATTTTCCATTTTACTTTCGGTGTTTTGTTCGTTTCCTTTAAATGCCAGTAGTATTGAGATAGAGATGTCTGACTTCTATTTTGGATGTTGTTGAAGGAGCTTTTGTGTTGCCTCCATCTAATTTTAAAATTATTCTTAGTTGACCCTATGTATAACTTTTCAGTGTTAGGGTTCTCCATAGATGAGATGGTACATTGGTATACCACGGATTTAGTAAGGCATCTGTTTTCTAATGGGCAGTCATAGAATCACCATTGTAACTTGATACACATTTTTGGAAAGGGACTGGCCTGTAGATAAAAATTAATTCTTAATTCTTAGCCCCTTAAACCACCTAACTTCAACGGCCGAAACTTGCCGTTTCCATAGCAACTAATGTTCCAATGATACCGTATTTATAAACACTAGCTAACCAAAAGATAGCTTATTCCCAAATTCTCGCTTGACAAGGAAGCGGGTCCAGACACCTTAACTCTACATAACTTAAAAAATTATGTTAGGGATCTCGGCTCTCGCTTTTGAAACATGAGAACTCTTATGTAGCGAAGGAATCATATTTTTAACAATATTATATATATATATACTGTGTGTTTATGTGAGTATTATTATGTTCAGTATTTACATTATTCGGACTATTGTCCTCATCTTTGTCGCCATATCTGTGACAACGTTTCGGCCGTTGTACGCTCCGGCCTTCTTCAGGTGGTTGGAATTTCGAACCGAACCCTTTATTTCGATCACTGGGGTAGACTGTTCTAGTTCCACGAGCCATGTTTGATGGTTATCAGTTATCTCCTGGTAATTTTCCATCTGAAAGTTCTCCACTGCCTGAACCGGGTATTGAACTCACACTCTTTGGGTCTGTTACTGGATCTAACCAACGCCTTTATCCACCGTACCATGTGTCCTTGAGGACATCTGGGTATGAATTTCTGAGTATTATAAACCTATGTTATCAACTAATATCTGTCTAATATTATATAAATGGATATGTTTTTCTAAGTAAAAAGAACCTTCAGATATTGGGGGCCATCTACATTAAAACAAAGCAACCCACACTCAACAAAATTACATTTCAAACTAGTCACAACACATTACATTCCATCTAAACATATGGTTCTGTTGTTAATATTTCGTTCTCTTGCGTGGTAAGTCGTCATAGAACCGCATCTTAAACTTACGACCTGCGTCTGATATTCCTCGATCACCTTCGTTGCATAGCAATCTTCTTATGTCAACATAACAAAATATCATCTTCGATTCTGAATATCTATGTTTAAGTATCCATATAATCATTCTGAAGATTGCTCATGTGAGCCGAAATCTTAGATAAAGGAACAGCAGAATAAAAAATATTGAAATATTGGACAAGTTTTGTCTCTATTTTCTCCCGAAATTAAAGCAACTATACGAAGTTTAGAACGGCTCATGAGCTAACATAATAGACATTTATTGTCTGTTATATTTATATATATATATATATTAGAGAAAATAATATATTTTTTATTTATCAGAACAAATCAATGACAACGTTACTTAATAACAATATGAAAAACAAATGTAAGTAAATGACATATAAAAATATATGGGAATTGCAGCGTCCCTTCTGCTTCGTGGGCAAGTGCGGGTATATCAAGATAAACATCACATTTAATCTATTGAAATCTTAAATTTAATTTGCTTGTTATAAATAATATTGTTTATTAAATAAAGGTGTTATCTTCCAACTAAAGAAATGAAATCATCATATTAGGGATCAGATTTTTAATTTGTAACGTTCTTCCCTACATGTTAAATGCTAAAACTTGCCTCAGAGGGGTAAAGGTGAAGCTCATCTGATAAAGACCCGGCTGTTTATATCCATCATTATCATAAAAGAAAAAAGGAATCAGGTGGAGGAGGAGGAGGAGACGGAAAGATGGAAATATCTCAGGAAGATTATGTATTCATTAATTCCTGGGGTAGGGACATCAGATTACGACGATATATTCATTCTATGCTACACTCTTCCATGGACGCGGACCTGAGATTTATTCTATAATGAGACCAATGCAACAGGGATTTAAAGGACTTTTACTAAACTGATTGAGGACCCGAGTCTCATTAAAAACAACAAAAAATCTGATTTCAAGGTGGCGTATTATTAGCACAATTAGTGGTAGCGATATGGAAAATATTATTAAAGGAGCAAACGACGCTTTCTTTTCAATAATGTTCATCACAGATTTCATGTCTATCAATGCCTGGATAATAATAATAATAATAATAATAATAATAATAATAATAATAATAATAATAATAATAATGATAATAATAATAATAATAATAATAATGATAATAATGATAATAATAATAATAATAATAATGATAATAATGATAATAATAATAATAATAATAATAATAATAATGATAATAATAATGATAATAATAATAATAATGATAATAATAATAATGATAATAATAATAATAATAATGATAATAATATTGATAATAATAATGATAATAATAATAATAATAATGATAATAATAATAATGATAATAATAATAATAATGATAATAATAATAATAATAATAATGATAATAATAATAATGATAATAATAATAATAATAATAATGATAATAATAATAATGATAATAATAATAATAATAATAATAATAATAATAATAATAATAATGATAATAATAATAATAATAATAATGATAATAATGATAATAATAATAATAATAATAATAATAATGATAATAATAATAATAATAATAATAATAATAATGATAATAATAATAATGATAATAATAATAATGATAATAATAATAATAATAATAATAATGATAATAATAATAATGATAATAATAATAATAATGATAATAATAATAATGATAATAATAATAATAATAATAATAATAATAATAATAATAATAATGATAATAATAATAATAATGATAATAATAATAATGATAATAATAATAATAATAATAATGATAATAATAATAATGATAATAATGATAATAATAATAATAATAATAATAATAATAATAATAATAATAATAATAATGATAATAATCTTCAAAATAAAATTGCTTTAATTTAACCAGCATAGAGAACCTTTTCTGCCTGCCGTCAGCATGGCTGACGCTGGATCCAGGTAAGCAACACACTGAATCTTCTTGGCCTCTCGTTTTCAACTGATTTGAAGTGGAACGACTACCTTCAATCACTAGCTGCATCTACTGCAGGAAATGAAAGAGGCATGGCACGTGGAACTAGAACTATCTAACCAGGTGGACGAAATAAAGGGTTCGATACGAAATTCCAGTTACCTAAAGAAGGCCGGAGCGTACAACGACCGAAACGTTGTGAATATGGCAATGAAGATGAGTATTACAGTCCGAATAATGTAAATAATGCAAGTAAAATTAGATGTCTATGAAAATGCGCTATCATAATAATTTGAACAGCCAACGCATAAATATTACCAAAGGAGGACATTTGGCGATATTTAATATGGAAACAATCAACCTTCATTTGCTCGACAATCTATTGTATTTGCGACGTAATGGTGAAAGTGTAGAAGAACAGTTTTGACTTAGAAAGAAGATTGTTGATGTTCACGATACTGGAGATTTGTATAAGGCAATATCTAAGAATTTTAATATGGCTAGATCAATTGTTCACGACATAAGCGTAAAGAGGCGATGTGGTAGAAAAAAGCACTTTTCAGAATGGAATGTTCGGTTGTTTAATTAGAATGGTCAACAATGATCATGAGATAACAACTGCAGCGGTGAAAGGCAATTTGACAGCTACTGGAGTTCATGCTTCAAGTCAAGATCAACAATTACTCGAATTCTCAACTGAGGTGGCTTGAAGGCGTGCCTCCCCGGAAGACGCCATTTATTCCAATTAGCTGCTCGTTTGAAGTTTGCGATGGATTTTCTGAAGAAACCTGGACGTTTTCTGTGGTCTGAGGAAACCAAACTCGAGTTTTTCTTCGGTCACAACGATAGTACCGCGGATTGCAGGGAAGAGGAGATGCCTACAACCCGAAGAATACCATCCCTAACATCAAATATGGCGGAGCTGCTAAATCGATTAATATTGAAGAAAAGATGAAAAAATAGATTTATATCGTTGTTTTGGACAAAAACCTGAATTGATCGGCAAAGCAACTGGGATTAAGGCACCGTTGAATTTTCAGGCAGACAATGAACCCCACGCAAACCTCATTTTTAATCCATACTTGGTTAACCGAAACAAAGATGGATGTATTCCTATGTCCCCATTTAAACCCGATAGAATAAGTGGGAGCCAAAGAAAAGTAAAATTAAGAAGGCCATCTAATTTGAAACCGCTGGAAGAATATAGGATTGTAGAATGCGCTAAAATTATTTCTGATCTCTGCCTGAAGCTAATCGAAAATTACACTCGCAGATTGAAGAAGGTTATTACGCATAAAGAATACAATATTGATTCTTAATCATTGAATGACGAGCAGGTGCCAATCACGTTGAAGCATTTAATTATTACGTTTTTTGTTGCTGTTTTGTTTTGATCGTTAAACAAATTGTATTGGAAATTTAACTTTTATTTCGTGTTCCTTAAATAATTGTGCCTACATTGATCAAAAATTATTTATGTAGACACTAATTTTGGCTAGAAATTCAATAAAAGATCCATTTTTGACAACGGATGTCAATAATTGTGTGCATGAGAGCCCGTTAAGGCAGAGCTGATAAGAAAAACAAAACGCAACAGTTGTTTTTTTTATTTATTTTTATTATTTTATTTTTTCTTAACCCCAGAATTTGGTGGGTCACTTTATATGCAATGATTAAAAATAAATTACGGTTTCATTGTATTTTCTTAATAAATCCATTCAGTAATTACTTACCTTACAAAAAAACATTGTATTTAAATGCTGTTATTATTCTAAATGTTAAACTCACCTCCTTGATGTACGCTTATCTTAAAACGTTTGTAGTTTTACTTAACAGACGATAAATAAAATTCACGCACGTCAATAAATGTTAAATGTATTTCAATAATAATAATAATAATAATAATAATAATAATAATAATAATAATAATAATAATAAAGATGGCTAATGCTGTACAAAACACGTCGACTAGTAAATGACTGGAGGCTAATGAATTCAATGTTCGCAGATTTTTGCAAATAAATTCTTCTGTATTAAAAGAATAGAGGAACAATCGCGTATAGGTAAATAAAAGATTAAATTATTTTTTTATGGACTTGAAGTTTCGAATTGACACGCATCTGCTCGTCAGGGCAAGATAAATCTATTGAATTTACGCGTAGATATCATAATTATCATTCGAGAGGTTTTAAATAAATAATCAGTTTTTAATAAATAGAATTATTATTAATAAATAAATATTTTAATAGATAAAATTATTAATAATGACTAAATAAATAAATGTGATATTAATGGATACAATAGTTTTTTTTCTTAACCCGACGAGAGGAACGGTGTCTCTGTGAAACTTCTATTTGGAAGATGAGTAATTGAATTTATATATTTACTAAGTTTCTTTCACCAATTGAAGCCATTACTGGTTTAACAATACTAAATATTATGAGGTTTTCAACACAAGTCAGAGTGTTGTCAACAGATACTAGTTCTATATTATTCTAATTCAAGAATGTTGCAAAATAGCGTAACAGAGAGATTGTCCAAGTATTAATTTCTTTGATGATATTTCCATTATTAATTCAAGGATTTTCGTTGCACGTCTGAAACATTCTTCTTTAACTTTTGCTTTCTTATCACTAGGATTCACCTCATTGGCCTTTGAAATATCCAGATACTTATATTTCTCTCCTTCTTCTCCATACTCTAATCATATTCACTTGGAATCAACTACTTCGCAATCCTATCCTGATATCATCACTGGACACCCAAACGGTCCGAATCAAAGAATCTCGAGCCTTATATTCCTGGTTTCAAGTTTAAGGGAAAATCAACAAGCCAAATACTTTTTGTCAGCAGTACCTTGCTTGAAAACGCGCTATACGTACAAAAGGGGAAGATATTGAAAGAACAGGTGGAAGGTTTGAGTAACCTTACTTTTATTTTCAGATTACTCGAATGTTTCTGTCAGCCCTCATAGGTAAATTCACTGTTTATCTGCCGATTTGTAAGAACTAAAACTTGTTTAATACGACTTAGCATCTCTGATATGATTTCTTCTTCATAAGAGACATGCTTACTATTCCTTTTATAAAGATTTGGAAATGGTTCAACATTAGTCTCATTTTTAAATTCTTGACGGTAATTTGGCTTACAGTAAGACTGGATCAAGTCAAAGTAGATCAGTATGAAAAGTATTTTCCTGCGGGTAAGCACACGGATATAATTGTCAGAATCAGATTTAATCTTTAAAAAGCTTTCCTAAGCTCTGGTAGTGGTATTGGAGATATTTTTCTCGAGATTTTCTTTCTTTCTTTGATTTCCAACACAAGGGAACTGAGTTCGAGTTTCAACTGGAAATTGATTCGTTTTTTACGGCTTATCAACCCTTTGCAGGTTATTTTAAGCCAGGGAATATTTTTGGATTCTAAGAGTTTTTTGTGAGTGTGGAGATAATAATAGTTTAGTGACACAATCCTTACTAATTAACCCATGGCTGGGGAGGAGAAGAGGGGTATTTCTACCTTTTCCAAGGGTATTTGCACGTAAGTGAATATAACGAACCCAAAAGGAATTCGAACTCGAATCTCCGATTTCCAATTCCGAGCTGTTATTCATTACACCACACGCACGCCGAAGCTTACATCACCTGATATTTGTAAGCCGTCTCCTATGGAGGTACTGATCAGGCTCCGCGTTACTTAACATCGGTGATGGTACATGTTGTGGTGTACTCCCTCCAAAGAGTCTATGTTGGACTCTTCTGCCTACTAGAATATTAGTAGGAGAGAAGACCTTGAAGGAACAGTCGAATAGATTGAACGCTAGATCAACCGACACACACTCTCTAGTCGTGTAATACTCTTCTGTTGTACTTACTGTTTAATATATGATATATCTGTAACACTTGTTTTGTTATTTCTTTAACCATTTACTTGGTCACAACAGTACAAAAACCGGTGTTTCAACGTGATGTTACTGTAAGCCTTCATCAGGAAAGTGTGCTTTATTATTTTGATCTGAGCTGTTTGCTTAATGCTGTAAACAGACGGTCTGAACAAGTTACAATAAAATATTATTAAAAAATTAATAATAAAATTGATAGGTATTGTCTTTTACTCAAACAAATGCTGAACTAGATTAAATCGAATACGCTTATTGTGAATCAGTCTTGTGTCACATCAAATTTTTAAGGAGACAATTCTTTGTACAGTTTCGGAATCAGCTTACTTGATTATTTGAAGATTTTCTTATCAAGAGTAATAGTATCGAAAAAGCTGTGTACAGTACGACACATGCGCATAACGCTACATCCTGCCATCTTATTTCGTTTATGTGCCGTGTTCCTTCAGAATGTTGACGATCACGATTTTTAGCCTCTCTCCCAAACCTTGCTTCGTCATCAAGCTGGCGAAGTAGGTTATGCGTTATTTTCCTCTGTTCCTCTTACCATCAATGCTCTGTGCGTATCAAATTTTCAAAACCCTCTTTCCTCATTATAAAATAACCCAGACGACATGCATTTAGCGGATGTCAGAATTTGTTTAAAAATACATCCCTACCCATCCCTAAACATAACCCCGCGTTCGAATGTAACTATTAACTGATACAACGAAAATTAAAAAATTGAACACCCTACCACCCCTTGTCTAGATGAATGGATTTCTCGGTATCCTTGGAAACACTCAATTATGAATCTTTGCCGTGCCTTTAAAACTGTAAATTTAAAAAAAAATAAGTTACACCAAAATTCGCTTGACGAGTAAATTGAACTAATGTCTTTAATTTAATAACAAAATTAAATTCGAAACTTTTAGCTTCCATTTTTGAAACATGGTTATTACTGTGTAGCAAAAAACATATTTTAAATCAGTTAATTTATAATATATATATATATATATATATATATATATATATATATAAATACACATATACCTACGTTTAGTGGGCGACGAAAACGTAAGTATATATGTATTTGTTAATATATATTTGTTTGTTCTGTCTAATCACATTGAGCACCATTATGTCTACACCTCTTGGTTAATTTGGTAATTATTTATTTGCTTACCAACGTATGCACGCCAGCACACGCGTACATGGTCGCTAATATCTAGTTATTTTATTTACCTAACCCTATATATATATATATATATATATATATATATATATATATATATATATATATATATATATATATATATATATGTATTTGTGTGTGTTCGTGTGTGTAAGTATTAGGAAAAATTAGGCCAAAGTGGTAAAATTTTTGTATCACGCGTTTCGTTCTTTCGGACTTCATCAGACTAAAGTAATATTTGCGTTGATGCAACTACACATGCGCATGAAGGAGAGGGGACGCTGAAATAAATATTTTGGATATATAATCTAGCCGAGTCCATTTAGTTTCTTTTTATAAATGAAATAAGTTAAACTATATACACAAATAAACACAAATAAAAGTTTTAGAAAAATTAAAATTCTCAGTGTCCTCTCTCATTTCAGTGCATATGTAGTCATATCAACATAAATGTCACGTTAGTCCGATGAATTCCTAAAGGGCGAAACACGTCGCATGAAAACTTTTTTCACTTTGTCATACTCCTTTTCTCTAAAGTGTTCTTGATATATACAAATTTATATATCGTTTTCACATACGCCTTGTATGAAGTTATTAAGCAAATCATATAAACTTCAATAATTCAAGTTTGATTTGTCAAATTTTAAACAATCAATTAAATGTCAAAACAGAGTTAAAATTTTAGGTAGTATCAATGTTTTATTGAAGTTATTGCAATTATTTGATGTATTCTAAAAACTGCCGTCTGAAGTTATTAGGCAAGACCAAATAATCACATTTTACTTGAATAAAAAGTAACAAAATCACCAATAATTGATGAACATTTATAATAGAACAGATAACAAGCATATAATGTGAAGTCTTTGAATCCTTTACATTTTAATATAGTCACCCTTCTTCTCAATAACAGCCATCGATTTTATTAATTTGTTTTACTTAAACAGGTTCAGTTTCCGATATGGTAGGTTTAATTGCTTCCTATACGCCTGTTTCATCGTCACAACTCACCATAGATTTTCTTTCTGATTCAGATCAGGATTTAATAGCGACCAACCATTTCATTATCTTCTCTCCTGTAAATCGATTATACTCAAATAATTCACGGGTGAGCTTAGATACATGAGAAGGAGTATTGTTATGCATAAATAGACATATGACTTTGAAACTGTGAGACTGGGGCTTGTACCATGCAGAGAAATAGCACCATCGCCTCCTTGTTGCCTTATTTTAGCCACAGGCACGTCTGAATTGGATAAAATTCATCCTTTGTCTCATCCATTACGTCCATCAAATGTCACTCGAGATTCGTCCGTAAAAATTACTTTTCAAAAGTCAATTTGCATGTATTTCTTGCCCCAATTTTGAGGCTTTAAAATATTTGCTTTAATGAGAGGTGGTTGCCTAAGAGATTTTTTTACAGATCTCGATTCACAAAGTAATTTACACATTCTGTCTTTCTTGACTCCCTCAATTTCAGATTTTTCAAAGCGCTGGTCACAAGTGGTTGTTCCTCTATAACTCGCTTCTCGATGAAAGCAAGTTCTTGAAGCCTTTTCCTTTGCTTACTTATATTTTTAACAGCCACCTTTAGCGTTCAATGATCTCTGCAAAGCTCCTTTGATATCTCCAATGTGGACATTCCCTCACTCAACAACTGTGTTATTTTCTGTTTTTCACCAGTTCTTAGATCTTTTCTCTTTACCCATGTTTCAACATATATTATGGACAAAATGAAAAAATAGTTTTATTAGATTTCAGAGGACTTAAGCTAATATTAGTTCAATCGGCATAATAACTTCAGTCAGTCCATTTTCACAAATTCAAAATATCTTAAATTTTACCAAGGGTGGAAATGGAGGAGTTTGAATTTGATAAATATTGGTTCAAAACTGTTTAAGTTATTAATGTTTATTTGATTTGCATAATAAATTCACAAAGGCTATATATATATATATATATATATATATATATATATATATATATATATATATATATATATATATATAAAGTGAACATAGAAGTCAACACTTAGAGGCGACAGTCTGTTTCATGCTAGATGCAATCGTCAGGCCACGAGGCTGCGAGTGGAAATACTCTCGAAGCTTAGCGCTCGCTGCGCCGACCAAAGGATGCTTAACCGAATCTCGCTCGTATCTCAAAATTCAGCGCGTATCTCAAGAAGGCAAAAAATCGATTAAAACTCCGGCTCATATCTAAAAAGCTCGTATCTCAAGGTATTACTGTATATTCTGTTTTATATTTATTCCTCGTTTAAATAATTAATTTTATTACTTACTTATTCATTTTATGTATGTATGTATGTGCGTGCGGGCGTGTGTCCATGTATCAATGTATTTTGTCTGCTTTTATTTGTATAATTGTCTGCTATAAAACTTTGTGGATAATCTGTGACGAGCATCTCACTGTGGGAGATAAATTATTAAAGTCGATCGTGAAAGTGAATATGGGAACAAAAAATGATTTTAAATCGAATCGAATTAGAGTTATACTTATATTTGTAGAAAACATTGTATATTTTAATGTGCAGAACTCAGACATAAAAACCTTAGACGAAACACTGGTGGATATCAACACAATTCACACCTATTTTGTTGACATTTAAAAAATTTGTGTTATTGTCTGTAAACACATATCTTGTTTTCTTCGGTGCATCGTTTGTAACGACCTGTTTTATTGCATTTAACAATAAAAAAAAACAACGTTTTTGTTGTTTTTAATGAAAAATTATAATAAAATAAAATATAAACAAATGATTTGAAATTCATCTATATAAATAAACGGCAAATTCTGTCGGTCCGTCCGTGTGACTGAAACCCCTCTAATTCGGGCCGCAATTGCTCTACATAGACATATTATACCTTTTTGGAATCAGGATGATCCCGGGATTGAAAATCTGCCCTTCATCTGGGACTTGAACATTTAGTATTGAGATTTGTGTCCGGATGAGGAGGGAGCAGTTAAAAATTTAAATTTTAAAATAACTGAAAAAAAATTAGTGATTTAAAAAGATTTTAATTTATATTGCGTTCAAAGCAACACAAAAACACTTTGATAAAAATGTTTTAAATTCAGTTTAAAATATCTCCTAAACTTTGTGAATTGAGGAAACCAATTTTATTTCTTCAAAATGTCAAGGATAAGAGTTAAATTGAGAGATTTCGTGACGTGAGATTTTGAAGTTCCACAGAGTTTGTGGTTTGAAGAGCTCAACTCAATTGAAGTTCCACGGAGTTTGTGATATGAAGAACTCAGTTTTCGGCCTGAATTGGAATTTCGACCCAAATCTGAGTTTCGACCCAAATCGTTCTTTTGGTCGGAATTGGACTTATCGCTCGAATCTGATTTCAAGTGAGGTTTTGAAGTTCCATGGGGTGAATTGGTAATTCAAATTATTTCTTCAAAATTATTATTGCTGTTTTCTAAGCTTTACCAGAGGCCGGTGTCCCAGTTAGCCCTCCCCAGGAGATAGCTTAAAAGACAGCACAGAGTGCGGCTTTTAAGCTAGTGTCGAATAACGCAGAAGAATAACACAGGAGATTTTCTGAAAATCGTTACGTGAATGCAAAAGTTTCTAGAATATTTTGCAAAAATCTTTTATTAATAAAAATTCATAACTATATTATGACCGTATTCTACTTTTCAGTTAAAGTGTGTATGAAATCTAAAACGAACAATTTTTGGTTATTATTCGATTAAATTATTAATGAATTTTTTAAGATAAGAAATTGTTGAAATCACTGACTAGAAATATAGCCAAACAGCTTCATTTAAGTAGAGTAAGTTCTAGTTTTAAGGAGAGAAAGCATATGTTACGTTTCGTGAGATCTACGTAAGAATGACATATATCTTTCATCACAGCTAAAAGTCTGTAATCAATAATATAAGAACGATTAAAGTTTTCTTTCGATAATTTTTGATACCATAAAATTTTTGAATAGAAATAGATGGTTAAATGGCCTGAAACCAGTTAAATAATGGAGGTGAAAGGTGGGTTGAATCAAGAGAAAACTTCCAATCTTAGTTTTAGGATGTTCGGCTGTCATGAATCAACATCATTGGCTGATTCTGACACCAAGATAAATTTCTGTTCCCTTCCCCACCAAAAAAAATTCATTATATTCCTCCGTTGTTTACTTTCAGCTTTTTTAACTTACATCTGTCATTCAATTTGCTTCACTTCAAAATTGTTTCAAGCTCTGAGCTCTTCCACAGTGCCATTTAAATTTGAGCTGAAAATATGCTTTTAAGCTTCGGAAACCATTCGGGAAACATGCTTGCACCTACTGCATAATTACTGGTAGTTTTAGTGATCCGCTACCAAACATATACCGCTATAGTTTAAGATTAAATATTAAGAAAATTAAATTCAATTTTTATATTCAACCAGGATTTTCATTAAAATAATATAAGAAGATACTTTTACTGTACCTAATTCATTAGAGTATATATACCCACAATCTATCTATCTATCTATCTATCTATCTATCTATATATATATATATATATATATATATATATATATATATATATGAAATTTGGTAGACGGAGCACTCGGGGCCCGTCGATAGCTGTGCTAGCACGAAGTCACAAGTCATCGTGGCCGAGGGCTTGAGCGTGCTGGCTTTGTTAAATTGTTGATCACGCTAAATAATACTGTAACTAAAGTTTGCTCAGCATAGTTGCAGTATAAATCGCAGGTGGGTTCTGTGGGTGTTGAATGTGCCTGAGAAAGCGGCTGCAATAGGGATTGGCTAGCCACCCTAGTAGACGGGTATCCTCGAATACAAGTCTCCACCCCCCACATATATATATATATATATATATATATATATATATATATATATATATATATATATATATATATATATATATAAGTAGAAATAATTAGGAGGATTTGAAATAATCATAATTAAGTAATTCAACGAATCTAGAAGAAACCTCACCAGAATGCAGAAAGCACTGGACGGCCGTTTCGTCCTATATTTGGGACTCATCAAAGAATTGAAACCCGTACAATTCTGATAGGAGGCAAACGACATTCTCGGTCCAGTGCTTTCTGCATTCTGGTGAGGTTTCTTCCAGACTCGTTGAATTACTTAATTATGATATATATATATATATATATATATATATATATATATATATATATATATATATATATATATATATATATATATATATACCCACCCACAATCTATAAATACCTGACAAAGTAACTTCTAATTCTAAGATTTCTCTATAATTATACAAAGATAGCCTGGAAATCTTTTGTATCGATCGAAATGATTTTTAGAGATATTTTTAACTTAGAAAAATCGAAGACAGAAAAAACAAAAGGTACAACAAAAGTTTTTAAAAATCTGTTGGAAAGAAAAAAATTATAAAATCGGAAATAATTAATTACAATTTTAAATTGTATGCAACTTTTGTCGCTACTTTCTGAAGAAAAGCTTACCACTCCTTTTGTTCTGATAATTATCAGTTTTAAACTGCACACGTTATAATCTAAACTGAACTCCTTCGATGTTGCAACGTGATATGGCCTTATCAGTGGTTTATGTACGATCACCGAAGTTAAGCAACGTCGAACCTCGTCAGTACCTAGATAGGCGACCACTTGGAAATAGACGAGATATGCAGATGGCGTAGTGGATAATGACTCGGAATTTGTAATCGGGGAGACGAGTTCCAGAAAGTTAAGAATCCACCTATACTCCCCCATATATGGGTTAAATAGCACAACTTGTGTCACTAAAACATTATGTTTATCTAAAAAAAATTACAATCTCAAAATATTTTCTGGTTTTAAATGAAGAAGGTTGATAAACCGTAAAGAACAAATGAATCAATCACTGAACTCTTCCTTAGTGTTTCCACTACATTTAGGCTAAATCGTTTTTCAGCCATCATCAAATATATAACCTTTAAAAAGAAACCTTATTTTATCCGAAAACATTAATATACCAACGGGATCAGTGTATGTCAGAGACGTGAGAAGAAAGACATGGGAAGGGCACTAATGTTTTATCTGTGCATGTCAGTCAGGTATACGTGATACACGCTTAGCCGATCATGTATCTTACAAGACTGACGAAGCAGATTTTTTCCCCGCAGTAGGTTCCCATTTCTTTCTGCAGTAGACCAGTTCCCATCCAGGGCTATAGAACCCGATCTGTCCAGCTATCTACCCATAGCTGGGGGGTGAGGAAGATTCATACCTTTCCCAATGACGCGTAAGTGAATGTAATGGATTCGACTGGAATTCGAACCCGGCTCGTCCGATTCCTCAATCCGAGCAGCTATCCATTACTCCACCGTACCTCCCTCTGCGCATGTAGGGTTGCGTAGCGACCATTTTTATTCTGTAGATATATTTTTATAGATAATACATTTGATGAAAGCTGGATAATAAACCCGTCAAAATGTTAGAGTAGCAAGATCCCAGGTTGGAATGTTATTGACTCTTTTCAAAGATATAAACAACACAGATGTGAATAAAGCCAATATTTATTGCATTTCGAGATTTTTAGCAAATGCGACATTCTGCGGATAGACGCATCCGGGTAGATATCTCTGTTACTAGTCTACCGGCCTGGGCATTCGAGGGTCTCAATAAAGAACATGCCGAACCTAAGCCTTTCGCATATGTTGTGAATCTCGCCCTTGGGCAAGCCATGAAAGAATTTACACCTTTCTACCCTCGATCAGTATGGCTGATGCTAACCTCAGGAGAGTGAATCATTGCAACTTCTCGGACTAAAGGTTTCCGCTGACATGAAGAGGAAAGATCAATTGCTAAGTTTGCTGCTAGGAAAGTTGGTTCACTCTGTCGTACTAGACAATTTTTCTCGCCAGATTCTATCATATATATTTATAAGTACACTATTCGTTATTGCCTTGATTAGTGCTGCTTCATCTGATCTGGTGCACCTGCTATCTATTTTGACAACCTTGATAAAATACAAAGAAGAATCTGCAATGTTATTGGTTCTTAACTGGCATCTCACCTTAATCACATTTCCCATTGCTGTAATATAGCTTTCCTGTGCTTTTTCTATAAATACATTCATGGAAAATGTTCTGATCACCTCTATGGTACGTAGATTTTATGAATTTAAGCGCAGTACTAGATTGGCAGCAAGATCTCATCATTTTACAGTTGAAATGGCTAGATGTAACCGTAAGTTCTATTCTAACAGTAATTTTATACTGGCGAGTACTAGAACACTTCTTGCTTTTGGAAGTCTGTTACGGCTTCTTGATTAAATGTCTTTTTTAAAGTTCCTTTCTCACCGTCATAATGTAGCTTACCTATTTTCTATAAATACATTCATGGTAAATATTCTGGTGAACTCTCCTCTATGGTACGTAGATTTTATGAATTTAAGCGCAGTACTAGATTGGCGGCAAGGTCTCATCATTTTACAGTTGAAATGGCTAGATGTAACCGTAAGTTCTATTCTAACAGTTTCTTCTCCCGCGTTTCTCGCTTTCCGTTTCTTTCTTCCGACTCCTTGATTCCCAGTCAAATTTGATCTTCAAAAATTGAAATGAATGTCAATCGTTATCCACTATCTTCTTAATTCTTATTCTTTTACTTTTCATTCTCTCTCCTTAATAGTAGTTTGTCTCATATTCTCGAACACTCTAACCACTTGCGACTTAGTGGCTTTATTGCCTTGCTCGGGGTGAAATGACTAAACGAAAAAACATGGTTCAATAACCCAATTCAAGATATTCTCACATTGATACAAAAGAGGGGAACTTATTCATCTCTTATAAATTCATGTCTTGGGCACCTAGGTGTGGTGTAATGGTTAGCAAGCTTGTCTCACTAAAACAGTTACAACTGAATAGTGAGTACGATCCTCACTGGGTGTCCCATACTTTCGAAGTTGTGCCACATCTAAGCTATGCTTAGAACATCAATATAAATTCGTGTCTGTGCGTCCCCACCTTACAACAAAATGGTCCGTAAGGTGGTATAAATATTGATAAAAACATTACGTCGAATATGGCAGTAGGGTTAGGCTGATCTTCATCTGGCCTACGTTTAACTTCAGTCAGACAGTTAAGTGCCGTATGGGCTCATGCCTCTTTCGATTTCATGACTGACCAGATAGAAGTAGGTTGCAGTTTCCTTCTACGGTTGTGAGCCAAGTCTACCCACCTGGATTCATACCTTTGCTCAAGAATATTCGCTCGTAAGTAAATGTAACGAACCCGACTGGAATTCGAACTCCGTTTCATTCTTTCATACCATTCTTTACTACAGTCACCGCAATACCTCATTTTCTCTATTTAATTCCTAACTAGTCTCCCTAGGCACTGTTTTTTGTCTGTGTTGGGCGTATGCATAAAAATAACAATAGCTACATCCAATGTGTGTTTACCATGAGAAAAATATATTTACAAAAACTAAATAAAACTGTATTAGTAAGTAACCCCTTGCCCCACAGGGAGAGCGAGTTAATCCATGGCCCGTAAAGTTGAACGGATTTTTCCGTGAGCCTACCTCGCTACCGAATGTCACAAGTCGTGGTTTAAAGTTAATTTAACGGCAATAGCGTGGAAAAATTGCACAAGACCACTCGACATTTTCTAATTTGGAGACGCCTCAGGTGCCAGCCCGGAAGTTTGTATTTAGCCCAGCGCTCACGCAGCTACCGGAAATGACACAAGTTCGAAGTTTAAAGTGGGTTTAACGGCAATATCGCAGAAAAATTGTCAAAGCCACTTCGTCACTTCCCCTCACTGAGGACACCTCATGCGCCGAGCAATGAATCCAGACCTCTCCCGAAGGTGGTGGGGGAGCCCCCTTCCAACCTGGTGATTGGCCTAATATTATTAGTACCACCTCCCGAAGAAGGTTTTATTTACCCCAGTCTCCCCGCTGTGATAAAAGGTCGAGTTTTATGTGGGGGACCCGAGCGCGTATACCCGGGCCAAGGACAAAAATTGCCCAGGTCCCGCAACTGAACATAACAGATCTTAGTAGGACGCAACCAAAAAATAATAAGTGTTCGCTGTACTCTGCCTTGCAGCACACTCACTGACGGAGCGGGAAGGATAAAAAAATAAATAAATGACGACATGGGAAAAAAAAACAAGGGGTGACCCATGGAGATGAAAAGGGGACAAAAAGAAACTGGTAATATTAGGAGTCGACATAACAATATCCGGGAACAGGCCAGGAACAACATTTATTCACATTAACTAGGCAAACAGTGTCCAATTTAACCAGGGAAATGTTCACAGGAAACCGATCTGTTGCGTCAAAACGGACTTAAAAAAAAGAAAAATCAAAGCTGACCCCATTCACTCGATGCAAACTCGCCACTTTTACTCACCTTTCGTTGAAATCTGTCAATAACAAACGCTTTCTATCAGACAGAATCTGGCCAGAACCAGATAAGAATAGCTTTCATATCTCAAGATTCCTCCATTTACGACGTCCATATCACCATTCTTGCTACAGCTAGCAAGGTTCAGGAACTACCTTTTAGCCTCTTATACCTATTATCATTAAATTGCGTCTACAACATGGATGTTAATATTTAATTTGCATACCAATCCTTAAATGTATATTTTAATAAATATTTCATCTGTTATTTTTTTTTTAAATTCATTTCTTAAAACTGAAATATTTAAACAATATTTCTATTTATAATTTTATTCAAGTCATCTTCTTTGTATATAAATAATTTATAAGTGACTTGTCAAAATTCAGTCGTAAATTATAAAAATATCGGTTTGTTTACATTTAAAGAAAACGTTAAGTAAATAGGATCTTGGCTTCTAAATATAATTTGGCCAACAAGTGGACCAAAAAGTAAATAATTTATAAGTGTCTTGTCAAAATTCAGTCGTAAATTATCTTAAAAATATCGTTTTTGTTTACATTTAAAGAAAACGTTAAGTAAATAGGATCTTGGCTTCTAAATATAATTTGGCCAACAAGTGGACCAAAAGTAAATAATTTATAAGTGTCTTGTCAAAATTCAGTCGTAAATTATCTTAAAAATATCGTTTTTGTTTACATTTAAAGAAAACGTTAAGTAAATAGGATCTTGGCTTCTAAATATAATTTGGCCAACAAGTGGACCAAAAAGTAAATAATTTATAAGTGTCTTGTCAAAATTCAGTCGTAAATTATCATAAAAATATCGGTTTGTTTACATTTAAAGAAAACGTTAAGTAAATAGGATCTTGGCATCTAAATATAATTTGGCCAACAAGTGGACCAAAAGTAAATAATTTATAAGTGTCTTGTCAAAATTCAGTCGTAAATTATCTTAAAAATATCGTTTTTGTTTACATTTAAAGAAAACGTTAAGTAAATAGGATCTTGGCTTCTAAATATAATTTGGCCAACAAGTGGACCAAAAAGTAAATAATTTATAAGTGTCTTGTCAAAATTCAGTCGTAAATTATCATAAAAATATCGGTTTGTTTACATTTAAAGAAAACGTTGAGTAAATAGGATCTTGGCATCTAAATATAATTTGGCCAACAAGTGGACCAAAAGTAAATAATTTATAAGTGTCTTGTCAAAATTCAGTCGTAAATTATCTTAAAAATATCGTTTTTGTTTACATTTAAAGAAAACGTTAAGTAAATAGGATCTTGGCATCTAAATATAATTTGGCCAACAAGTGGACCAAAAGTAAATAATTTATAAGTGTCTTGTCAAAATTCAGTCGTAAATTATCTTAAAAATATCGTTTTTGTTTACATTTAAAGAAAACGTTAAGTAAATAGGATCTTGGCTTCTAAATATAATTTGGTCAACAAGTGGACCAAAAGTAAATAATTTATAAGTGTCTTGTCAAAATTCAGTCGTAAATTATCTTAAAAATATCGTTTTTGTTTACATTTAAAGAAAACGTTAAGTAAATAGGATCTTGGCTTCTAAATATAATTTGGCCAACAAGTGGACCAAAAAGTAAATAATTTATAAGTGTCTTGTCAAAATTCAGTCGTAAATTATCATAAAAATATCGGTTTGTTTACATTTAAAGAAAACGTTAAGTAAATAGGATCTTGGCTTCTAAATATAATTTGGCCAACAAGTGGACCAAAAAGTAAATAATTTATTAGTGCCTTGTCAAAATTCAGTCGTAAATTATCTTAAAAATATCGTTTTTGTTTACATTTAAAGAAAACGTTAAGTAAATAGGATCTTGGCTTCTAAATATAATTTGGCCAACAAGTGGACCAAAAAGTAAATAATGTAAAAATATATTGAAAGTTTTTTATAGAATTCTATAATTTTATAGATTTTTATAGAATCCTATAATTTTAGGCCTCGGTAACACTAGTGTACGGTTTTATTTCCAAAAGCATTCGTAGTAATCAATGTTGACGTCTGACATTTCCTATTACTATAAATCAGTTGAGCGTAGTCCGAAAAAAAACTTTAATATATTGTCAAAATGTCATTATAATCTGTTTAGATGTTTTCAAAAAGATGTATTTAAACAAGCGAAAAACAGTAAGTTTGTTTAATTAATTATTATTATTATTATGAATATTAGAAAATTATTCAAATGTTTCTCTCGTGATCAGTTCTGTGGACTTAACATAATGGCCAGAGAACTTTAGAAAATAGATACCATGATGAATTCTTTTATGCAGAAATTTTATAGAGGTAAGAAAACTTCTATTGCAAGTTATATTTCGTCTGGCTGTCCAACCGACAACATGAAGAGGGTCTGGCTCACCCAGCCGCGTCCACCACTGACACTCCTCTGTGACTCCTGTTCACGCCTTTTTAGGAGTAGGCTGGACCTTCACGGACATCTCCACCACTGACACTAGAGGGGAGAAAGGGAATAAAGAGAGAGGTTGACACTCCCGATGATCGTATGCAAGCAGGTGCTGAATAGTACTCTGTTCGTTGGATGAGTATTTGACTAGTAATTTCCAAAGTTGACAGTTGCAAATAAAACTAAGAGACTGAATTGAAAATATGTTTAAATAAGATATACAAAGTTAATCTAAAGAAGTTAATATTATTCTAATTTGGAGACATGTTAATACTAATCATATCATCGGTGAAAATTTACTCAGCTCTGAAGTTACGTTTTTTCCTGTGGGTTTTCATTATTTTTTGATTGAATGAATAAAATTAGAATGAATAAGAACTGGTTCAAAGGGACATTTCTAAGGAACACGAGAGGATGAAATATAAAACCTACGTTCTGGAGTATAAGAACATCCTTGAGTATAACACGACCCCATGAATGTGGCGCTAAAAACAGGGACTAAATTACATCCTTGAGTATAACACGAGCTCATGAACGTCACGCTAAAAAGAAAGAATAAATTACATCCGTGAATGAATTAGGCCGCATGAATGTGACGCTAAAAACAGGGAATAAATTACATTCTTGAGTATTACACGACTCCTTAAATCTGGCGCTATAAACAGGAAATAAATTACATCCTTGAGTTTAATTCAATCCCATGAATGTGACGCTAAAAACAGGGAATAAATTACATTCTTGAGTATTACACGACCCCTTAAATCTGGCGCTATAAACAGGAAATAAATTACATCCTTGAGTTTAATTCAATCCCATGAATGTGACGCTAAAAACAGGGAATAAATTACATACTTGAGTATTACACGACCTCATAAATCTGGCGCTATAAACAGGAAATAAATTACATCCTTAAATATAACACGTCCACATGATTCTGAAGCTATAAACAAGGAATACATTACATCCTTGAGTATAACACGACATCATGACTCTTAACCTAAAACAAGGAATAAATTACATGCTTTAATATAACACGACCCCATGAATGTGACGCTAAAACAAGGAATAAATTACATGCTTTAATATAACACGACCCCATGAATGTGACGCTAAAACAGGGAATAAATTACATGCTTTAATATAACACGACCCCATGAATGTGACGCTAAAACAGGGAATAAATTACATGCTTTAATATAACACGACCCCATGAATGTGACGCTAAAACAGGGAATAAATTACATGCTTTAATATAACACGACCCCATGAATGTGACGCTAAAACAGGGAATAAATTACATGCTTTAATATAACACGACCCCATGAATGTGACGCTAAAACAGGGAATAAATTACATGCTTTAATATAACACGACCCCATGAATGTGACGCTAAAACAGGGAATAAATTACATGCTTTAATATAACACGACCCCATGAATGTGACGCTAAAACAGGGAATAAATTACATGCTTTAATATAACACGACCCCATGAATGTGACGCTAAAACAGGGAATAAATTACATGCTTTAATATAACACGACCCCATGAATGTGACGCTAAAACAGGGAATAAATTACATGCTTTAATATAACACGACCCCATGAATGTGACGCTAAAACAGGGAATAAATTACATGCTTTAATATAACACGACCCCATGAATGTGACGCTAAAACAGGGAATAAATTACATGCTTTAATATAACACGACCCCATGAATGTGACGCTAAAACAGGGAATAAATTACATGCTTTAATATAACACGACCCCATGAATGTGACGCTAAAACAAGGAATAAATTACATGCTTTAATATAACACGACCCCATGAATGTGACGCTAAAACAGGGAATAAATTACATGCTTTAATATAACACGACCCCATGAATGTGACGCTAAAACAGGGAATAAATTACATGCTTTAATATAACACGACCCCATGAATGTGACGCTAAAACAGGGAATAAATTACATGCTTTAATATAACACGACCCCATGAATGTGACGCTAAAACAGGGAATAAATTACATGCTTTAATATAACACGACCCCATGAATGTGACGCTAAAACAGGGAATAAATTACATGCTTTAATATAACACGACCCCATGAATGTGACGCTAAAACAGGGAATAAATTACATGCTTTAATATAACACGACCCCATGAATGTGACGCTAAAACAAGGAATAAATTACATGCTTTAATATAACACGACCCCATGAATGTGACGCTAAAACAAGGAATAAATTACATGCTTTAATATAACACGACCCCATGAATGTGACGCTAAAACAGGGAATAAATTACATGCTTTAATATAACACGACCCCATGAATGTGACGCTAAAACAGGGAATAAATTACATGCTTTAATATAACACGACCCCATGAATGTGACGCTAAAACAGGGAATAAATTACATGCTTTAATATAACACGACCCCATGAATGTGACGCTAAAACAAGGAATAAATTACATGCTTTAATATAACACGACCCCATGAATGTGACGCTAAAACAAGGAATAAATTACATGCTTTAATATAACACGACCCCATGAATGTGACGCTAAAACAGGGAATAAATTACATGCTTTAATATAACACGACCCCATGAATGTGACGCTAAAACAGGGAATAAATTACATGCTTTAATATAACACGACCCCATGAATGTGACGCTAAAACAGGGAATAAATTACATGCTTTAATATAACACGACCCCATGAATGTGACGCTAAAACAGGGAATAAATTACATGCTTTAATATAACACGACCCCATGAATGTGACGCTAAAACAGGGAATAAATTACATGCTTTAATATAACACGACCCCATGAATGTGACGCTAAAACAAGGAATAAATTACATGCTTGAACATAATATGACCTCATGATCGTGAAGCTAAATACGAAATAAATTACAATCTTGAGTATAATTGAACATCGAGTTTCTCAAGCTGAAAACAGGGAATAAATTACATCCCTGTGTATAAAATGACCCCGTAGGACAGCCAGCCCTATGCAATTTAAAATAAAGTTGCACCATATTATTCATTAAAGTGTCAATATCGTACATAAAATTTCAATAAAATATTTAATTTCTCCCGAAATGATTAAAGAAAAGAAAGGAACTGGGCGTATAGCTATTGCGTGCTTATACTAATTTCCGATTCAAAATTTATTTTCGAATTTTCGAAGAAAGATGATATCTAGACATATCCGGTAATTAATCTATCACACTTTTCTTTTTTAAAATACTTCATTATCTTTCTATATATTGATAAACTATAAAGAAAAAAAGATTGTAAGAGAGCAAACTTTGAAAAATAAAGAAAATCCAAATAGAAAGAAACTTTATCTTGTGAGTAAAAACGAGACGATTTACGATCTTGCTGATTCAAAGAAGAGGCTTTTTAAAGCTGATTAAAACTTGTATTTATGTATAATACAACCTTCCTTTTTGCCTTATACACAAGAAAAACGGTAATTAGATTGAATGCAGAGGCACAGGGATGTTCAGAACCATTTGGTTGTAACATTTTGAATGGAAAGCATCTGTTGGAGTTTCGTCTTCCACAGACGAGTAGCAATTTCTTACTTTTCAGTAACTTGTTTATTTTCTTCCAAATTACATAAAAATAACATATGAACACAAATATGAGTGAAATTGGAAGGGGGAATACTTCAGAAGCCGACAATGGTCGGATTCGCAGGAAGTAACAAGTCATTGTGACCGAGATTTTCAGCTAGCTGGCTTACTGTTGATCACGCCAGCTTATGCCCTCTCTAAAAGAAACTGCAACTAAGGTCCGTTCAGTATAAATCACAGGTGAGTTCTGTGGGTGCTAAACAAACTGAAGTATGTTTGAATATGAGTCCGCAGAAGGGATTGGTTAGATGCCCAAGTAGGGTGTACTCGGAAACGAGTAACATGCCATTGTATATGTTTAAATAAATTATGAAAAAATAGATTAAATAGGAAAAAATTGACATGTTTCGCAACTATATTTTAGCTTCATCAGAATTTTGGAGGGAACGAATGAAATGTGGAAAAAAGGCGGAAAATGTTGCCCGCCACCTGAAGAGACCTGACGGTCGAAACCAATGTAGTGTGGGGTTATATAAGGTGTTTTAACCCCTTTATTATATATATATATATATATATATATATATATATATATATATATATATATATATATATATATATATATATGTGTGTGTGTGTGTTTGCGTGTGTGTGTGTGTGCACGCGTCCCTGTGTGTACAAATTTCAGATAGAGTATACCTTTAAAGGGACATTATGAATAATATCTTTATTTATATTACCCTTTTACACACACACACACACACACACACACACACACGCATATATATATATATATATATATATATATATATATATATATATATATATATATATATATATACATATATATATTCCAAAACACAAAACCTGTGATGTAACCAAATAAAAAATTTAAAAGAAAACCGAACAATCAATAGAACAAAAGATAAATGTCAAACCAATAAAAGAAAAAAAAAACAAGAAGAAAAAACAAAAGAAAATCATCTACCTAAACAGTCACATAGAGTGCTCAATGTCTCGATTATAAAGACAGAGCAGTTATGCTACTCATGGTTCAAACCGTAACTTAAGCTTTCCGCTATTACGACTCCCAGACAAGCATACACACACACACACCTGCACTACCCCCGACACACACTGTCTTCTCAAATGAGCAATGGTGAGAGGAAAAAGGCCTTCAGTAATGGTACCAACATTCATACTCTGGCTTCCATCTTCAAATTCCATTCGAGAACCATCAACGGTGAATAAGTTTAGATTTAGAGGGAACAGTAGAGAGAGAAACTAGAGCAAGAGAACAGAAGGGCAAGAGAGGTTATCATTTCAACTCAGACCATGCATTCTTACTGTTCAACATTGGCATAAAAACATATCTTTAATCATATTTAGGATACAACCGTTCAAAGCTTAATCTAAATATTGGACAATTTTGCTGTTACATATATAGACACTCTCTGTCTCTGCCTCTGTCTCTCTCTCTCTTTCACACACACACACACACACACACACACACACACACACACACACACACATATATATATATATATATGTATATATATATATATATATATATATATATATATATATATATATATATATATATATATATCGTGGACTCTCCCGTCGGATTCGACGCATGAGGGTCAAACAGCTCAGTTCCTAGGAGCCGACAGCCAGACACCAGCACTTCGTGCAGAACCAACCACACTTTTTGAAGGAACGAATACAGAGACCTGATGCACTACGTGCCACAAGGTCCCCAAACGACCCTCCGCAGGTTTCGAATTCAGAGTTGTCCTTCTCCTAGACCAGTTTCCATCCAGTGCTATAGAAACCAGTCTGTCCTGCTATTTAGCCATAGCTGGAGGGAGAAGAAGAGTATTCATACCTTTTCCAATGGTATTAGCACGTAAGTGAATGTAATGGCTTCGATTGGAATTCGAACTCGGCTCTACGAATCCTTAATCCGAGCCTCTTGACATATATATATATATATATATATATATATATATATATATATATATATATATATATATATATATACGTTTGTAGTGAAACTTAAAGTTTCGTGCTTTTAGCAACTCTTCAGGCACAAACTTGTCAATCAAAGCCTATTTTGTATTTTTAAAAGATACTCGGAGTCATGTAAGGAATGCTAAATTAAACGCAAATTCATCAGTCGCCGCGGCCGGAAATAGGTGTAGATTTAGCGACTAATTTCCAATTCACTACAGGTTTATAATCATCTGTTTTAATTTTTCAGTGAAATTTTGAGAGTGCCGTGGTATTGCTTATTGTTAAGAGTTATTTTATGGTGATAAATCGGGTTTTCCATTGGTTAGTTGTGGAAACGAAATAAAATTTTCTCTCGATATTATGCTTAATGCTAGCCCTCGAAGATGACGCCTTTATATATACATTTATGTTTATTGGACAGTTAATGTTTTTTAGACAATTACACTTTTTTCTGTGTTAATATTGCTATTGAAATTATTTAAATACTTCTGAGCTCCATCTAACCACATTGAGCACTGTTTTGTTTATACCCTATATTAAATTATGTAAATATTTATTCGTATATACAGTTACTAATATCTAATTATTTGCTTTATCTCCACACACACACACACACACACACACACACACACACACACACATACACACACACACACATACACAAATATATATATATATATATATATATATATATATATATATGAAGAAATATAGTCTTAAAGTGTGCTATATTTATGGGATAAAGTGCTCAATATCATAGATAGAGCGTGTGTAAATATAAAAGTGAACATAGAAGTCAACACTTAGAGGCGACAGTCTGTTTCATGCTAGATGCAATCGTCAGGCAACTGTTGCCTGATGATTGCATTTAAAACAGATTGTCGCCTCTAAGTGTTGACTTCTATGTTCACTTTTATATATATATATATACATTAATTGCAAAACTCCGCTCTTGATCTCGACGTCATGTTTGATTTCAGCGTTATAAATTAACGATTTGGACATACATTTACCGTTTAATGAACAGGGTTTGCTTTTTCTGCAATCGCAATTATTAGTTATGGGGATGTTTTTTTGAAGGTTCTTGAAGTGCTTGTTTAGGATGGAATTCTTGTTCTGAGCTATATACTAGTCGACGTTTTTTAGCACAACTGTAGCTAACTTTGATGTTATTTTTGTTGAAGATCTTATGAAGTGTTGTGCAGTGACTAAAGTGCTTGTGGACTAAATTTAAAAAAAATCCGATCTTAGTTTTGACGTTTTTGTTGAAGGGCGGGTTAATCCATATAATATTGCGTTTACGACATTTTGGTTTGTTGGCGTCCTTATTGCTATTTGCTAAGAATTCGAGGTTAAAATTATTGTTGCTATCTTATAGTCTTTTACGTATTTTACTTTATGTTTGTCAAAAATGTCAAATGAGTTGGTGGACAGTCTAAATTGCACCGACTTATGTAAGTTATTCAGTATTCTAGGATAAGGGTTGGACTATTTTTTGATGTATCTATGGTTGTATAAATCTTTGGTATATGGTTTGTGAAGCCCATTAAATTATTATTATTAGTAGTAAAAATCCCATCTCTGATTTCTCGCTGTGCGAATCATCTTGTGAAAATAAACTAAGTTTACCAATAATATCATCTACACAAGCAGTCACACCAACCACAAGGACAACATTTGACGGACACAGGCGTGCCTGAAAATTCTGCACTTAAAAACTTAATTTCCGTGCTTTATTTTTGCCTTGTGGTTAATAATTAATTTTTAATAAACATTTTTCGTACTGATAACATTGGGAGTCTTTTGTTTGCCCTTGTTTTATTAATCAACATATCTATTTTACATATTATAAGAAGGACACGTGGACGCTTCCTTCTAATTATATATATATATATATATATATATATATATATATATATATATATATATATATTCGGTTGCTTTTTCCTGGTCTCTGTGAAAAGTCTGAGTAGAAATTATTCAATGTCTTCTGAACATTTTTCGGTTATATTTGAAGTTCAAATTCTCCAAGGAAACCAGAAAAATGGTCAGAACCAAAGAAAAAAAATGAAATAAAAACTTAGACAGAGAACTTTAGCGACATAAATGCTTCCAACCACACACACACACACACGCACACACACACACACACACAATATATATATATATATATATATATATATATATATATATATATATATATATATATATATATATATATATATATGTATAGTTAATGTAATCATAATGTGTCTCTGCGGGTTGTAACTTTATTTGCAAAACAAACGGATTCAGTTGCTTTCTAAAAAGAATACATCTTTTATTCGGCAATATGGTCTCTGTCTGTCTGTCTGTCTGTCTGTTTGTCTCTCTATGAGAGATAGAGAGCGACCGAGAGATAAAGAGAAAGATTATATTGCATATAAAGAAATACAACCATTTTGAAAATTGAATAATTCGTGTAAACACATATTTTTAACGCTAGTTTATTCAGCATACAAATCGCATAATATTTGAAATAGACTTGTTGAACGCCAATACAGATGTAATACAAAAAAGTGATAGCATTAATGTGAGCGATGGACAAAATTGGCAGCGATAAAAATAGCGGACATGTTAAATGCTATACTTTAAAATACAATTTATTTTTTTTTATAGAGAATAAAAAAAAATGTATTTTAAAAAAGCGTGACAGAGTTTTTCATTAACCTTAATCTGCGCACAAATTGTTTTTGTGTCCTTTACTGAAAAGTGATCTTTTACAATGAAATGATTCCAAATATTTTGGGTATCAATCGAAAACAATTTTCTCTGTTCAATAAAATAAATAGCTTCAAAATATCTCCATTTTTGAATCCTTCTACCCGAAGCAAGGCGACAATGCCACTAGAACGCAAGCGGTTACAGGAATTGAAAGTGAAAAAGAATAAGAAGACTGAGAATAGGGAGGATTGAAGAAAAGACAAAGAGAGAACAGAAGACAGAAGATGGCTATTGACGTGATGGCTATTTCGAAGATTATAGTTATTAGCGAATCAAAAAATCGGAAGGGAGATCTACAGGTAGGAAGTGCGAGAAAAGAAACCGTTATCGTAGAAGTGGCGGTTGGATCTAGCTAAAATTAATGTAGTCGGACAGCAAGGAAAAACGCTTACCCGAGCAGTTACCATGAAAATATTTGTAGAAAAGACAGAGGGAAGCCACGTTATGATGATGAGAAAGTGACTGGAAACGTGTGCCTGGTCAGGATTGATTGTATTGCAGATCCTTCTCTGGATTTTGTCAAGAATCTTAAGATGTACAGAAGGAGCACCAGACTTTATATGGCAACAGTATACAATATATGGATGAATGGTAGATTTGTAAATGTACAAGATGGATTCTGATTGGAAAAATCTTTTGGCACGACACAGTGAAATAACCTTCCTTGTAGCAGAAGTAGAGGTTGACTCAATAGCATCAGCCATCCTGATGGCAGGTAAAATAAGTTTCTCTGTGACGATTAAATGAAAGTAGATTTGTTTCCAGGAAATTTACTCAATGTGAATTTATCAAAAATGATAAAAGGACATGGACACGTGGACGAGTGGTTAGAACGTTAGCTTTCTGACCATGAGGCTCGGGTTCAGGAAGGTGATTATTGAAATTATTATGTATAATGGACTTTCCCGTCGGTTTCGACATATAAGGATCTGACAGCTTAGTTGATTCAGTTATGAAATTTTGCGCGATAATGTGGCACTTAAAACCCGCTAGTGATTTACAAAGGAGGATTGTGAGATTAGATCACTGTTAGATTGGCTGACCTTTTAGATTTTGCTCTCGCTTCTTGAAGATGATTCAGACAATGAGTCCGCTACAGCACGTTGATCTCCATTCTACCCGCTCCAAGGCTAAGCGCTCAAGGGTGTTATGTGGTATATTGACTGCTCACGTGTATACATATATATAATAACAAATTTAATGGTCAGAGTTGAATTTGACCAGGAAACAGTAGTATTTAAAATTGCTCAATACACGTATGGAAAAAATTAACATGTAGAGCTTTTAAGTATAAAAAATTAGGAGATCAACCGATTACGCTACCTTGGTTTCAACCTTCCGGTATCTTCAGACGATTTATTTAAAAAAAAAAAATATTTAAAAATAAATGAAGTGTGGTAGGAGGAGGAATGCAAGTTTATTTGAAAAGTATTAGTGGCGGGGTAAATGAAGTATACATACATTCTTATGAAGTGGGAGGAAAATAAAGTATTATACATTTCCAGTACACTTACTTTCCTCCTCCTGCTCCTCACCTCCTACCACACCTCATGTTGTGCGCTTATTCATTTATTTTTAGATATTATAGCGTTCATAATTTTAAAAAAATAAAGTGTTAGGAAATCAGTTGACCGAAAAACCTGAATATATCGAAAGTTAGAAAGCAAGGTAACGGAATTGGATGATCTACTAATATATATATATATATATATATATATATATATATATATATATATATATATATATATATATATATATATATATATATATATATATATATATATGTATAAGTGAAAATTGAAGTCAACACTCAGAGACAACAGGTTATTTCATGCTAGACGCAATCCTCATGCCGCGAATGTTGGATTTTCCCTCGACTATTTAAATATATAGGTTAGTGGTGCATTGTGAGTAATCTATTCTGGCGGTTATTTTTGCGGGAATGGCTTGTTTGTTTATTTATTATTTTACTTGTTTTCATTTTGTTTTATTTTTTTTTTTCGTTTTTTGATGTTTTATTAACGTAGTAAAAAAAATTGGGAGTGGGGATTTGCTTAGGTCGGTTATTTAAGAGTTTGTTTTGGTCCGGGAAGATAATTAAAGGTATTTATTCGTCCAATGTTTAGATTGCTTGCCGTAGTCTATTCTGTTATTTTGGCGGGGGGAGGGACAGTTTTTAATTTATTTACTTATTTATTTATTTGGATTGATTATTTTGACTTGTTTTTGCTTATTTATACTTACTTTTATTAGTCCTAAGGGTTATTTGGGGGCGATTTGTCAATTTGTCATTTATTTATTTATTTGGATTAATTTTAATTTTTAAAAAATTTATTTACGTATTTTTTTATTTTGTATATTTTTATTTACTTTATTTTGTTTTCGGTTTTTGAGTAACGTAGTAATGTTTTTTTTTTTTTTATAGTTTTATAGCAGTTATCCTCACACCCAAATGTTCCAAGCGTAGCTTAGATACAGCACAAGGCCGAAAATACGGTGTACCCAGTGAGGCTCGAACTCAATACTCAGTCGTAATTGTTCTAGCGAGACAACCTTGATAACCATTACACCGCTTCGAGGTGTCCCCCCATATATATATATATATATATATATATATATATATATATATAAGTGTGTGTGTGTATATATATATATATATATATATATATATATATATATATATATATATATATATATATATATATATATATATATATATATATGTACACATACAAGCACACACACACACACACACACATATATATATATAAATATATATATATTTGTTTGTGTGTGTGAGTGTATTGGGAAACATACATATCTACGTACTGTATGAACTGATTTGTATTTAAAAAAAGTAAAAAAGTTACTAAAAACAAAATTGTCTGCATTTTGAATAATTTCTGGTCGTTTTATGACCATCTTTACTGCTGAGATTGTCAATAACAAATCCCTTTTATCGTCATCTTGTCATAACTAATTCCATCAAAGTAGAGAATCTAACGCGTTATTTGCCAGACATCATTCTTCGATTCTTCAACACGATATTTTTTCTTCATTTCGTTTTTGATTTATAGCTTAAAGTCACAGCTTTTAGACAAAAAAAAGAAAAAGAAAAGAAACGAAAAAAAAAAAATCCAAAAACCAGCAGATTAAATTATTATTGTGGTGGAACCAGGCTTATAAAATGTTCAATTTCTTTCTTTCTGAAATTCTTTCTTATGTTCAGTTCCTTGGTTCTTTTTTTTCTCCCTATACTTTTCTTTGTCGGTTCGCACACAATGCCTCCACCCTATGCGCACTCTCTTTGTTCGGAGTAACATTTATTATTTCCGGAAAGTTAATCAAAAGTCATATTTAAATTGCTGAAGTAAATCACAACTACAATTCCTTATGCCCGTCTGAAAAAGCTGCCCACGGCTTCTCAACTTTTTACCTATAAAAGGCACTTCTTGAGAGAATATGATATATAATATACATGAGACTATGGTATAAATATGACAGCAAACTACATTTGAGTTTTTGTCGTACTTTTTGAGATGGGGAATTACAAAGAAAAGAATACTAAAGTGTTATATAATATCGGTTCTCTTGGATAACAACAAATGTTTGGAATCTACTCATATATGAAGAAAAGATTAGGGGCAATAACAATATGCTTCTACAGAATGAACCTGAGAGTACCCTGGACTGATCATAGGGTGACCCGGGGAAAATGGAAACAAAAGAACATTATACTTAGAATCAGATAGAGATAATTGATATTTCTAGGGAACATAATAAGTAAAGAAGACTGTACATTTCTGAAATGAGGTTTGTTTTAATTATCTATACTATTTACATTGTTCGGACTGCAGTCCTCATCTTCATTGTCATATTCACGACGTTTCGACCGTTGTACGCTCCGATCTTCTTCAGAATCTGTCTATATTTCTGAGAGGACGTATTGTAACTATTTACACTATTTACATTGTTCTGAATGTTGTCCTTATCTTTATTGTCATATTCACGACGTTTCGACGGTTGCACCCTTCGGCCTTCTTCAGGATCTGTCTATATTTCTGAGATGAGGTAATGTAACTATTTACATTATATACATTGTTTTGAATGTTGTCCTCATCTTTATTGTCATGTTCACGACGTTTCGGCCGTTGTAAGCTCCGGCCTTCTTCAGGATTTGTCTATAGTTCTGAGATGAGGTATTATAACTATTTACACTTTGTTCGGAATGTTGTCCTCAACTTTATTGCCATATTTACTATGTGAGGAAGACGGCCTTGTTTCTTCACCGGCTGTACGCCATATTGGACTGTATTACATTCGCTGTCTCTCGTTTGTGTCGTTTTTTGAGTAACTTTTTGCCCTCCATTATGCGTAAGTCAAACTTGTGAGTGCTTTCTCCCAATCGTAAGTCAGACTCGTGGGTGCTAACGTCGAAAATCAGGTTACGTCGCGCCGTAGGAACGGATCTTCGACGTAAGTCGAGGAACCTCTGTAGTGTAAATAAAGAAAGAGGATTAAAAAAAAAAATTACACTCACAGACCATATTGAAGACAAGGACGACAGAAGAAAGCAGCCAATAACCAACCAAATGCGATTGTGTAAATGGTAGGCAGAGCAGGGTTTAGGAAAGACAGCAAAATATAAACATTACTAAGATATAGAAAGGGCAGGAAGTTGTGGCAAGCCATGATTGCCCACGTTCTGGTCGCTATTGTGTCATGTGGCCTTCTTCGTAGGCGAACGTTTTCTTCAAGCTATATTTAGTTAAGCAAATAGATAAATAAAGAAAGATATAAGTAATTCCATATTTGAATTTCGTGGTAGGTTTTGTGAATGCACCCATTACGTATTTATTTCAAATAGTGGCTGGGTTACACAAGGCAAAAAATAAAAACAGATTAATATTATTATTGTGGTGGAACCAGACTTATTATAAATTAATCATCTGAGAGACCCCTCTCTACCTTCCATCAGCATGGCTTATGCTAACCCCCAGGAAAGTGACTCGTTGCGCCATCTCGCGCTAACTTTCTCAACTAACATGAAGTGGAAAAACTATACTTAATCAACTGCTAGGTCAGCTACTAAAAAAGTTGGTTCAGAGTCGTGCGAGACAATTTTTCTCTCCAGAAACTATCCTACATATCTATAAGTCTACAATTTGTTCATGCTTAGAATATGGCTGCCTTATATGATCCGGTGCCCCTGTTATTTATCTTGAGATCCTTGGTAAAATGCAAAGAAGAATCAGCAATATTATTGGTCCTGATATGGCAGCTCAGTCATTTTCCCATCGCCGTAATGTCTTTTCAACAAATACTTTGATGGTAATTGTTCGAATGAACTCTTCGTTATGGTACGTAGACTTTTTAAATTTAAGCTAATTTCTAGACTAGCAACGAGATCTCATTAATTTACAGTTGAGCTGGCGAGATCTAACCATGAATTCTATTCTAACAGTTTCTTTTCCCGCATTTCTCGCTTGTGGAACTTCCTTCCGGCTCCATGCTTTCCAGCGAATTTTAATCGCCAAAAATTTAAATGCGATGTCAATCACTAGCTACTGTCCTCCTGATTACTCTTTTCTCTTCTCGCTCATAATTAATGTTTCTGTTCCTAATTTTTCTTCACCCTGTAACCTTTTGTAGCTTTACTGACTTGCATGGGTTGATAACGAGTAAAAAATTGATGAATTTCTTTCTTTCTCAGCTTCAAATGTGTTTCTTTCCGAGCTTCATGTCAACGGAAAAAAAAATCTCTTTTAGGAATAGGAATTTATATCAGTGAAAACATTATTAAAAATGCCTGAAGCATTTGCATTAAGCTAAAATAGAGAATTAAGATAATCGAAAACCGGAGAAAATGTTTTAATGATTAAATAATGGCTTTAAGAATATCTATGGCCGTTACATTCACATTAATACCCTTAGGAAAGAGTTCTTTTCCTTCTACCTTGGGATGAAATACATGGGTAGATTCGACACTTAAGACTTGACCATTCAAGTCTTAAGAGTCGCGTCTACCCATGTATTGAGAGAAAAAAAAAACGAGAAGGCGGCAAGAAAAAAACTCTATATATTTCTAAACAATCCATGGTAATTGGCAGATAAAGAAAAGGAATATGTGGAGAGTCATGATCACCAACGTCCTCAAGTCATATGTCATTTTAAAAATGATACCTATGCAAACATATATATCCCCATAAGACTATCATGATGTGTAAATGCAGATATTTTGAATACATTTAGGAAAAGTAGGTGTCTATATTTCAGGATTGGAATTACTATGAAAACCGACGTGCTATGGAATCACTGGGAGTGTCTTTTCAGTATTCAAAACTTTCTTGTCAGATAGATTTATGAAGCTAAGATTTCATGGGACTAGTTTTTTCTTAGTACTCCATTGGACTGGGTTTGTTTACGTTGATGCGACTGCACATGCGCACGATCAAGAGAAATGTTGAAACGCGTAACATGGAAACTTTTCCACTTTGTTTTATATATATATATATATATATATATATATATATATATATATATATATATATATATATATATATATATATGTATGTATATATATATATACAATTTCTATCATATGTATATCATTGCTTGATCCGGCTTCTAATGCTTCAGTTTGGGCGGCTTGGTGATAGTAGACGTGGCTTTGGGGGGCACAGTCCTATGGTTACAGAGAATTTCAGTTGAGTTCCACCACGGAACGAGCGGCGCTATATTGAGTCGGATTTGCTACCTCTTCGTCACCGAGGCCCGTTGGAACATTTGGTATGGTGTTTGCTTGACAACCTAACTGTAAAGGTTTCAATTATCGGTAGTGGATGCGCACTGCTGATGAGTCCCAAATACAGGACGAAACGGCCGTCCAGTGCTTTCTGCATTCTATTGAGGTTTCTTTCAGACTCATTTGGTGGGAACAGTTTTTAATTGTTTATCGGCTTGTTTATCGGTATCGATTGTTAGTTTATTATATATTTGGATGTACTTAGATCAATTTATTACACTTGTTTTAAGCAAAAATGTTAAAACAAACATAGTAAAAATATTCTTCAAACTTCTACACAAACACTTTCCGGAATCAAGCACCCTACACAAAATATTCAACAAAAACACAGTAAAAATCAGCTACAGTTGCACCGAGAACATGGCACAAATAATAAAAAAGCACAACAGGAAAATTATTAACAAACCACACGAACAAATTAAACACACGTGCAACAGCAGAATAAAAAACGAATGTCCCTTAAACGGTAATTGTTTACAAAACAACGTAATCTACCAAGCCACGGTAAAATCACCAGATAATGAAGAAAAAGTATACATAGGAGCAACTGAAGGACCATGGAAACAAAGAAATTATGTACACAAAACATCTTTCACAAATAGTAAATATGCGAACAGCACAATGCTTTCTAAGTATATCTGGGAAATAAAAAACAAAACACACACCACACCAAAAATATTTTGGAAAATAAGAAAAAAATCATCAACCAAAAAAAACTTGCAAACTTTGCTTGGAGGAAAAAATAGCTATCATTACCTTCACAGACCAAAATAAATTATTAAATAAAAGATCCGAGCTAATCTCAAAATGCAGACATGAAAAAAATTTTTACTACGTCACTTAAAATCGAAAAATAAATAAATACATAAACAAACAAAATGACAATAAAATAAGCAAAATAAATTAATCCAAACAAATTACCAAACCACACCTGTTAGAATAGGCGAAATAGAATAATAAAATAAGGAAAAAAAATCAATAAAGTAAATAATAAACAAATTATCAAACTCTTATGACCAAAAAATTGAACTATAAAAATCAAAACAAAAACTCGGACGGAAAATAGTTATAACTGTTATATAACGATAAAAAAATAATAAATAATAATATACTGCGTTACTTAAAAATCGAAAACCAAAAAGAGAAAATATACAGTGTGATAAATAAATAACAACAGGTATAATAAATTGATCTAAATACATCCAAATATATAATAAACTAACAACCGATACCAATAAACTAGCCGTTTAGAAAAGCAAATAAAGATAATCAATCCAAATAAATAAATTAAAAACTGTTCCCACCAAAATAATAGTCAGAACAAACCACAACATTCAACCCCCAAATTCAACAAATAGCTTTAATCAATGATAAATAAACAAATATATAACATAAAAAATAAAAATGAAAATAAATAAAAGCAAGTAAAAAAAATTTAACCCAAATAAATAAGCAAATAAACGACTTCCGGTAAAAGTAACCGCCAAAATAGACTACCCACAATGCACCACCGACGCTTATATATAAATAGACGAGAAAAATAACAGCACTAGTTGCCTGACGATTGCACTAGCATGAAACAGACTGTCGCCTCTAAGTGTTGACTTCTATGTTCACTTTTATATATATATATATATATATATGTATATTACTACATTGCTTGTTCTTGAGTGGAACGTCTTCAATGTTCTGCTCAAGAACCACCAACGCGTCACTTTCCTGGGGGTTAGCATAAGCCATGCTGATGGAAGGCAGAGAAGGGTCTCTCAGATGATTAATTTATAATAAGTCTTGGTCCACCACAATAATGATATTAATTTGGTTTTTATTTTTTGCCTTGTTTAACCCAGCCACTATTTGAAATAAATATCCGTTGGTATAATCCAAGCGAGTCATATTAAAACAATATAGAATTTTAAATATTAAATATTAAATGTTAAAACTGATACACAAAGAGCGTTCAAATTATTTTCATTAAACGGAGCAAAATATTTCATACAGTTGGAATAAAGATACCATTAGTCAATGTTTATGGTGTCAGTTTGTTTAAAGAAGACTGGGAAGCCGGGGAAATAAGGAAAGCGAGAACAAATTACGGAAAAATCTGGGGTGTTTATGGTGTTAGTTTGTTGAAAAGAACTAACTACAAACCGACTAACTGACAAACTGACATCATAAATAGTTTAAAAAACACTGTGATGTTTAAATTTAAAATTCGCTGGTGAAAAAAATCATTCACTAATGCTATTCCCATTGTATGAAATATATATATATTGGATTTACAATCACCCGGCTCTCCAGAAGATTGACTCTGCATCTAAATAATACTAGCTCCATTAAAGAACATATTAAGTCACATACTGTTTCCCTTACGCAATCTGATATACGTAAAATACTTGTAGAAAATACTAAAATTATAGATAAACATACAGACATTAGACGACTTAAAATCTTAGAGGCATTACATATTAAAAGAAAAAGACCTCTTATTAATCGTATAGATTATAATATATCTGGTAATATATTGCAATGTTTATAATATATTTAAATTTTGTAGCGTATTCTTCGATCTTTTGGCTTGTGTATTGGAAATCTTTTTCACGCTGTCACATGATAAAAATCTACGCCATGCACGTGATATAACATCATCGCGTCTTTTGAATTTAAAAGGATTTTAACGTTTTTAGTTTGTAAAAAAGTAGCAACATGATTACGCTACAAGATAATTGGCAAATGTTTGTTTAAAAAAAAAAAAAAAAAAAAATTTGGACTAAAATATTGACCCTGAAGATGAACAATGATGTTCGAAAGCGCTAGGTCATCGTATGGACAATATTTATTTCGAAACTATTTTCAAATAAAAAGTCTCATTAGAGAATATGAGAAAATTCAAAAGAAAATATATAAGACTATGTTGTCTTTAACATTCAACACTACATGTTTGAAAGAAAAGTTGCTGCCAAATTACACACACACACACACACACACACACACACACAGACACACACACACACACACACACACACACACATATATATATATATTTGTGTATTTAGGCAGCAATCCTTCTTTCAAGCACATTTCATTAAAAACGACTGACAAGGTGCTTTTATTTAGTTTTTTATATAATTTCTCGTGCGATCTAATAAAGTTTTTCTTTTCAGAGGATAAATTATATAAAAATTGTCCGAATGTTCTTTTCCGAGCGCTTTCGGCTATACTTTTAGCCATTATCAAGGATTATATTTCAACTGTTAGAATTAGAAATAGTTTGTGTGTGTTTTATAAAGTGATTCATTTTTTTGTTTCAAAACACGGTCAAGATATTATGTCCATGTTCAAAGTTAATATTATTAAGGGTTGGTTTGTTTAATCTTATAAGTAAGGCTTCCATTATTTTTAGCCTTTTTTTGCAAGTGGATGATGCTATTATATTAGTGTTGTCGACAAGTATATATATATATATTTAAATAAAAACAGACGACTTTAAGATTCCATATAATAAATTATTTCACCACACACCTTTTAAAGGACCGCGGATCATCAGATTTTACTTCCAAAGGTTGAAACGAAAAATGAAAAGAAATTTACACATTTATGACGGGAAGTACTAAGTATATGTAAATTAACGAAGTGAGGAAGTGAGGGGAGAGAGAGACATGATTGTGTTAGATGTAACACTTCTATTCTTTCAAATTTAAATTGTTTGAGGAAATCCAGACATTGACACATTAAATCGGTTAACTTAACGGAAGTTATATATTGATATGGAAGGGGGAGAGGAGAAAAAGGCATAAAGAGAAAAAGAGAGAAAGAAATTATGAAGTTATATATATATATATATATATATATACCGGGTGTAACAGCATAAGTGTCCATCCCACAAAATTTTTAATATCTACAAAACATTAAACTAATTGAGTTTCTTTTTTTCAAGGTTTTCAGACGGTTAGCCATCTTGATACCATTTGTCGTTGGAATCCCTGAAAAAAACCATTGGCTTATTCAGCTAGAAAGAGAACAGGTTAAAATCAATTGTGTCAGCCCCACTGTCTTTCCAATTGGTGAGAGGGAAAAGATAATTCAGGTCTTCAGTAATGATACCCACATTCACACTTTGGCTTTCATTTTCAATGCAACACTCAATAACCACCAAGAGAACGGTGAATAAGTTTAAAAAAGAGAGGAAAACTGTATCAGGAGGTTACAACAGGAAGAAGGGTCATCATTTTAACTTAGAGCTAAAGAGATCAATTAGAAAAGATCCAAATCAGTCCATAAGACCTTTGGTACGCGAGAGAAGAGTTCTAATTATGACAGTTCAAAGAGAAGTGAAAAATGACTTGAAAATAAAATCGTACGTGAAACCTCTGAAGCACCTTGTTACTCCAGGACAGAAGTTTGGAAGGTTAGAAAGCGAAGATCATCGTGAATAAGTTGGAAAATAATCCTGGAATAATATCTATATATATTTGAACTTTATATTTACCGTTCATGACCTTCCGATCCTCAGCTATGATTAATTAATGATAAACATGTCATTTTTGATTTCATCACGATTATAATTTTAAACTTGATGAGTAATTATACATTTTTATTGCTCAAAGAAGAGTCCAATAGTGTTATAAAAAGTAAAATATCTTTAATCTTTTAGAAATGATTAAAGATATCTTTCTTTTTATAAGATACAACGGTTCAAAGCTTAATCTAACGTGGACAATTTTGAGGTTACACGATTTGGACAATTTTGGTGTTACACCTGGAAATATATATATATATATATATATATATATATATATATATATATATATATATATATATATATATATATGTTGGTGTATACGGAATAAATTCCAATAACCAACAAATACTATTCTTAAGAGAGTGCTCAATACAGAGTAGAGCAAATATAATTATTTTTCGAAAATTATAACATAAACATGTTATAAAATCACTACAGAAATAGCCATTTTGTTTCAACACTTCTGGTGTCTTATCAAGTGATGACCCTATCACTTGATAAGACACCAGAAGTGTTGAAACAAAATGGCTATTTTTGTAGTGATTTTATAACATGTTTATAATTTTCGAATAATTATATATATATATATATATATATATATATATATATATATATTCCAGTTGTACTTGCATTTGTAAACAAATATTTATTTTGTTTCGTAGTAAATCCAAAGGTTTTTGAAAGGGCCAGAATTGCTAACTACTAACGTGTCATCCATCCCTGGGATGGGATTTTAAAAACAGTCTTACCACTTTTAAGGATTTCAGGGTTATGTTGTTTCGGTAGACAAAATATTTTTATCAGTTTTTTATCAGTTTCAATAACTGTGTTTTCTTTTGGTTGATGAATGTAAGCCACTAAATAAAAAAAATGAACAGCCTACATACTATTGTGTAGTATTAAATTCAACTGTGTGCGAATGACACAAGGAAGACAAGGCGCGATTTTCACTCTTTCATGACATTAATCCATATAATATCCTACAATTTCTTCAAGAAATCAAACTCAATTCCAAAATATAACTTCAACAAAACTACAACATAAGACACTACCTCTAGTAATTATGCCCACACAAACAAGTATACGCACAAAAGCTGTGTATCATCTACCATGAATTCAATTGTGAAAGCAGAATAACAGTTTTTTTTCATAAATGTTATATTTATAACATTTATAATATAATAATAAAAATATTATATTATAATATTTTTATTATATTTGTTATTTTCATTTAGTGTAATATTTTTATTAATTAAAAGCTTCCAAGAAAATTTTAATTTTAGCATTAAATGGCCAATAAGGAGTTGATATCATGTTAATCGAGCAACACAAACAAAAAAACAAACCTTTTCTCATTTCAGACGGCAGAAGGCGCCTGGACTCAGGGATTCCAACCCTGCGGTAGCATATTTCACATTGTATTAAAAGCCTCTTTTGGAACGCAGAATACTCGAATAAATATGCGAAAATGCGAGTAATTAATTAAAGCTTGATAATTTCAGCTTGTATAACAAACGAACGATCCAGGTCAAAGGTTAACTGCAAAACTAACTGCGCAAACTAATAATGTAATCATACAACACCCTCACCGCTTAGTCTTTTCCCAACTGTGTTTCGTTGCCCGTTTTTGTTGATGTGAATAAAAGTAGAAAAGACACTGTGTACGTTCACAACGAGACGGCAGGCGAGAAAACAAAAATACGAATCCTTGTTTCTACTTGTTTCTGTTAGAGTGATTTCCAAAGGATAGGTTAGAACTGGCACAAGGCAGAAAGTATAGAGCACTCAGGGAGAATTGAACTCACTACACAAGTCAAATAGTGTTATAAAAAAAGTCTCGGTCGTCCAGATTTCCAACACCGCGATTGGTCGCTGAAATTACGGCTTCAATTCAGAGCTAACCTTATCCCACGTTGTGATTTAAGTTTGATCATAAGACAACCAAGGTCGGATCGTCGCAGGTATCTTAGTGTTGGGCGTTGACGTACGGGAAAAAAATAACACTCGAATAAATTGAACAAATTAAATACTGTTTTTATATCAGTCTTCCGTACAATAATTGGTTTATCAGAGTTCGCATGCAATTAATAATCAGCCCAACCCACGTCTAAATCGGAATTGATATTATTGTTGTTGACCTGGCAAAATCTGGTTTGCTGTTGTTGGTAAAGTTTGGCACAAGGCTGATGTTGGAGGCTTTCGTCGGCAGATAATCACGTGGACCACCCTCCTCTCTCTGGTCTCGCCTCCGTCTCTTCTGCTTCTCTTCTCTCTTTTGCGACTCGTTTCTCTTCTACTTAATTCGTTTCGCAAATTCGTATTTATGGACATTCTCCCAAACTGACATGGGGGTATGGCGAGGTAGGAGCATTTCGGTGTATCCCCTCCAGCTTACGTCAAAACTTTGGGAAATTCCCTCTCTCCACCCTGACATATTATTACCTCCCACTACATCTCCTCGGTGAACGTGGGTGGCTTATCCACCCCTCCTGATATTTCAACTCAATTTTCGACCAGGAGAATCAACTCCAAATTCGTTTACGAAAGATGAAATTTTCGCTTTACACTTTGCATTTGCAGATGTGTCTTAATCAACGTTGCCCACTAAGTCTGGGTCACTTTTCCATTCTTCAAATTACTTGACATACAATTCGTGTGAATTGTATTCTCAATTCTTTCCAGCGGCTTTTTGGTATTAACCCTTCTCGTTTCAATGTCTCTCAGCACATATCACTTTGCTATGTTTTAATAAATCTTTACCGCGGCGACGACACATAGTATCACAATAAGATCGCTTTTATAAACGAAACATCGACTACAGAAAAATCGAAAAGCTAATAAATTTATTCGTTAGTAAATATTTTTCCAAATTTTAAATATCTATTTTAAGGAGGGAAAATATTGTTCATCATTTTCTGGAGTGAGCCTTCAATTTTCGTAGCAGACGATAAACATTATTGTTTGAAAATTCAAAGACAACAGCGCGTTTCATATGACGTCACTGATTGGTTAAAATATACGAATGGAGAAATTCAATTCTGGAGCCTACAAAATACACAAACATGAATCAAATATCCTGGGCCGATGTTAGTACAGAATTGTGATTTTTAGTGATATCACTAAAATCCATTGCATTTTTCTACAATTTTTAACGGAGTTCCACAGGTTGTTGTATTTGGCTGAATTGTTCAAAATCTAAGCTTAATACATACAGATCTTCAAGGTTGAGATAGCTGGTATCTTTTTACCGGCATCATTGTTTAACCTTCAAAATCTGCTAAAATGGATTCCACATACCGATCTTCAAGGTTTTCCACATCTGGAACATAAGAAACACAATCTTCCCACGTTGCATATCTCTTTATTTTGTCTTGTGTCAATGTAACCTGATTGGATTAATTGTTACACTTAGTTTAGCGAAAGTCACAGAAGTGGGCGCCTAAGAAGGATCGAACCTACTACACTAATTGCCCTGCATGACAATCCTGTTCAGCATCGCTCTACGACAAACGTCTTATTAATATTCTCAAGTGTCAGGGGATTTTTCTCTTTTTTCTTTGCTGGAGCGGTTTCAGTCGACCGGTATGTGGGCTGATGGGTAAGAGGAATGTCTTATCACAAATATTGGATTAGCGAATTCTGTAGCACAATTAAGGTAAACAGCTTTCGCTTTAAACCCAATCTAGAATTCATAAAATCAATGATAGCTATTTTCTCTTTCGGCATTTCTACTATTTAGCTCCGTGGAAAAGCACAAGCGAAAGAATTATTCCATAAATTAAAGGAGAAATATTTCTCCATGAACTTAACTTGATTTCCTGTGAAGAAAGATAAAAGAATAAACGGCCATTTTCTTATAAAAAAGACGAAGCAAAAAGAAAAGACAATTGTAAGAAGATATGATCTTTGGCAAAGGAACATTCCAAAATGCAAGAAATAAACTTAAATGCTGTGACAGAAGATAGAAAATATAAAACATAAATCCAAACGTGCATTAGAATAAGGAAAGATGCCTTCTAGAAACCAAGCAAAAAATTATGAAGCAAAAAGTTTCTGTCTATATTTCTGAAATGAGATATTGTAACTATTTACACTATTTGCATTGTTCGAACTTTTGTTCTCATCTTTATTGTCATATTCACGACGTTTCGGCCGTTGTACACACTGATGTTCTCGAGGTGATATTTCGAATCGAACCTTTTATTTTGTCCACCTGAACAAGGCCGGAGTGTACAACGAACGAAACGTCGTGAATATGGCAATAAAGATGAGGACAACAGTCCAAATAATGTAAATAGTGTGAATAGATAAAAATGTAGAACTATCATATTGTATCAACCTACATGGCAGTAAATGTCCTCATAGATGAAGACTTGAAGCAACTTGGAAGCGATTAGCAATACATTTTTTTTTACTATTCTACCTACTCTATGTCCTACCATCCATTTACAGAAGTGTGTTAGCGTGTCCCTCGTTTTCAATATGCCTGTGAGTATCAAATTTGTCAAACCTTCTTTTCTCATTATCTGTCCCTGAAATTTTAAGTGTCTCTGATTCTAAGTAGAATTGTCGTTTTTGTTTCGATTTTCTTTAAAACCTCCTCGTTGCCCACATACTCCAGCTATGGTATTCTCAGTATCCTTCTGTAGAACTATACTTCCATTTCCTCGAGTCCCCTTTTCATTTGTAGGGGAATTGTGCAGCATTCAATGGGAGGATTGATATGACATTACATTTCATCAGTGTTTGTCTACAAATCTCAATGTGCCCTGCGGCAACAGAAATGTGGTTCTACAGAAGGATGCTGAGAATACTGTGGACTGGACATGTGAACAACGACGAAGTTTTAAAGAAAATGGAAACAAAAAGAAAACTTATACTTAACATCAGGAAGAGACGATGTTTCTGGTGCATATAATGTGGAAGGATGGTTTGGAGAATCCGATACTCACAGGAAAAAAAGAGGGTAAGAGGAACAGACGAAAAGAACACATAACATACTTAATGGGCTTGAGTACATGGATAGCGGAACAGGGTTGAAGTAAAATAACAAAAATATAAAATTAAGAATTACAAAGGATAAGAAACTGTGGAGAGCCATTATCGCCTACGTCTATTATTTGCATTTTCTATTAAAACACCTGAAATGCATTTTGGAGTAAAATTTTGTTAAAAAAGGAAAATGCTTTATTGTTGTTAAGTTTGTGACGATTTTTCGTTTTTGTCAAAATAATAGAAATATTAAAAGATTTGATTCTCACGAAATTTACATTTGTTAACTTTACTCAAGAGAATTGAAAACGTCTAAAAATTGAATGTCAGTATTTGAAAACAAAATTCAAACATCAATGACCATATTTGGACGAAAAAGGGAGATCACCGTCCCCCCGTGGGATGAGGTTACAATATTAGAGAGAACATCATTAGAAAATACGAAAACCTAAGGAATCAGTACATATGCTAGGCCACAAAAATCTCCTAAGCCGGCCAAGCATAGAAATACAATATGAGAATCAGTAATAAGGAGTGACAGAGAAAAGCAATGAATAACAACAAAAATTTCAATATAAGGTCTGGTAAAAAATAATAACGGGAAAATTGTAATATTGTACTAGCTAAAAATGGTTGCTGAAAAATTAGATTAATAATTCCCAGAAATTCATGCATAAATATCCTGAAGGACACATGGCCCAGTAGATAAATGTGTTTATTAGATCCAGTGACTAGACCTAATAATAACAATAAATTTTAATATGAGCTCTGGTAAAAAATTGCAACTGAGAGATTAGGTTATAAACCTAATCTCTCAGTTGCAATTTTTTAGTTGCAATTTTTTATCAAATTATTGAAGTCGCCAAAATTCATACACTGATGTCCTCAAGGACACATGGCCCAGTGAATAAAAAGAAGTACAGAATTAAATTCAACGTAACCCTCCGCGATGCGAATGAGTTTCAACTTTTATTGTCGATGACTCCAAAATGGTAGATTTTATCAAAATTTATTTGTGATTTTCGAATTAAGCATATACATTTACACCTAAATTCCTATTTGGGAATTTTTTTTATTAGAAACTGAGCGCAGGGCTTGAACTGCAAATTACCTTTTTGAGCTTCCGCGTTGAAATTAATTCTGTCACCCGATAAAAGCGTTGGTTAAAGTAATCCAGTGAATTGAGTGATAGAATTGGGAGTTCAACATGTGAGTAACGACGAGATTTTAGAGAAAATGGAAACAAAAAGGAAACTTATACTTAACATCAGGAAGAGGGAGTTGAAATTTGAGGAAGCCCTCCTTCCTCAAATTTCAACTCCCTCTTCCTGATGTTAAGTATAAGTTTCCTGTGAAAAATTTTAATGTTAAGTATAAGTTTCATGAAAAATCTGATTCTTACAACGAGAACTGAGGGCAAGTGATGAAGAAAAAAAACTTGGAGAGTTGAGCTACTAAAGAGGTATAACTGAAACTGAAATATCCAGAAGTGGCAAGGCATGTGGAACAAGAACAATCTACCCCTTTTAACGAATTAAGAAATATAGACAGATAACGAATAATGTATTTTTAACATGAATTACATACAAGAGTATCTTCCTTGGTGAGACGATAGACCACATGAAGCTGCAGGGCCTCTGATCGTGAAATTTGAGGTGGTCGAGGAGAGGGGAACCACCTTTTAATTACTGCTGTTACCAAGTCCACCCTAACCCGGGGTAGTAGCACGTGACAGCGTCCCAGCTATGGGCAAATAGAGAACATACACCTCCCAAAATTAACAGCAGATTGTTTTTATAATAATTTAACCAACATTACATTTTATACCAAAATGACAAGTAATGCAAAACTAAAAAAATATAACAATATATTTTTATTGTAAAATTACCAACAACACATTTTATGATCTATAAAATATATATGTAAAAAATACACATTTTCTCTGGAAGTATAAAATTACATACAAAATATTTTTAGCTGAAAGGAAAAATTTACGTACATAATATTTTGATCTCGCTGTTAAGTGGCCCATACAGGTTGATATACCGTCAAACAAAATCAGCTAACCTCAAAATCAACATGAACGGACGCTTTCATGATATTAATACATATAAAATATAATATCCCTGTTCTGCTATCGATTTGCTTAAACTCATCAAGTATGTTACGGCCTACTTCCCTCTGTCCCTCCTTCCTGCAATCTGTCCTGTGAGTATCAGATTTTCCAAACCGTCCTTCTTCATCACGTGCCCCAGAAATTTAAACTTCCTGATGTCAAGTATAAGTTTCCGTTTTGTTTCCATTCTCTCGAAAACATCGTCGTTGCTCACATGTTCGGCGCATGGTATCCTCAGCATCTTTCTGTAGAACCACATTTCAGTCTCTTCTTGATCTTTGAGGAGATTGTCCAGCATTCACTACCATACAGGAGGACAAATATCACGTAACAGTTCAGCCTTCTTTCCAACGATTTTTCTGTCTCTTAATACTCTGCTTAGATATTGGAATGTATCTGTGGGCTATTCCAATCCCAATAAGTCATCGGAACTCAGTGTCGCACTTTCCGTCCTCTGTTAGAACACTTCCTAGATATTTAAATTTGTGTACCTGTTTTAATTTAGTATCCCTGTAGTAATTTGCATTTTGGGCTCGGCCTTTTGGTGATGAACATGCATTATGTCTTCTTGTAGTTTATACTTAGTCCTTTCTTCTTGCTTACCTTCGCTACCTTCTGTAGGAGGTTTTGTACCTACACCAATGACAATTTACATTAATAAATTGTCACAGTTACGACAATATTCGTGAATGTGTGACACAATGTGTCCTCGCTTGATTAGCTTAAACATCAATATAGTAAAGTGGCCTTAAATGGTTTTATCTGTGCCTGCAGCGCCGGCAGTTTTACGAAAGCCAGAAGCAATAACGGAGATGTTCAAACTGGAGCTGTCCACAAGAATGGAAAAATAAAATAGAAAAACAAAATGAGTAAACTTTTCGTGATCAAGTTCCGCTCAGTTGGAAGGTGGGGAATTCCGTTTGTGGGCTTATATAGTCATGCTGCATTGTAAAAATGGCCACTGTGATAGAGTGGTTAATGATATCAGAGTGACAAGACGTACTTCATGATGTAGAGGGGCGTTAGGTGCGAGTGACACCCAACGAGATGTGAGTTGCAGTCAGCGTTCTTGATGTCGCAAGTCCGTGCCATTGAATCCATGACCAAAGAACCTAGTATATAACAGGATAACGTTTTGGATAATTCGATATGGTATAATTTTCAGTAAGCTTGTCTTGTAAGATGTATTACGACTGAGTAGTGATTTCGATCCACACTGTGTGCTTTCGACTTTTCACCACAACTAAGCTACGCTTAGAAAATCATTTTAGACATTCGGCGAGGTGTAATAGTTAGCAAGCTTATTTCGCTAGATTAATTAACAGTAAAATTGTCCAAATCGTGAAACAGCAAGATTGTCCAATTGTTAGATTAAGCTTTGAACCGTTCTATCTTAGAAATGATTGAAAATATCTTACTGGAATTTTCCGAGGTCTTTAAAACACTATTGGATTCTACTGGTGTAGTGAGTTCAGTTCTCACTGAGTGCTCCATACTTTCGACCTTGTGCCAATTCTAAGCTATGCTTTGGAAATCACTCTAACAGGAACAAGTAAAAACAAGGATACATATTTTTGTTTTCTCGCCCTCCCCATCTCGTTGCGAACGTACACCGAGTCCTTTCTACTTTTATTCACATCAACAAAACGAGCAACGAAACTCAGTTGGGTAAAGACTAAGCGGAAGCTATACCATCATCGCCGATCGAACCCCCAACTACGACCAATCAGGATGAACGGATATTCCCACGAGGGGGCCCGCGTCTTGAAAGACTATTGGGCCTCAAACTCACATCCGACCTCAAGTGGAACTCGTACATACAATCCATTGCCAAGGATGCAGGTAAAATGGTCGGCTTCCTGTACTGTTCCAGTAAGTACCTGACTCCTCGTGTTATCCTCTACCTTTATAAGAGCCACTCTCTTATTGCTCTCCCGTCAAACTCGACGTATGAGGGTCAGACAGATCAGTTCCCAGAAACTGAAAGCCCGACAGCCACACAGGATTTGATTATAGTGGTGAAGGCTTTGTGCAGGGCCATCCACACTTTTTGGAGGGACGAATACAGGGACCTGGTGCAACGGATGCCACAAGGTCCCCAAACGACCCTCCGCAGGTTTTGAATTCAGAGTTGTCCTTCTCCTAGACCAGTTGCCATCCAAGACTATAGAACCAAGTCTGTTCTGCTATTTACCCATAGTTGGAGGGAGAAGAAGAGGATTCACACCTTTCCCAAGGGTATTAGCACGTAAGTGAATGTAATGGAATCGACTGGAATTCGAACTCGGCTCTCCGATTCCTCAATCCAAGCCGTTATCCATTACTCCACCGTGCCACTACTCTACTGTTGTCATATTTGGGCGGGACCTGCTCAGACCTCACTCTCCAACCTTGAGAGAGTCTAAAAGCGTCTCCGATCCCTTGTGGGTGACGAATTATTCTTCACCCTCCAACCAGACGGGATGTGGTAAACCTCTCGTTGCTCTATCGTTACTTTTACGGATTGTGCTCGGACGAACTAGATTCCCTGGTACCGCCAATTCAAAGCTTCACGTCAAGGACATGACACGCTACTTATATAGTAGCAAACCCCTCATATTCCCCTCGTATTCCATCGGTGAGAAGTAAGTTACACTTGAACAGCTTCTTCCCGCCAACCACTACTCCGTGGAACCGACTCCCAAGAAGATGTTTCCTATGATCTTCACCGGCTTCCACTCCTATCCGCAGAAACTGCCTCCTCTACTTCACGTGTCCCCGGACCTTGTACAGGTTGAACAATACCGTGAAAAAAGGTGTATGTAAACAAATGAAGATAAATATTTATTTGATGCTTAAGAATAGAAGAGAACTTTTAGACTTAAATATCTTCAATAATAAATGATTACGTGAACATTGTTGAAAAGTAATAGTTCGAAAACAATTATTCGAAAAACATTTATTCGAATTGTCATCTACTGAATAATACTCGTTAAAGAATGGCACTATTTTTTAAAGTTTTTAATTTACCTCGCGGTATTTCTTTGCGCTCTTGATATTTTGGTAACCTGCTCTTACTTTTGAAATATGAATTCCTTGCAAGTCCTGTTCTCTTTAAGAGCCTCTAAGAATTTCCATATTGTGGATGATGGGATGACACTTGCTTCAAAAAGCCCTATCCCATCCTTCAAGGGCGTTATAAGTTCTAGGTAAATCTGCACTGACTGTCTCAAAGCAAGACCACTTACGTATTTCAAATAGAGGTATTTCGAATAATTATCATTTAGTATAATTGTCCTTTCGATTAATTTTTAATCAACTTACAGTTCGAATGTTTTTCGAATAATTATTTTCAAACAATTTTCTCGATACTATAATAAAGATCAGTTAGTAAATTTAATATCCAGTCTGTCATGTACTGACTGCAATAGAAATCGATTAAAATGATTTTCTCAAATTTCCTCTTAATAAAATTGGATTCCGACAATGAATACTTGTGTCAATGTTTGATTTCTAAATATTTGGATAGCAAACTAACCAGTATTAATTTGGCAGAGTTGTGATAGCGTGCATGTTACCAGACGGCTTACACTTGTTATTTGTGGCCTGCCTGCAGAATTTGAAGGGAATTAATTATTCACCTAAAACATGGCCCAAGAGCCACTCAAGGTAGAGGTTTAATGAATGAGGTTGATGCACTTAAGAGGAGAAGTTAAGATGTGCAGTTTGTGAGAATACATAGGAAAGATAACTTAAACCTAAACTTGAAGAGGTCAAGATCGTAGGGATGCCCCCACTTTGGAGTCTACCCCACAAGATGGTGCTTCATGAGGGGATGCTGTCCGAATAGAACTTCCTTCTTACTAACGGGATACGAAGGAAATTAGAATAATTCTTTCCAGAGCACGTGCGTGGATGGTCTTAGCTGTGAAGATCTGAACTGGTGTATCTAAGGAAGGTAGCGTGAGAGAACATTTGCCATGGAGATAGCGATAGAATAGCGAGAAGATTCTAACGTTTCGTCTGTGGGAAAGGAGCCATAGGGTGAAAAATGATTCATCCTCAACAAGGAACTTTAAAAAAAATCACCCTAAGCAAGGCAATAAAGTCACTAAGACGCAAGATGGGTTTACCGAGTGTTAGAGAATGTGAGAAAAAATACTATTAAGGAGAGAGAAGAATAAAAGAACAAGAATTAAGATGACAGACGATAACGATTGACATTGCATTTACATTTCTGAGGAACAAACTTGACTAGGAAGCAAAAAGCTGGAAGAGAGTTCCACAAACGAGATGTGCTATAGAAGAAAATATTAACACAGAACTTACGGTTACATCTAGCCATTTAATATAGTAAAACCATGAGATCTTGCCGCCAATCTGGTACTGCGCTTAAACTCATAAAGTCTAGGTACCCTAAAAGTATTTATAGAAAACTATATTACGACGGTGGTAAAGGCACTGAAGCCGATATGTTAGGTCAAGATCGATAACATTGCAGATTCTTCTTTGAATTTTATAAAGAATCTCTAAATATACCAGATGTCACAGCAAATTTGTCCAAATCATGTAACAGCATGGGATGATTGTCCATCCCACAAAATGTTTCATATCTAAAAAAAAAAAAAAAAACACTTAACTAATTGAATTTCTTTTTGCAAAATTTCAGATAAGACGCTTAGCCATCTTGACACCATTTGTCGTTAGAATCACTGAAAAACCCTCATTCAGTTAGAAAGAGAACAGGTTAAAATCATTCTGTGTCAGCCCCACTGTCTTCCCAATTGAGCAATGGTGAGAGGAAAAAAGATCATTCATACCTTCACTAATGGCCCTAATATTCATACACTGGCTTCTATCTTTTAAGTCCATTAAGAGAATGGTGAATAATTTTTAAAAAGCGGGAACAGTAGAGAAGAAAACTAGATCAGGAGGTCACAACAGCAAGATGGATCATCATTTCAACTTAGAGCTAAATACATTCTTATTATTGAATGTAGAGTCCAATAGTGTTATAAAAACCTCATAAAATTCCAGTAAGATATCTTTAATCATTTCTAAGATACAACGGCTCAAAGCTTAATCTAACAATTGAACAATTTTGCTATTTCCTGATTTGGACAATTTTGTTGTTACACCCGGTAGAGCAGGATCGTCAGACCATATGCGGCAGTAACATTCAAATGAAGGACGAATGGTAAACATATAAATATGTAAGATAGAATCTCGCGATAAAAAAAATGTCTAACACGACACAGTGAACCAGCATTTCTTGCATTGGACCTAGCAATTGATTCAATATAATCTTTCCATTTAGTATCAGCAGAAAAGAAAAATAGTCCAAGAAGATGCAATGAATTACTGTCTTGGAGGTTAGCATGAGACATGCTGGTGGGAGGCGGAAAGGGTCCTCTCAGATAATTAAAAGAGAGTAATTTCATTTTGGAGGCTTTAAATTTAACAAGTCACTCCTTACCTCCTTTAAAAACAACTTGTAGGTCATTCTTTTAAGCAGCTGTCAAATTGACCTTATCGAACCGTTCAGACTTAAGATTAAGTCAGGAGTAAATAGTTGTTGATCGTTAACCAATACAGAACGCGCTAGTAGCGACCGTTATCAATAACGTAGAAAGGAAAGTAAACCGAAGTGTTTTATCTCGGAAGTAGCATTGTGTTGACAATATGCCTGTTGAGCTGTGTTCTGAAGACGATGAGAAACACGCTTCAGGCTCCGGTCAGTGATGCTCACCTTCAAAAGGATGGAAACGATTGACCGTCCAAGGAGTCCACAGCAACCGATCTCAATAGTTAGCACACAACATGTCCATCCCTTTACCACGCAGTCGGATCGCATTGATTCGTAGTGGATTTTCTTTTACTCGTGCGCCTCCTCCCTATTCTACTCCTATGAATTACATACAAGACTATTTGGTGTTGGGACTCCGACAGTAGACACGAAAACGCTGCCTCATTCTAACAGCAAATAAAGTCTTAGCCTCTTTAAGGACACGTTTTCAATTATCAAGACTGGCAAGTGAAGGCAGAGTAACCCCAACCCAAATATAGCAATAGTACTTCATTTTTGGTCAGCCGTCCTGGGTATGACGATAAACTACATCCGGGTCCTGAGTAAGACAATAAACTACGTCCAACAGCAAGGGCTCTGATCAGGAGGTTCTGAGGAGCGTGGAACCACCTCTTAATTGCTGGTGTTCCCAGGTTCACCCTGACCCGGGGTGGTAGCACCTGTTAGGGTTCCAGCTATGGGTAAATAGTTAACACCCAAACTTGTGTAAAGATAGGTTTTAATACCAGAAATACTTTGTAATAAAAAAATTATTACCAGCAATAATTTTTGAAGGAAAAATTATTATCAGCAATAATTAAAATTTACAGTGAAACATATGCGCGAACAAAATATTACTAAGTCAGTATATAAAAAAAAAACTTTTTACGAAAATAAAACCATCCAAGATTGTAAATTTCCTAAATTTGGATTGTAGTAAAAAATCAGTAATTGAAAAATGGTTCAAATATATATGTATACATACACACTTTTTTTTTCCAAATTATCGCTATGAATCTATTTCAAAAATTGTGTTGGCATTAAATGACCCACTGAGCTTGATATGCCATAAAACAAAACAACCAACCAATCATTTTTGGTCTGATCTAGCTCTTGTAAAGATAGAGCATGGCAGATTGATTTATTTGATTTTTTATGGCTTATCAACCCGTTATTTAAAGCAGACACATATTTCGAATTGTGGGAGATTGTTTAGAGTACTGGGTGTTCCCAACAGGTAAGTACTGATAGGAATCGATGCATCTTAACAACAGTGATCGAACGAGAACCGGTGTTTCCAGAGTGATTTGATCGTAGGCTAGATCATGTCAGAAGGAGTCAGGTACTCACTAGAGAGGAACAAGGAACAGATTTTTTCTCTTGAATCTTTAGCGATGGATTGCGTATATGAGCTCTACTGGAGTTCTGAGTTGAACTTGCGTCCCAATCGGAGTCCAAGGCAAAAAGTCTCCTAAATAGAGCAACAATTCACCAAGGCCTGAACTGTAATTATGAGGTGTTACTTGTTTGGTTTTGGAGCTATCGAATGTTACAAGACAGTTTTTCCTTTATTTAGTTGTTAGATCTCGGGCGGAGGAGGGATAGACTTCAAGTCTCTGGTCATCTACATTTGGAGTGGGAGTGCGCCCATGCAACGTTGTATCATCTGCATAGATATTTAATAGAGATCTGAGTATGCTCTTAGGCAGATAATTAATATAAAGCAAGAAGAAGGTAGAACGAACAGGAAGCCATGTGGAACGCCTTCATTAATCTCATGGGCTTCAGAATACTGGCTATTAACAACGACCATCTTTTGATCCATTTCTAATCTCTTGAAAGCGATTAGTTTAATTTACGTGATCTCAGTTGATTAAAGATTGAATAAATTTGTAACCGACCATGGAAACGGATAAATTGGTTTTAATTAGCAGGACAGATTATTAGATTAAACCTAAAAGCAACTGGTCGATGCATTATCAGTAACTGGATTTCAGAGTTTGAACACGTATGATGAGTCATTGAATAAGCGCACTTGTAAGCATATGAGTGTGTGCGCCCACAAAGGCAAAGGAGACAGCCAGGGCGGAAATGGGCTGACAACATAACCAAGTGGACTGGAAGATCATTCAAAGGGCCTCAGGCATTGGCACACAACTGAGATGTGTGAAGGAAGCTGGTCAGGTACCCAGCCACCTAACGAGCGAACGACCGTATCCGATAATAAATGATGATGATGGCGATGATGATGATGATGATGAAGAAAATGGGGTTTAAAATGTATTCAAGTTAAAATTTACAAGTAAATTATATTCTTTATGGGCTGCGATTATACAAGCTTCCACCTCCACTACTTACGATGTGGAGAAGGAGGTTAGCCATCCTATACATCGAAGTAGATCCTATTGGAAGAAATATACAATGAGTCAACGGTCAGCTAACCAGAGGTGGTGGCCCAATAAAATCACTGTGGAGGAGACAACGGGAAATGGCTGTAATATAATTCCCAAGAACAGGTATGGACTCCCATAAATGTCGTTAGAAATAAAGAAAATAGTACTGAACTCTTACTCATTCCTAACTATATGGCAGTGGATGCTCACAGAGTATTATTCTTCTAATTTAATTTTATGTATTTTGCTTTAGTGGCAAGGTGGTTAGAAAGTTCGCTTACTGACCATGAGACTCGGGTTCGAATCTCACAATAGCTAGCACGAACTCACAAGCCATAGTGATCGAGTGTTTGAGCGTGCTAGCATTTTTAAGACTGTTGATCACGCTAGATAACGCCCTCTCTCCCAGAAACTGTAACTACGGTTCTTTGGTTTATGCACCATAGCTGCTGTATAAATCCCGTGTGAGCTCTGTCGATGTTGAATAAACACAAAATGTGCCTGAGCAGGCGTCTGCAGTGAGGATTATCTAGCCGCCGAAGAAGACTGGCATTCTCAGATTCGAGCGGCTGCGCCATTTACCTCTTATTTGTTATATGTATTTTTTGCTAAATTACAGCTCCTCAATGTGTTTTGCTTGAAGACAATTCGAAGGAAAGAAAAGCACGCGAGATATTCGATATTTGAAATATCGAACTCTTGAAAGCGTATTCGATCAAATGTTCAATTTTAAATTAGGATTTTTGTTTTTATTTTTGCCATTTCCAAAATATTCTAGCAATTTTACCTTGTAGAAGCATTATTGACAGAGGTCTTTGATTATGTGCATTGACAACTCGTTTTTTTTTTCGATTCTTTCTGATTTTCTTGTATACAAAAGAAACAATGGCGATATTTTCTTTGCGTTTTTATCTCGATTCTTCACAACGATTTTCATTAAACAGTTCTTTTATTTCCTCGTTTCTATGACTATTATTTCAGATTTTTCTTATATTTTTACTACTGTAATTCCCCATGTATAATACGCATTTTTTCTAAAAAAACTAATAAGCAAATTTAGGGGTGCGTATTATGCACAGCTACAAAAAAAATCTTTAGAAAATTGCCGTTTCATAGGTCGATTTCAGTTGGTATTTTCGGTCCCTTTCACTGTCGAAACAGTTAACTGTAACCGCCTCTTATACCCCAACATCTTATTCTCTCGCACTTCCTGACAGTGGAACTCCCTTCCTCCTACTTGCTTCCTTGATAACTATAATCTTTAAATATTCAAATGTAATGTCAATCGACATCATGTGATGCCTTGCTCCTGATCCCCGTCCTTCTCTTTATCCTTTCCTCAAACACACCTCTTTACTCTCACTCTCGCTCTCTGTAATCCCTTGCGTGCTGGTATCACACCCGCGTTGCTCGAGGTGAAAATTCCTCATTCTGAATATTTAATATGGATTCAGGGTAGATGCCATCACTGCTTTCATTCAAGTTCCAAATCATAGTTTCTGTTTTGTAAAAGTTTAACTTTATTTCCACAGAAAGAATATAAAAACAAATATAAATTAAATTCGTCGAAATATTTGGATGTTCGAAAAGTATTGAATTATCCAAAGATTTTGTTAGCTGATGAAGTAAAAAAATTACTTAATAAAGCGAACGAACTTTTTGGCCAACCCAATAATTAAGTTTTCTCAGAAAGAATATAAAAACAAATATAAGTTACATTTATTTAAATATTTCAACGTGGTACTTGATTGGCAATTAGGTCTCACAATTTTACTGTTGAACTAGCGAAATACAACAGTCTGTTCTATTCTTATAGTTTCTTTTCACGCACTTCCCACTTGTGGAACTGACTTCAGATTTCTTAAGTGTCTGCCGCCTACAATCTTCAAAAATTGAAATACAACGTCAATCGCCATCTTCTGTCTTCCTGAAGCTTGTTCTTGTAATGTCTTTTATCCTCTTCTCATTCTGTTTCATTGTTTCCTTTGACCTGAGGTGGAACAAACAACTACATTGAATCAAGGAAAGTTGGTTCTCTGTGTCGATCCAGAAGGTTTTTCTTGTCTGAGTCCATCCTTCAAATGTACAAATCTCATTAGTTGTGGGAGGAATAGATAGATAGATAGATAGATAGATAGAGAGAGAGAGAGAGAGAGAGAGAGAGAGAGAGAGAGAGAGAGTGAGAGTGAGAGAGAATGAGATATGAATTTTTAAAGAGATCAAATTCCGTTGTGTCTTAGTGACATTATCGCCTTGCTTGGATTAAAAAATATTATTAAAGTCTTTCAAAAGAAATTACGATTTACCGAAAAGGATATCAAAACAAATATAGGTTTAATGCATTTAAATATTATTTGAAGGTAGGTAATAATCACGATGTGACAGAAAGGGTATAGAATAAATAGAAGATACATTTATAGTGTGATCCGAAAGAAATACACCATCTTTTATATAGCAAATGTAATTTTGAATTATTTAAAAATTATTTATCAAAATTATAATCATCTTGGTTTTCAACGGTTGCAGACTAACACGACGGCGAACCATTGATTCCATGTTTAGAAAAAATTTATTTTAAGCCAAAAAATGTTTGAAAGGCAGTTTACAACTTATTCTTTGTTTCTGAAGTTTTTGTCACTTATGAAATATTCAAGTGATCACAACAAAAGAAAATCTGTCGTTGCTAAATGTGGTGAATATGGAGAATGTGGAGGAACTTCCCATCCTAACGATATTATTTTGGGAGACTTTATAGTGTGTATCCTTACATTGTCATACTGGCGAATAACACCTTTTCTATTTATTAAAGCACGTCACTTTGTTATGTAATGATTCACTCGTTCAAGTTACTGATAATGAACGTTTACTATGATAATCCTTCAATGATCCTTCCATGTTCCAATTGTTCCTAAAGGACAACACCATTCATATTCAACAGTACAAGTAAGGGCTTCTTTGGATGGCTTTCTCGTTTTGCCTTTGACACTTGTTTCTCATTTTTGAGATAACGATTGTATTTTTAATTTCCCGCTGATAAGTAAAGCCCGTTTCTCATCACTTGTAAAAAGTGGCTCAGAAATAAAAAGCTGGCATTGCTGGTTCAAAGACTCTTGCAGATAGTATAACGTCCGGTTCGGTACTCTAGCAAAAATTGAAAATTGAACTTTTATTACACAAGAAATTATACAAATATTCTTTCATTGGCTACAAATTCACCACACTCTCTTAGGTTAACTTGTCACATATCGAAACTTATGTGGTGTGTCCAAATGTAAAAATAAAATATGAAAATAAAATATAAAAAAATTCAAATTAAAAGAAGGAATTTGATCTTTTTAAAAATTCATATCTCATTCTCTCTCTCTCTCTCCTAACTATATATTCCTCCCACAACTAATGAGAAGGCAACTCGAATATAAAAAGAGGAAGAAGAAGAAAATACAACTGCTGCGAAACGGAATTTCGCTAGTTCGGAGTCTAGTTATTGTAACTAGATATCTACCAAAAATAAGAGGGGCTCCACGCATAACATCCGTCATAAAAAATAGAATTTTGGCCAATCAGAAGAACAAATAGACTTTTGATGTTAGTCGATACCAAGCTTCGCGCCAAATAGTCTGGAACTTATCAAAATTATATATAAACAGACAGAAGTCAGACTGCAGTAGAAGGGACAGCGAGAAACCGGCCCGAGCGTTTCGCGTGAAGAACTAAGCGGTCATCTGCTTAAGACAATTTTCTGCACTTTTTGAGGGCCGACAATGCACATCAGATTGTCGACAGCAGCATTTTTCTTAAGTAACCACACTCCCGGCAGCCGCTAAGAAGATGACGACTACTATCAAAGTTTGACTCATAAACTAACAACTGCCGAATGAAGTTTCACCAGTTCGAGTTACAAAGTACTCACCACAATCGAAGTCAGTTAAGTAAACGTATATTATTTGTTTATACCTTTGATCCTGTTCGTTTATTCAAAGATTTTCGATAAATGTTACTAATAACCTCTGGTGCTTCTCCTCATTTAGTGTAATTCGTAAACATATCAAAATCACATTACAAACAAGCAACCAACAATATAAGAGAAATATTAGTAAATAATACCAAAACACAATATAACGCTTACTACAAGGAATGGCAATATGTACTCGAAGATATTCTAATACCAAAGAAACACTCATTAAATTAATTTTCCAACACATGATACGGTATTTTAAAGTGCTTTTGAAATATTTAATATGCTTATGAAATAAAGCAAGATGTATAAAATATTTGATACAATATTTTCCCGATAAAATCGATATCTGGAAAATACTTTGCGATTACAAGAGCCAGAACAGGCCTAAATTGGAATACTTCTGTCATATTTGGGTAGGAGCTGCCCAGTCCTCATTTTCTAGTCTCGAGAGAGGCCAAAAGCGTCTCCGCGTCCTTTTGGGTGACAAATTATTGTTCATTCGGCAATCTGTCTCCCACAAACAAGATGTGGCGACCCTCTCACTGCTCTGTCGGTACTCTCCAGGATACGGCACAGACGAACTAGATTCTTTAGTTCCGCCAGTTCTAACTTTGATGACTACAACCCGACATGCTACGGCCTTTATAGCGAACCACCCTCATTCCCTTCGTATTCCACTTGTGACATATAAGTTCCACTCGAGCAGCTTCTTCTCGCGAACCACTCTTATGTGGAACCTACTCCCATGAGGATGTTTTTCCCATCACAACAATCTTAACCTGTTCAACTCTAACTTTCATCTTCCCCACCTATCTGCATAAACTGTGCCTCCGTAACCCCCTACTTCGAGTGGCTCCCGCGCCTTTTTACAGAGTGGGACTTACTGTAAAAAACGAAAAAGAAACCCCTTTTACAATTGTTATAATCCAGGTTCCTTGTACCACGGTGATGGTCCAAGGTAGAACCAATGAAGAATAACTCGAACACAGGTATGGAATAACACAGATATATTACAAATAGAAATATGCACAAAAGAAGTAGAAGTGTTAGTAATAACAATCAGGTTAGGTTAGAGAGAACTATGTTGTCTCGACCAGTATCACTATTCCAATGTCTTGCAGTAATCGTCTGACGCCACTCTGTCTCTGACTGACTGACACACTACTGCTTCCTCTTGAGGTGCAGTATTTATGGTGTACGGGATAGTCCATTACTATTATGGGTAAGTTCCCATAACAACAATTGACATCAGTTTAACGAAACGACAACATCCAGTTCTTGATAATGACTGAGGCGTCGAAATATATGAACAAAACAGAACCAAAACATTAAAAAGTTTATCAAAAATATTGAGGTACAATTATTTGAAAATTGAAAAAATACAGTAAAAAGTTAAACAGACTTTGTCGACGGAAATTGGAGCTTAATAGATATATGAGCGTTTGAGAGAAACTATGGGAAATTTGTAGATTCAAAGCAATCATTCGACCTTCCCAACCAGACACTTCGTCTACAGCTCAATCGTATAGCACGTCGGGTTATACAACGGTTCTAT